>CM075197.1:22918649-23426149 GCA_037577475.1 Chaunax sp. Z400
GCGTGTTCGCCCGCATTTTTCCATCAGCTCCAAGAAGGTGTCTGCTTTTTAAATCCTTAAAGTTGTATTTAATCCTATCTGACACCATCTGAATAATGCCAGTATTGTGTAGGCATGAAGCATGTACAGTGAACTGAGCTGAGAAAGGCTTCATGTTGCCCGTTGTTGGATTAATGAGACAATGTGAGGCTGTGAGGGGGGGATGGAGACTGGAGACAGAAGCAACAGCTGAGAAAGCCCTTTCAGTTTCTAAGCTGGACTGTCTGGGCTGTGTGTCTGTCCGTGGTTAAGGCTGGCTGCATCTGTTCGTGCCCACACCCCAGCAGCTTACAGGGTGGTGTAACGTCTAAATCTGAATGCACTTATTTTGGCCAATCCAGACAAGCTTTGTCAAGTTGGTTGGTGAGTTCTTGCAGGTGGAGTCGTCTTGACAGCTCATCAACATGCTATACTTTGTTGAGATGATTTAATACCTTTAATCCTATGTGAATACCAGCGCTGCATGACTAGCTTTTGTCACAGCATCACTTAAACACTTCTCACTAACTCATCTGCCTGAGTCGAACATGTTTATGCTGTTCTGCCCCATTTGCCTGAAGGAAATAAGCACTCTACCACAGACACTGCTTTTACGTGCAAGTAGTGTCTGTCAGATGTGTGCACAGCTATGGTTATGAATTCCTCCGCTCTGGGAGGTCACGTCGTCTGAATGCGAGACAGGATGTGGCAAAACGTCTCTTCTGCTTCTACCTGAAGGCCGCTTTCATTTCCGCCCTCTGCATCAATCCTGTCTCCTTGTGCTGCTGTTTCGCTCCAACCCACACAGTGTGAGCACCAAGGAAGCAAATCATTTGTTGTAACCAGGGTAAAAGTCTGTAAGAAAGGTAATTTTATATTTGTGAGACCAAAAAAAAAGGTGTCAAGTTCACGTTCAGATTGCAATGAGTCGAACTGCAGTGTAGCGTTTAAAGTAGTCTCTACTTCTGTTGCATTTATCATGAAATTCATGTCAATTTCCCCCTGTTGGTTTTAAGGTTGGGAGAGATGCACTAAAACCATCTGTTAAATACATATGGCCTCTTTGAAAAGGTTAATGGCCGACCTTGCTCATGTTGCAGTTTATGGGAGCCATCGTGTCAAACATGGCTGATGTTTTTGGCTGATTTATAACAGAGGTGCAGCCAGAGGTGCATGTGCACCACAGATGTTCAAAACATGTTTATTTGCTTGAAACATCGGGATGCAGGGCACCTGTTGGAACGTGGAGACTTGAACCTGTGATAACTGACGTTTTGGCCACTTAGAGAGAGCAGGAGCATGTTATAAACAAAGACACATCATCGCCTTTTAGCTTGATATGGCAAACGTGTTTGCAAGCGGTTAGTTATTTACACATGCAGCATGTATAGGGCAACATTAGTATTCATTTGGAGTCATGCTTCAGTTGGAGTTTCTAAATGTGGCATGCAAAGTTAGCTTAGCCACTAACTTTTAGCAATAGCTAAAAACAACATGATGACTGTAGTGAGAGTGAACCGATACGGTAAATTTATAGCCAGATAAATGAGCTGAAACGTGCTAAAAAGCTTCTACAAGCGGCAGGTTTTGATAATGAAGAAATCCAGTAGCTCAGAGGATGAGGTCAACCACAATGTAACAGAGAAGGTAAATGTTCTTGCCATGTTATTTTGTTGCTTACAAAGCGCTGCTCGACAAAAGAACTTCATATTATGCCAATGCTGATATGTTATATGTCACCGCTTTTGCTTGCAGGATGCTGGCATGCCAGGACTTGAATTTAACCCATCTCTGAGGCAGCCAGCATGCAGCATGCTTTGTCTTTACCTTACAAACCAGGCAGTGACATCTCAAGCCTATTCTCAGGTCTTATTTTTATCCCAGTGTTTTTCTCTGCTGCCAAAAGGATTAGGAACTTATCTTTTAATACCGTTCGAGCGTCTGTCCCGCGCGTCATCCTGCTGTCCTGAGGGGAATGACTTCCAGCAGTTTTGGGAACTCAGGCCACAAAGAAGATCTCTGTCCTTTTTATTAGCCTCTGTACTTGATGTGGCATAAATAGCAGCCGTAGTAGGGGAGAAAGAAAGGGATGTGGGTGGCGTGTTAAGCATTTAAATCAGCCAGAGCTGTTGGGCTGTTTAGTTTTATGAGGTGGAAGACCTTTGCCGCCCCATTCAGACTGCTTTACATTGAGGTCACCCCAAACAGTTTAGAGATCACACTTGTGTGTGACCTTGGCTCACCACCATCACACCACTGCATAAATGACTTATGGAGTTAATGAGAGCATGACATCATGGATTAAATCTGCCTGCAGTTATTATTCCCTAACACCATAAGTGGTGACAAACACGCTATCTACCCAAGCAAATTAGGGTCTGCCCATGTAGAGACATGGAGCTTTTTCTGCCAAAGCATCAGTTGTTTGTTAATTACAAATTGCACAACACATGACAGATATGGTATGCATTAAAGCCCTGTATAAGCAACCAAAGATCACAAGGAACACTTATCGACTGAGGTGAGATTACCAAGTAGCCCTCCTGAGTCTGAACCCATTCATTACATGGAATCCTCTCTCCGCATAAACAATAGTTTACAACCAAGAACCATAAACAGATCATTTACGCAGTATGCAATCACGCCGTGTAAGGATTCAGCTTTTTGCAATTTTGCAGAAGGCTTTGTTAACAAGGCAGATTTCTGAGGAGAGGTTAATGGCTTTTACATTCTCACGAAATATTGCTTGTATGGAATCAGCAGCCGTCAGGTGTTCTCCTTCAGAGAGGGAGCAAAACGTTCGAAACTGGGGAAAAGAAGTCTTGAAAGAGACTCGAAAAACAACAACTCTTCATCAGTCGGACATCTGATGGCAGGCTTCCTCAGTCATACCTCTTCCATGTTATCATCAAGGGGTGGAAACAGGTCATTGTGTCCTTCAAACGGAAAAGAAAAGTCTGGGATGTTATCATGTGAGTGGGACATCTTAACATAACTGTACGGGCCGCCAAGCAGACTCATAAAGAAACTAGCATTTAACAGCACAGTGTCATAAAGCCATGAGAGAAAAACACTTACATAATAAGACCCCCTTCACATCTTTTTACACACCCATGGGTGACAAAAAAAGGAGGGAAGAAAGTACATCTTTGAAAATGCGTACAAAAGACCATCTGTGTCACTAACACATTTACCTTAGGGAGTTATAAGTGGGTGCGTATCACTTACCCTTATCCTGAAATGTCACCTCTTTAACACCAGATTTCCTTTGTCCCTCCATCCGCAACCTCCTCTGGCTCCTCAGCAGCTCTTTGTAGGAGTAACAACTCAACAAAGAGTGGTGTGAGGATGAGATGCCTTCCCTGTGATTTATAGTAAAGAAATCATTGTGGACTTCAGTCAGGCACAGTTTGAAATATTATCACTTATCCTTACGTCAATCAGATCCATATCTTGCCCATTTTTTTTTTTTTTTTGGAACCGACCCACATTTTGCTCTACAGCCGGGATCTTGTAGAAAACAAGGGCTGTGTTTTCTGACCCTGTCATGACAAGGCCTGTTTGTTCCAGTGGCTCGGAAAAAGTTTGCCTTCCCGAGGTCACGACTGAACTCCTCATATTTATGTTAGCTAAACTGCAGGTTGGCAGGCTAATTCGCTGGTATGTGTTTTCATTAGGTCTCTGGGGCCCCGGTACGGCTCCCTCACTAACGTGGCTCCTCTGAACTCTGATCCCGGCTTTAATGGGAAGACTGGCAGAGAAAGAGGGTCAAGGCTTTAGAGCGGACACACTTAGACTTAAGGTAACAATTTGAGGAGGCGTAACAGGTTATGTAACTTTGTCACTGGACACTAATGACTCAGTAGGGCCCGAGGAATGTCCGCCCCTCGCTCAATAGGTCTCTTTTACATCAGTCACTGTTTGTGGCAACAGAATTAGCTTTGGTATGGTAAGATTGGACAACTCCTGCTCTGTGTGCTACATAACAGCTATGTAGGGCATGTGACTAACTACAAGCAATGTGCTCATGAGCCACGGGTCATAAAACCTGTAGAGAGTAACCTGTCATCCTGTCATCTCTGCTTCACTCCCTCTGTTCGCTCAAGGCAGCGAAAAACAATTATAACACGAGCAATACAGGCTGGTATAAGTGCATTCCTTCATCAGGGAGATAATGTGGCTGCTTTTACTGCGCTTAAAACAACATGTTAATCATCGATCCATATCTAATGACTGATAAGTAAACGGTTATAGCTTCATAAACTGTTCTTCGCTGTTTCGTATCGTTGTAAATTTGTGAAAATTGTGAAAATCTTTCAGTTGCGGAGAGTTGGTCGGACAAAACAAGCTATTTGAAGACACTTTCTCATTTACTGATGAAATGATTGATCCAAAAAATAGTCAGTGAAAATGCCTGGCCTGTTAAGCCCTTCTTCCACAGGGCACAGGAATGATTTTGATTCACAAGGTCTCCTATACAGAATGTCTAAATCGAGGCAGAATACCAACACCAGTTGCTTTATTGTCTGGGATTGACTCAGCGGGGGGAAGTTTCCTGTGCATGTATATGTGTGTGTGTGTGTGTGTGTGTGTGTGTGTGTGTGTGTGTGTGTGTGTGTGTGTGTGTGTGTGTGTGTGTGTGTGTGTGTGTGTGTGATGTTATGTTTGCTTAGGGACAGTCCAGGCTTGGTCTTTCTAACAACTTCACAATTTCACAGTTTCATCTTCAGCAAGCCCCTGGAGCTGAGGTGACACATTTCCCATGGAGTCCACGTCATCGTCACATTTGTCCACTGTGCCGGCCATAAATACCTTTTCCTCATTGGCTCGTGTGCTCTGGCTACAGGGTCACTCGTGTCCTGAGTTTTCTATTTTCTGTTTAGATATTAAACCTGAATCATCTGTAAATGTACTGGACTTTCCATTTCAAGCTAACACATGGCTGTGCATGCATGCAGATGACTTGTCTAATGGGATGCTTTGAATTCCTCTGTAACGACACACAGGTTCAATTGGCAGACGAACAGAAAAGAGAATAAAAGCTCTGATACCTCAAGGGGAGTTTCACATTCATGACTTAGATCAGTGTGAGAAACTGTCTGTACCTGTAGGTTACAAGCCCAGAGGAGGCAGCAGGTAAACACATACCAACAATAATTTCAGACATGCCTTAAATCTTTGTGAGCACATGTGCCAGTGGATTTTTGCTTGAACGTGAAAATGCTTTCTTTAAGGAGTAAAGTATATGGGGCAAAAAGTAAGGAAGGGGAAGAGTTAATCGAATACAGAAATTGTAGATTGTTATTGGTGAATACCGTTTTAAGGGCAGCACTGTCTCCTCTCAGCAAGAACGTTGTGGGTTCGGATCCGGACTTGGGTCTTTTTATGTGGATTTCTCCCCATGTCTGCGTGGGTTCCCTCTGGATGCCCCAGCTTCCTCCCACAGTCCAAAAATAAGCAATACAGGTGAATTGGTGACTCCAAATTGCCCCTGGCAACCTGTCCAGGGTGTATCCCACCTCTCAATGTCAACTCCACCCTGTAATGGATAAGCAGCTGTAGGAAATGGATGGATGGAAACACATTTTTCTTACCTTATTTAGTTGATATCTGTCTACACTTTAAGGCTGACATAGGTCTGTAAATCTAAATAAATAATTTTAAATTAAAAGGCTGCTTTAAATTCTAAGGGGTTTAAAGTACACAGCAGTTTGACTTTATTTGCCTTTATGTTTATATTTTTATGTTTAATTTGTCACTGAAGAGTCATAATTAACATTAACATAATTTTATAGGTTGAAGACATCACAAGGGCCACTGAGCTGTAACTAATGATTAAAGTCTTTAATTATATTTGTGTACCTGCACGAGGAAGCTCCTGATACTTGAACGCACCACTGCCCAGCTGGCTCGCACCTTGGGTCCATCCTCTTCAGCACATTCATTGGCTGCCACTGCCAAGCGTCAGCGCAGGGGGGCTGGCCCTGACGAGGAGTTTATTGTGAGGAATGTGTAGTAGCACTGAAACCAATTTATCACAACGACTGTGACACACGCTCCCGCAGGGCACTATCCTCGTTCGGGACGCGCTTACTGGATTATACACCGGTAATTCGACAACAACAGCTGTTAGGTCTCAACGAGCCGCTTCTATAATGCGCGTTTTTAATTGAGAATCGCCTCTGTTGTTTGTTTGGGGAGTTTGTTTGGGGGTTTTTTGGCGGAAGATTGTTTCATTTGAATTCTACATCAATGCCAGATTCAGCAAAGATGAGCAGAAACGGAATGGTGACAAAAATCCACACGAGGATAAGAGCTGACCCGTTCACAGCCAATTACGAGCTGGTTGGCAAAGAGCTGGGCAGGTGAGTTTGTCTGTGGCGTGAATGGTTTCCAGCAGTCATTGATGGAAAACGAATCTGTTCGCTGGCAGGGTGGACTCAATATCTTGGTAATCTTTTGTAAATCTGATAATCGCATTAGATTTACTCTCTACACATGTGAATGGGAAGCTCGTTGATAGACAGTCTTGCACTTCATCCACAGGGAAAAGCCACAGATTGAGACGCGCTTTTGGCACGTATACGCGCTATGCGCTTTTGTGCGTCTTGGGTGAATTTTTCTGCAAAGTTTGAACACTGTCTGAATTTTAAAGAAAACAAAGAGTGAGTCAGACAGTTGTGCTAAGATGTTGGAGCCAGATAGGTTTGAGAGACTTAAATTTGCACTTATTCTTATACGTCTGCCATCTAGGGGTGCGAACATGACATGTTCCTGTGCATTTTGGAATCTCCACAGCTTGTGTTACCGTGTCTGTTGATGCTCACTTGTGTGGTCCAGTTGATCATCTTGTGTGTCGCGCTGTTAACTCTCTCTGAAACTCTGTAGTCCTATTCTTAACGTGTACCAGTATTATACACGTGAGTTAAAGTGACAAGATCCCTACAGCCTGTGGTGACATTTTGTGTATATTTTAAGGTAAATTAGAACCCATGTGGTGTATGACCTGCTCTCCTGTCTCTTACCCTACTTGTTTTTCCAGGCATATATATCATCAACCACTTTTCTTTGCCTCTCTTCAGTGACATGTATTCTGTGGTCACACTCTGATTTGTGGATCCAAGACACAGAAATGTACAGTCCAGTGGTATTTAAACATGAATTTCCTAATGACCCAGACGATAATGACTATGTTCGAAAAGTATTTTGAAAAAACTCAAGTGACTGCTTGAGTTTCACTTAACTCGACAGCTGTTTGATTGCTCTTTGCACCACCTCTGCATCTGTCACTGTGACTTAATTTTCACTGTAAGTGTGCTCATCTGCAGAGCGTGGCGGACAGCTAAATAAAGAGTCAGTTGGTTTTCCTCGTCGGCCCCCCTGGGACATCTTGAGACAGCAGCCAGGACCTGCAGTATGGAGGGGTCTGCTTGAGGCTACCTATGAAGTGTGTCGACTGCAGAGCACCCCTCTCTCTCTCAACCCTACATCCATACTTCCCTCCTCTTCCCACGGGTTCGACCAAACAGCATCAGGAGATCAGGTCTCATAATCGCATTAAGTGCGGGAATGTGCGTAGTCCTGCATGCCAGAATCGTTTACAGCAGCATGCAGATCACGCATAGTCTGTACATTAGGAGAGATGCTGTGTGCAAGCGTACGTTGTGGCCAACTTGAAAGCAGGAAGAGGAACTCCGGTTGTGTCAGTTTGTCTGTGAGAGCTGTCATTTCTCATTGTACGTCAGACATGAGTCAGTGCGCCGCCGAGGAAGACAAAACCCAGACTCCACAGGAAACCAATTTCTTAATCAAATTATCACCATCTCCAGGGATGGAGAAGAATTGGTTTTGTGCATCTCCGTGAAGTTTATTATTGATGACAGACGAGTTCTAGACAGAATAGTTTGTAGTGAGGATATCCCTGCAAATTAGATACTTGCATTTTCCTGTTACGTGTAACCAGAAGGTTCTGTGCATCTGCTGGGCAACATGAAGGAGTGTGAACATAGCCGGCTGCAAGATGGCCTTGTTTACTAACCTCTGACCTGCTGTCAGCCTTTGAAAAGACCTCCCGTTGCTCCTTTCTGTGGCCACCAGTCTTCCCTTTTCTTTCTATATGTAGTTCCCAGCCCACACTCAGCTGCTCTGAACTTGGCTAATTAAGGATGAAAAGGCTCTGAGGGTTTTTGCCTTTTCACTCTGAACAATGAGTTGTCACCATTTTCTGCGAGACTGGGGGGAACTGGAAAAAGCGAAGGAACCGGCCTCACAGTAGCCGCGACGGTAGCCAAAAACAGAACCAGGCTTTGGCTGGAGCAGTAGCTGTTTCGGGCCCCAGCACAGTGGACTTGGAGTGTGGGAAAATGACCGGCACCATGCTGACTGGACCTTTACTGACTCGGCCACTTCATTTAGATTCTATCCACTTCACAGCGTCTCTTCATATCCTGTGATCACTTTTTCTAAACCTTCTGCTGCCTATCTGAATTGAGTTGCTCAATCAGACATGGAGGTTTTTGATGGCTTCAGATGTCGAGGTTACAGTGTCTATTTATGCCACTTTGGCTCCAGCGTGACTGTAACAGCAGTGACCCCCTGCCTAGCCTCCGTAGCCGCGGTCAGGTGGGTGGTCCCGGTTATGGGGATGCCTTGTTTGCCGACTGATCAGCTTTTGTGAGATCGTCAAAGGAGAAGCAGCCTTTGGCCGAGGGTCTGGGCAAAGGTGTCAACACAATTCCATTTGTCCCTGCTGCTGTCAGCTGTGAAGAAAAGGGAAGTGAATGAGGCCTCATTATCAGCCTGGGAAGGACGGGCTGGTGATTAAGGGCGCCTTGACACAGAGACACAATTTTGCACATATTGGACATCCTGTCCAGACCCACGGCTGACCCTTAACACCTCCTGTGAATCCATCAGTGCACATGCATCAAAATGAATAGAAGTGATGAGGTTGTAAAAGTGGATTTTTATCTCATGGGTTAGCGACATAAGCCGTTTCATCTCTTTGTTTTTGCCTGACCTATAAAGTGGTCCCTGCCCACTATTCAGCAGCTCTTGCCAAAACTGTCAGTCTTATCTGCCGCCTGTCAGACTTTCTTCAAGGCTAGAGGAAGAGGAGTAGAAAGGGGGAAATCTCTACTATGATGCCGCTTGACCTTCTTATCTCTGAATTGTTTTATAACCTCGCCCAGTGTTTGCACTCGTGGCCGTTTGGAGGGCTTGTCCAACGTCTTGCACTGTAATCTAGGCTTCACTTCAGAGCGGCTTAACTGTCATGAGCATGTCCAATAACTTTAGCCTTTCATTTGCTGCAGTAAATGAACTAAATTTAATCCAGTGGTCCTGTTGGCTAGTTGGAAACAGAACAGAACCATCTCTGACCAAATATTTCTGAAAAACCAGTAATGTGGTTGTGATTTTTCTCTCTCCTCACTAATCGCTCTTTCGCTCTCTCTCTCTCTCCCCGCTTTGTTTCCCAGGGGAAAGTTTGCGGTGGTCAAAAAGTGCATCGAGAAGGCAACGGGGAAGCAGTATGCTGCCAAGTTTCTGCGCAAGCGACGGAAGGGCGAGGACTGCCGCATGGACATCTTAAATGAGATCGCCGTGCTGGAGCTGGCCAAGGCAAACCCCTATGTGGTAGCGCTGCATGAGGTCTACGAAACCAACACCGAAATCATCCTCGTTCTGGAGTGGTAAGACGATTTAAGGAACAATACAATGGTCTTTAAATGTTCACTGAAAAAAGAAGACATTGTGCATTGCATTTAAGCAGCCCTCTCTGCATTCAAACTCATGCACAGATCCTTGCATGAAAAGAAAAGTGATGTTGGTAATCTTAATGGCCTTTTTAAACTGGCGGTATTCGAGCCACGCCAGGAAAACTGGAATAAAACGATTAGGCAGTCAGTAATTATGAAGATGAAAATCTTTTAATGATCGCTCTCTCTAAAAACTTTCCGTGACTGGAGTTTTTCTCAAGCAGAATGTCTGTGGGATTTTAGGACACCAAACTGGCCCCTAGACATAATCCTCTCTACTCATTAGTGACAATTTTTGACTCGGGGAAACCTCATACAAAATACATTATGCAACATCTTGTGCCTTGCATGGCAGGAATGTCAGCGCCTTGGCATTTTTTATGTAAACTTCTATATCAGGATGATCTGTAAAGAAAAAGAAACAACCAAAAATAAAAAAAAAACACTTGCACAAGAAATATGTAGCATCAGACGATTGTTACATAAGCTCTTCTTGAAATGGAAAATCTCCCTTTATCTCTGTGGTTAGATTCTTTGTTTCTTCTTAACCTCAACACCTCAGTTTCTTCTTAAGCTGAATGGCTGTCTCTAACTGACACTTTAAATATCAATACAGCATAGTTGCACCATCCCCACAGCATGCAATATGCAAAGTTGAGTCAGACCCTCCCCTGAAAACATATTGCTCAGTACTCTAGACGGTGTGTTGCCTGACAACATGCAGGTGAACTTGCCGGTAACTGAGTCGTTCAGTGACCCAGCAAAGGCATCCTGTCTGTTGTGGTTGGGGTGTTAAATGACATGATGCATATCCAGTAAGTGGTCTCTGCCTTCTCTAATGACAGCCTCTAATTTGGAAACAATGTGCAGCATCTTAATTACCTAGCATGCCTCATTACAGGAAGGACTATTCCGCTTGAACCACTTTCCCCTGAACCTGCTCCACTCGCTGCTCAGGCAGGAAGGCCTCTCCTGCACATTCCTCGGTCGTCATCCCCATCACAGACGTGGAATGTATCCACAGAACAAAAGCCTCTCTGTGGGGGGTGCTGTGTTTGACCTCTGACTGAAGTGCGAAAGGGGAAGCAGCGCCACAGTTCACCCCTGCATGCCTGCAGAGAAAACATAGCAGGAAGTCAATCTGCCCTGTTTCACAGTTCTTCTTCTGTTGCTAAATGCGGCTGCACCGGCAAATCGTTAAGCCTAAAAGCAAGCAACCTATATATGCACAATATTTTAGCATTTTAGCAAATGTCGACACATGCTTTTGACATTCATTATCTAATGCACTGTGCATTTGACCTAAAAGCTGCAGGAGCGCTTGCAGTGAGACCGATAGCCGCTGAAAAACTGCATCTTCAAACTTTCTGACCTCAGCATGGTTTCAAGAATGGCAACCCATTTTCCATTTCCTGTAGGTTTAAATGTAAGCAACAAGAAAGGCTCCCAAAAGTAGCACACCACCAGGCTGGTATAAAGTTTTGTGCACACACTTCTTGTAGCCACAACCACATCCTTGGTAATGTCAGAGAAATAGAGGCGAGGAGTTGAATTCAAATCATTTTAGAAAGTGTGCGTCAGTACCACAGAAACCTTAAGCATAATGAGAGAGATATGCTTACTTTGTGAGAAATGAATGTGCATCGCCTCTGAGTGCTGAAACCTTTTTGTGCACAGTTGCAAAACGGTCATGGTGGTGAATTCTGTAGGAAAAATTTAGTCTTTTTTTCTGTTTTTCTTCTCCATGTTGATGTGTGTTGGGAAAAAATAGGGCATTGATTGGAGTGTGCTGGACTACAAGTGCAGTCCAGAATATTCAGCCAATAGACTAGACTTTCAATGACACTGTGCTGATAAGGTGTCATCAACCTCACACCCAACTTGGTGATCAGCCAAGAGAGGGTTTGAACTTACAGCTTCTCCTACAGAAGTGAAAGGAGGCTGACTTGTCATCATTACCATGACCTGGATGAATGAGAATCTACAAAAGCGTGGTTGACTTGGTTTTGCTCTGCAAAATGAAGAAACATTTTGCTTTTTAATATCCATATTTAGAGATTGGTGCTCATCTGTTGTCGCTTCTTGTCTTCCAGTGATTGTTTAGCTTCTCCTTGCTGCTCATGTTGGCTGCAGTGGGTTTTTTCGTGCAGCACTGTGCAGAGAAGATTGTATCCTACACATTTAGAAGTAGCGTGTTTTTTAACTTTCTTGGAAGAGTCCGTTTACACAAGAACGGCGTTTTCGGGGAATGAAACACAAACTTTTGAAAACGACACCCTACCTTTGCCATGTAAAAGGGCAAAACATAAATCCACTGAAAACTATGATGACCCAGCCTCGCTTCGTGCATGACTATTACGGTTCCTGCGAGCCTTAATCGCGTACACAGACAACAAACAGCCTACTATGGGCAGAACAACAACAAAAAACAATGTCGGGACTGTGCGGTTTTCTTTGTCCTGCAGACTCTGTTGAGTTTATTTACACTCCTCCAAAAGTTACACCACCAAATCACTGCCCTGACATATATATTTTACAGCGTTTTCAATCATTTTTGCAGATCCGTGTGTACGGGGATTACTTCTAAAATGAACCTTTTGAAAAAGCAAAGAAAAAGCTTCTTCGTTTTTAGCAAAAAATGTCAGCCTTTGAAGTATCAGATCAGTTCTAGGTGCTTGGCCAGGCTGTGTGCATTCGGTTGAATTTAAACAAGATGGTCTTTGTCAAGATTCTATGTCTTCTTAGGCCTTCGGCTGACAGCTTAATGAAACTATTGAAATATTGTGTCAAGCCTTTAATTGTTCAGACAGTTGAGTTGTAGGTCAAATAAATGTTAAGTTGATGGATTAAAGTTCACTTTCTTTACAACACCACCTTAATAAGAGGCACCTTTATTTCATTTTTTTTATTGCAGTTTTCAACAATAACAGCATCTGTCAATTGATGTTTCATTTCCTCCATCAAATGAAAACACTAACGCCAGGCTTGCGTGCATTTAGTATAAATGCGCAGATTGGTGTAAACACATTTAATGCAGAGTTTAATTGCATGCATCCACTGCTTTATAAACACTTTGTGGGTTGTTAAGTGGGACTGAGCATGTTTGTAACAAGCGGAGTAGGTGGAAAGCCAAGTATTTGATGCTGGAAGCAAAAAAAAAAAGGGAAGATTACATGGACCAATGGCGGATATCCTCAAAATCCCCAAAACATGGTTCCTATTTTCACAGCTGAGGACCGTAAAAAGTCCAGGGTTATGAAGCTAGCTGGGGATTGGCCGTTGCTGGTTATGTAACAGTCGTGCCCAGGGCCTGCTCCCTGTTTTCCTCTCTGAAGATAAAAAGCATGTGTGTCGTATAAATCCCCCACACATGGCTCTGGTTTTTTGGGTAAACTGTCAGCTTCAGGCATTGATCATACTGATGGAGCATCTAGCGTAAATCCGCCATGTCTCCACTTCACTTAACATTGTTAGACAAGCAGCAAGACCAGGCCGGATTCTGACTATTCCTTCCATGATGATGTGAGAAGCCCCCCGTATTGAGTTGTCTAATTGGTTAATTCCAAAGATAGATAATCCCACATATGTAATTTGTTTTGAGTGAACAAGCAAAAAACTATGCAGGCTGAGGTTCATACAGTATCTAGTTACCAACATAACTCCTCTGGGCTAGTTTTTCCAAGAGGATATTCAGTCTTTGTTTCCTTGTTTGCTCCATTTAGATTTTGAACCTGTTGTGTAAGGTCTTATCTGAACCTGCTTAAAACTGATATTCTTATCTGCTGTAGTGTTCCTGGGAAGGGGAGGGTGGGTATATAGACACTTTACCAATACTTATATTGATTGATGTCAGACATGCAGTGTGCAGATGTGGACGGACTTCGTGCCTCTAAGCCAAAGCACACCAACGAGGAGGCCGGCTGTTACATAATTTTATACTGAGTGGAGATGACTTTGGGCTTCCTCATTACAATCATGCTAAAGGCTTGGGTTGGAGTTCGTTGTTGTCCTCTTGTTGGATTCAAACTGAGAGGAAGGGCATATTTTTACTGTTTAAGGTACAATTTATTTTGTCTTAAAACGAATAATCAAATCTGAAAGTGAGCCAAACAAAACTCGACTGGGTGGTTATATCTGTGTACAGGTCATTTCCTCTCATCTTATCCTAGTTTTTCTTTTCTCAGTTTTCCTTCCTGTGCTTTCCTTGTAGCGCGGCCGGCGGCGAAATCTTCAACCAATGTGTGGCCGATAACGACGAGGCCTTCACAGAGAAAGATGTGATCCGGCTGGCCAGGCAGATCCTGAACGGAGTGGCCTTCCTTCACCGGAACAACGTGGTTCACTTGGATCTGAAAGTGAGTACACTGAAGAATTATATGAAAATATAGGACAGTCTTCACCTTCGAGGGGCAGACTGAAGGAGGTACGATGTATCTTATGTAACCACAACTCATTCTTTGTGTCGTGACCCACAATCCGATTCCTGTTTCCACTAGTAAATAAAGGAGCATGACTATCATATATCCTGAGCCCTGAGGTAACGAGGCAGTCGTAACTGGGATTCTCTTTCTAGCCAAGCATCTCATGAATTAACCAAGTATCTGGTTTATCATTGCACAGATTACAAGCTTCTATAAAAAGTGACTAAAAAACTGCGTTTGTTCTAGAATAAATAATCAGCTCTGTGCATCACATTCTCATGTATTGGCAGAACTGGTGCGTCAAAGCTTTTTTCAAAATATTAATAGTATATTATGATATCAAATGTGTCCAAAAGGTGGGTCCTGTGCACTCTTCAGTCACTCTTGAGGTTTTAGAGACTGTTCAGTTCAGCAACTTCACTATCCCAAATGGGAAACTTGTCTCTCAAACACAAAACAACACAATGACAGAAAAGAACACACCAATAAATAAAAACCAATAAAAAATACAAAATGTTTTCTGAGTGTACAATGTAAAAAGAACACATAAAAACAAAAAGCAATCTCTAAAATACTAAAGAAGTGCAAAATTAAGTTTAAGTGCAAAATCTGAGCCTAATTATTTAGTGGGCAAATCAAGCAGGGTTATTGCACAAGAAACAAGAGTTTTTACCCCAATTGCACTTAAATCAAGCAACTCTAAATCTCCGGCCTGAGGGAAGAGATTCAAATTTAGAATGCAGTGGATGGTCTGTGCAGTCTATGATTGACCTGGCCTTGGGAAGGACACACTGGTCAAAAAATAGCTGTCAGTGTGGGACACCAATCACGTTACCAGCCACCTTCATAATATGGCTCAGGTAGTGTTTATCTTTGTAGTGGCCCAAGCGTCATAGTTGGCCTTGGCCCTTCTTCTCCCATTTATCTTACAGGTTCAACCCATCTCTGGCATGCGGTCGGTCTGACCAGGATTAACCAAAGTAGCATGTGCTGTACGCTACAGTATTGGTGCTTGGCAGGTTTACAGTTTCCTCTGATAGCCTTAGAGGATGATCTCAGTCCAGCAGCTAGATGCTGACTGACGAAATAGACCTCAAATCCTCAACCTCAAATGCTCATTCAAACTGAGGTGTAATTAATGGTCTCCAGTATAAGACCTCTTGGATAATCATTGGTCCTCAAGTTGCATACCTCTGTGTGTGCATTCTCCAGCCTCAGAATATCTTGCTGACCAGCGCCAGACCTCTGGGGGACATTCGTATTGTGGACTTTGGCTTGTCAAGACACATGGACAACATCACAGAAGTCAGGGAGATCCTGGGCACACCAGAGTATGTGGGTGAGTCTGAATACCCAGAATCACCTGTGCCTTTTCAATTTGAGTGCCATTTATCACGACTAAGTGGGAACATGTGTTTTTGTTGCAGCACCAGAGATCCTGAACTATGAACCCATTAGCACTGCGACAGACATGTGGTAAGTGTGCGACTGTAGTTAATGAGATTATTTCCATTCATTTTAGTGGGGGCTCTGCAGAACTCATTTAGCCTGTGCTTATGGGAATAAAGTCATATTTAAGACACGGTTACAGATTATGTAACCATCACAGATGACAGATTGCTTCATCACCTCCTGCCCTTTGCTAACAGGAGTATTGGAGTCCTGACCTACGTCATGCTGACGGGCGAGTCTCCCTTCCTGGGTGACGACAAGCAGGAGACATTCCTCAACATCTCCCAAGTCAACGTCGACTACTCACAGGACACGTTCGAGGGGATCTCCTCTCTGGCTGTTGACTTCATAAAGTGCTTGTTGGTTAAAAACCCCAGGTGAGACGGTTTGCAGTAAAGATGTAGATATGATAAATCTTCAGAAAATGGTTCAAAAATTTACATCAGCATCAGACAGACAGGATGTGAGTCAGATTCAAAGTGGTGCAGAAGTACATCAGCACAAATGAGGCTATGTGGTAACAAGACATCACTCAAGCGAGATGTCACTTCCTGTTTTGCAGATGGTGGTTGTAAGTTTACCTTAAAAAGGATAAGATCATTGTAACTCAGTGTCTTGTTTCGATATGATACTCAACACTGGTAGTTAAAAGAAATAGCTGAACGAAGGGGGTTTTCGAGGAACGCTAAACATATTTCTGATGAGCTTAATTCTAACCTCAATTCTGAGGTAAAGCTCCAACGCTAAGCCCTGAATTTCTCACCACAATTTGTTGATGAAAAGTAGCAGCAGCTCCAGCAGAGGGATGGAGGGGAAAAAAATCTTTAGAGCAATAAGTTTAGAGCAAAGCTTTTTTGTGGCTTTCCAAAGCAAATATTGAAAATTAATATGGCCGACATCTGCGAGCGAACGGACTGAGTGAATCGGAAGATCCAGGCAATCCATCGGTTATGTAAACGCTTCTGGAATTTCCACTCATCCACTGTGTTATTGTGTTTGTGTGTACAGGAAGAGAGCCACGGCAGAAGAAGGCCTCAACCACCCCTGGCTGAACCCGCTCCCCCATCCCCACTCCCACCAACACCTCCAGCCTGTGCCAGCGGCCTGTTTGGACGAGCCGGAGACGAGCCAGTCGGAGTCTGAGCCCGAGAGCCCGGCTCCCTCGCCCGAACTGGACTTGATTGGGTCGTACCTCATGTGCCCAGGCAAGGGTGAGCTGAAGGCAGGCCGTGATGCTTTCTCCTTCAGCGAGCCTCTCTATCCAACGCGACCCGAGATACAGCAGGAGCTGATTTGTTGAGTGACGTTTCACAGGTGGAAAGAGAATTTGAGCCAATTCAAACTCCATGGAGCGGACGCTGAAAGCCAGTGAGCCTGCAGCTTCTTGGTCTGTATGCCTGCTGCAGACTGCTTCTACTGCTGAGATATCTGTGAGGTGGGCTGTGTGTGGTTTTAAACCTCTGTGTCTGTGTGTGTTTTGATAACACACGCCACTCCGTGCTGATCTGTAATTGCATGGAAGGATTGTTAAAGGGATGAAGAGAAGACATTGAAGGACTTTGTTGCAGGACTGCGCTGCTGAAGCGACAGAACTGAAGTGGGCTTAGCTTAACACTGTGGCTAGTTCACCCCTGCTTGCACACTGGTTTCTCTTATTACCCAATTAGCCTTTTGAACTGGTTTTCAGAGGAGAGGCAGCCTCCCGGTTCCTCGGGAAATGACTTCACTCATTGTGTGCTCCCATGAAAACAAAAGTGATGCTTCGGCTGACCTAGACATACCTACTGTGGTGAGTTTTGTTGAAGGACGTAAAGGGTTTTGACAGATGGTTCTACTTAACAAAGGAATTAAAACAAAGGACAGCGCCTATTCTGAAGCCAGACGTTAACTGTTCCACTGTTATGTATTTATTTATATTTGTTTTACCACTTCACCCCTTAAATATGCAAAGCCACCTCGATGCCTGAGTTTAAGATGGAAATGGTTGCATTCTTTTTACGGACAATCTTAAGCACTTTTTTTTGTTTTTGTTTTTTTTGTTATTGGACTTCCATGGAATAGAAAGAAACCAAAGACTCATCCAGCACAGTCAGCCATTAACCATTTTCCACCTCCCACCGTTTTGGTCACATTCGCCTTTTTCACAAAGTGCCACATTTTCAACCTCACTCCTATCTTATTATTACAGTCCATTTTTTGTTCATTTTTTTGTATTGTTGGCTTTTGCACAAGTTGCACAGTTTTGTTTTTTTATACTTGCAAGGTTGCCACTATAGTTCATGCTCTTCAAATATTGTAAAAACCATCAGTCTTAGCAAGAGGGAATGGCAGGGGTTTGAAAGCAACCATTCAGTTTATTATTATTTTTTTTTTAATTGTAATAGATGAACAATGATGTGGTCAACTGAAGAGCCCAGATTTGTATAAATATGTAATGTTTGCATTCAGATGCTCGGGAGCAGAGAAAATGGGAAGAATTTATTAAAGTACTGAAATGTATATTATGAGTTAGTCTTGAGATTAATCTAAAAAGATAATTGGTTTTTTTTTACAAGTGTATGATAACATCATTATATCATGTCTTATTTTGTATGTTTTACTTATTCTTTTTTGTTTCCTGCTCGTAAATTTCAGGCATGTTTGCACTTGTCCTTGTGGACGTTATGTTAAAATGAATAAATGTTGATGGTATATGCATTGCAAAATGTATTGAAGAAAAATACATGTGCATTTTGTATCAAAGTCTTTGGTTTATGTTTGTTTCATTGCAACAATAAGAATGAAATTGAACATTTGGCAACATTACTTTTTTTGTGGGTCAATTAACATTCACTTTCTTGCTGAGCTAAATTAAGTTCTATCTATTATTTAAGGCTCATTTGCATCCAAACTACATGAGTGAAAAGTAACGATTCTGGATTTGGGCATAATTCAACCACATCCAGGTTGTCCATCCACCAAATCTCTGCCCGTAGTCTAAAGGCTCATTTATACTCCATTTACGTACAAAAATAGATACACCCATTTTATCAATGGGTATATGCTACCATTTCTATCCTTTTACGTTGGCATCAATACATCCACTAGAGGGCGGAGAAGTGTCAAAAGTTTCGACGACCACAAATATAGCGACTGTCGGAGGAGGTTGTGATAATGCACCTTGTAAATATAAAGCCTTGCTTGCCTAGCTACACTGCCCTCAAGCATTTACGGTGGTATTGCTCCGTTACGTCCATCTTGTCGACGGACGTAACCATTTACATACGTAGAGGGAGCATAAATGGGCCTCAAGCTCTCCGAAAACGTGTCCAATTGCGTACAGAATGAACGCAGAAGTCGTACGGAGGGCCCCGTTCGTCTCCGTATCCATTTTTAATGTAGAGCATAAATGAGCCTGTAGGAATGGTAATGTCGACGAACTTCTTCACACACCAATCGTTTTGCTTTTCATACTCTTATTGCGATACCTGAACATAGTTGGTCTGACTGATTTTATTTATTTTTTTGGTCTTAAGCAAGAATGTCCCACTGTCAGCCTTATCAGTGGAGTTCAGATGCTGTATGTAATTTAATTGCACTCACTGGCATTTAACAATGTAAATAAATCTGAGTAACTTCTAGGGTAGTGGTTTTTAACTTTTTTGGTAGGTTTTCCCATTTAAATGATACAATGAGTACCAGAAACATCCTATGGTTCTATATGATTGGCTAGTAATTTAACCAAAGATTTTTAAAAAAAAATCCATAGTCAGCTTAGTTTTTCGAGGCTTGACTTTGAACCCTAATAAAAAGCAACAATAGTTTAAAGTCACACTCGTGTTTGGGCTTCTTTCCTCTTATTTCCTCACTTGTAAATCCTCTTGTAGCCCCTCAGATGGAGGTGAGGAATTTTTGTATTATCTTTCTATCTTTTATATCATCCCTAACATCCTATATCTCTATAAACTGCCGTATGGGGGCTGGAGCCTATGCCAGCTGACACTGGGCAAGAGGCAGGGTACACCTTCAACAGGTTCATCACAGGTGTGATACATAAAGAAACAAGCATTGATGCTAATTCATACCTACGGTCACATATTAGCCTATATGTTCCATGTTTTTGGACTGTGGGAGAGAGCAGGAGGAAACCCACACTGACACAGAGGAGATCCTCACAGACAGATCCCAGGTTTGGATTTGAATGCAGAACCAACCTCCATATGTTCTCATGATGGTGAAGACGTTTTGTGTTTCTTTTGTCTAGTGTTTATTGTAAACCTGCGTGTGAAGTCAGAACAAAAGCAGATTTCCAAACAGATTAGCCATGTTTGGACTGATCACATGTGAAGCATCTGCTTTTTCTCCCGGAAATCTATTTAGAGAAACAAAGAAACATGAAAAGTACAGTTTCAGTCCAATATTCCATAAATACTCTGCAGCCTCTCTGAAAAGGAAATGCCGGCATCCTGTAAAGAGGAACACAGAGTAAAATTTCCACTGTTGTAAAGTTTCTCTCTCAGCTTCAACAATATCCCTGCCTGCAAATATCCTGAATTCCTGCTTTAATGTGCTCTTCCTATTGTGGTCGGCTCTGAGCCAGTTCATCTCTGCTTTGGCCAACGAGGAGAGAACTCCCTGCAGGGTCCTGCTCCGGTGGCCCTTGGCTGGAACGACCACTTCCCCTATAGAAAATCCTGCTGCTGCTGCTGCATAGAGCTGAGGAATGCCAGAAATGTTCATAACTGGCCTCCATTCTTTTTTCAAACTTTGTCCTTTATGCCTCGCTTCCCTCCCAGCTTCCTTGCGGGGTTTGTTATCTCAGTGGGTGGTGGTATTATTCCCATACAGCACACACACACATAAACAAAGGCCGATACAGAAGAAGTTGACTAAGTGGCTTCCACAGAGAGACTCTTAGGATCAGTTGATGTGACTTCGATATTTAATTGGAGGATGATTTAACAGATGCGGAGGCATAGTTTTTGCCGTCTCCTGACTGGTGAGTGCACTGCAAAATCTGGCCTCTTAGCAACAGAGCACTTTTTGGCTCCTTCAGATCCACACAAACACAAAGAGTGGACAAATGTCTTTTTTATGTCATCCAGATAACGATCAACAATCTCTGAAGACTGAAACTAAGGTCCCGCCGAATGGTTTTTGACATTTATCAGGCAACAAATACTGCTTTTAAACACCCCAATGAGGCCCATTTCTCTGAGGCCCATTTGTCTCTCTTCAGTCTGTGTGACAACAGTCAGAACGGATAACATTAATATAGCAAATATTGTTTTTTCCTTGATCTCTATGAATCCCAGGAGCCCAGGATCGACACGGTGGCACAATGGGTAGCGCTGTTGCCTCACAGCAAGAAGGTTGTGGTTTCAAATACACTTGAGGACCTGGGACTTTTTGTGGCTTCCTCCCACAGTCCAATAACTTGCAATATATGTGAATTGGTGGCTCTAAATTATCCGTAGGTGTGAATGGTTGTTTGTCTGTCTATGTGGCCCCGTGATGAACTGGCGACTTGTCCGGGACGTACCCTGCTTCTCACCCAATGTCAAGCTAGGATAGGCTCCTGAACCACAATCCTGCACAGGATAAGCAGTTACAGAAGATGGATAGATGGATTTATGGATCCTGTCATTTGAATAATAATTGCTGTGGTCACTAAACACGCGTTTAATCACATGTTAACCAGCCGCACATCCCGAAGACAAGTCTTAGATATTCCAGGCACATTGATCCTTGGCTCTCTTGGAAATCCATACCTGGGAATTCAAAATGTGAAACATGCTGGAAAGCTGGCTAAAGATTAATTGGCAGCAGGCTGAAACTTTAACTGTGGCTTTCGCATTTATGCACCACTGGCAGCTTAGCAACAACAAAATGATATCAAATATTTGGTCATGCCAAGCATTTTTCTACCTCATTGTCAAATATATAATATACTAATATTTTCCATAAAGTACCGGTGTCTAACACAAAATAGCAGAAGGTAGCAGAAACTAGCCTACGGTCATAACAACAGCTGCATGAAGAAGAACAAATGAGGGTTTTTGCTTGACACTCTTTACACTCTTTTAGCCATGCATTGCTCTGGGAATGGAAATCTGCAGGTCCACCTCTTTGGTCCATTTCTGGCTTTCAGTGAAATATCTTGAAATCTATTGGATGGATTAGCATAGTATGGATATCCACGGTGCCCGGAGGATTATTTTAAATGATTTTGGTAACTGCGCCGCCATCAGTTCAAAGCTAAGCAAAGACATTAATGGTTACCTGATGCTAATGTGCAATAATCTAGCATGCTAAACTAAGATGGTGATCATGACATAATAAACATTATATCCATTTAGAATTGTTTTGTTTCATCCCTTGTCTCTTCATGTAAAGGTTAAAAGCATGCAGGGCATTTTAAATACTTTGTGTCTTGTTCTACTGTTGCACCACGTCACAAATGATTTGGCCCTTTCATGATACCTGAACTGGATTGTATTCTAACCAGTTACACGCAGAGACCAGCACACATATGTATATGATTAGATGTCCTACTGCTGGAGTGCCCTCGTTTCTATCCCATGCTAATGTTCTAGGGTTAGGACGTTTCCATCATTAGTCAGCCATAATTGAGGTGCTCCCAGCTTCTTGCGTTCTGCTGTCTCCATCTGCCTGACCTTCTTCTCTGTGTCTCCTCTAGCTGTCATCTTTTTCACTCCCGCTGTCTCCCTCAATCTCACTATCTCTAGATCTCTTTCGGCGCACCACTTTTCTCAGAAGTGGTTCTCCTTGCACCTTATATAAAGGGAAAATTCCTTCACGCTTATGTTCCTGATTATGCTTTTGCGGCCAGTGCACACTGATGTCAGAGAGCTCAAGAAAGTGAGGAGGATGAGAAAAGAGTTTTTCCCCCTGGTTCTGGAAAACAAGTTGCTGTCCAACTTTGTTCATCCATCATTTTCAACTCTTCTGGACTTTTTGAATTTCGCCATATAGCCTATCACATAAAGTATGGCTAATCATTTCCTCCCTTTAGGAATCCTCTCAATATGTTGACCTCCTGCTACATTCCTCTGTTGACCTCGGTGCAAACCTTCACAAGGATCTTTAAGATCTTTAGAAGTGATCACAAGAGGTTGAAAAGAAACAAATCCTCACAGTTACCTGGGATTCCGTCTCTTAGTCCCAAAATGCTGCAATAATTCTCAGAGATAAGACTAACCATCAAAACGAGGATTAAGTTCTCTATGTTCACTTACCAGGGACAAATGATTGAGAACATTTCTTTCACGTGTCCAGCAGTATTTGCAAAAGAGAAATAAGAGGAAAACAGAGAGAATTTCCAGGAGGTAAAATACTCTTAACCGCTGGTAATATGTTTCTCATGGTGGTGCATTCATCGAAGCAAGGGAGGCAAATGCCTTTGGTAAAGCAGAGCTATTTGTTCTGTCCCTGGAAACGCTTGAAGAACAACAAAAGCATTCTCAACAAAGAGTCGTGCGACCTGATGCTGCCGCCTGTTTTCCTATGCGTGTGGTGACTATATTCTCCCTCGACATGGGGACACCACTGGCACATACTGTACTCCAAAAGCCACAGAATAGAACCTCAGCTCAGAGAGAACTTTTCAAAAGCTGCACAACGAACCCAACCAAAATAAGGGACGCTGCTAAATTAATCCTTAAAAAGGTTCAGTTTCAATGTGGGAAAGCTCATGGAAAGAAAGAGAAACACTGCCGGCTCTGTTGTTTGGGTTTGCCCACTCAGATGTGCTCAAAGTGTAGTGTATACACACACACTCACTAGAGAGCACCAACGGTGAACTCTGTCCGCTCACTCGCTGCAAGCTTGGGAGGGGGTCCAGGTTTTCAGACGGACAGGGAACGGATTCTGGTGGTCTGGATCTTTTGAAACTCTTGATTTCAACCCACAGCCCTTTCCTTGTTTACAACAGTACTGGATTAGGCATCTATTTGGAGAACACACACACACACACACACACATACATACATACATACATGCACACACCTACATTCAGAATTCAGACGTGTTTAACTTTGCATAAATTAAGATGATAGTCGTCTTTTTCTCCTTAGTTCATTCACTGCATGTCCATTAATCCTGTATTTCTTTGTTGGCATCATGAAGGCGTGATAATTCATCCTGAAGGGAATGTATTTCCAAAGTTTTCCAGCTGCTCCATTCAATATATCAAAAAATCCTCATGGTGGCACTAAAGGAAAAAGTCGGGATCAACAAAGTACAGGTTTCATCCTCTGGGAACCATGAATGTCTGCACAAACTGTCACAGGAATCCTTGTAGTAGTCGTTGAAATAATTCAGTCTGGACCGACAAACACCATCCTTAAGGCCTATTTATGCTCTACGTTAAAGACGGATACGGAGATGGATGGAGCCTTTGGACACTTCACTGCCCTCCTGCAGTTGTATCGATGTCGTCATAAAGGACGTACAGAAGTATGAAGGCAATGACGGATGGACCATATATGGATGGACGTTTCCGTTTATGTACATAGAGGGAGCATAAATGGGCCTTGAGAGTTTTCAACAACACGTCTGCCCGTCAGAGACGATTTATCAGTGAGGATCTGACTGTGATGAAACTTGTACTTGAGTATTTCTCACACTGGAGAAACACTTGTATGTGAAATGAAGGCTCTCTCTGGCAGCAGCTAGCAGATTCTAAAAGTTCATTTGTGTTGACCCTGTCAGTTGCCACTAGTTGATTTGTCAGTAACATGCGTTCAATGGGTGCGGCTAAACATTTGGAGACGAAGAGACAAAACAGACGTGTCCTTTTCTGGAACTTGGTGAGTTTTCAGTGGAACTTGTTGCCTTCGGGGATATTTTCGATGTTTCCTGGAGCCTGGAACAATTAATTACTCAAAAAGTCACCTGTCACATCTTTTTATTTGTGATTGTCACTTGGTTTTTTTTCTTCTTTTGCCTCATTTTCCTCTTCTCATGGCTTTTTGTGTCACGTAACTCTCTTCTACAGAGGTATGGGGATGTGGGCAGGTTTGTGTGTGCAAATGTGCTCAACATTGCCGTTGTTGTCACATTTTCATATTGTCTCAAAGCTTCCTGATGTAATCGGCCAAATCAGTGTGTGAAAAAAAGAGTCTGGAAACAATAGCTGGAGGTCAGACGGGCCATGGAAAACTGTTTGAACAAAAATGTTATCTGGAGACCTGGTAATAAAATCCCAGGTGTGAGGAATGGTACCCTTTGAGTAAAGCCTCCCTCTCTCCCAGACTCACATGGGCCTTCTAAAATGAATTGACCTGTATGTAAGTCATGTCACCATGAACAATTTAGCATCTCTGTCTGTCAGCAACCATAATTCCTGATGTCTGTCTTGACAGCATGACAGGCTTTATTGCTTCTGTCATGGAGGTTATGTTTTCAATCGTGTCCGTGGGTTGGGTTGTTTGTCGGCAGGAATACACAAAAACTACTGGAAAGATCTTCACAAAATTTTGTGGAAGGATGTTGCTATGGCCAAGAAAGAATCCATTAAATTTTGGTGCAGATCTGCATAAAAGTGCAGATGCAGGATGCTTTCAGTCAGGTGTTGCGCAACAGTGCTGAAACAAATTCCCTTCTCTGTGACTCCTTCAAACTGGACCAGCCCAAGGTGTCGCAATGCCACCTCGGTGTGTTCGTTCATGCCGGCATTCTGCAACGTTAAGAATTGTGATGTACTTGGCAACAGCGAACACATAAGCTGATATATTTCACTATCTCCCCAGTTTAGCGGTCATCTTCTGTGCTTGTTCGTGAAATAACGGACTTCCTGTTGCTACCACATCGTTAAATCCCCCGCAAAAATGTCACACCTGTTGAATGCTCAAGAGCTATTGGATGCCATGAAATTTGATTGTTGCCAGATGATGAATCCAAATGACATTTGCATGGATGACCCCCTGATTTTTCCTCAGGTGCCACCATCAGGTCAAAATTTAAATGTTTCCAATGCTTTGGTTTATCAATAGTTTTAAAACTACTGGCATTCCAATGTGTCTGGGCTTCTTAGTGTAAAGAGATGGAAAACATTACACCTCTTAAACCTTAGCATGTTAGCCCTGTCAGTTAGCCCGTAGCCCTACCTGAGCCTCACAAACCCACTAACACAGCTGCTGACTGACATGAATGTGTGCTTTGCCTTGTTTTTCATACTTGTGGTGTCCCAACACCGGGATCCCAGTCACGTTATGGGCTTCAACTACTTAGCGGAGACCAAAATGCTGGACCCCGTAACAAGCAACGAGTGTGTGTGTGTGTGTGTTTGAGTGCGTGTGAAAGATCAAGGGTGAAGAGTGGAAAAGCAGTCTAAACATGGCCAGCCTGGGAAAAGAGTGCCTTTCTTTCCGTGATCAACTTTTCCATATTCTTGTGAATTATTTATTTTTGAGAAATTACTTTCCGGGATCTGTTCCTTCTTGAAACTTGTTTTGTTTAATCTTTGTCAAAAATTGCATAAAAGTCACCATATTAATGATTTCTTCCATAACAGCATCACAGAAACATGAAATGTGGTCTGCTCTTAAAATACAAACTCAATTCCCAAAAAAAAGGTGTGACATTGTGTAAAATGCCAACAAAAAAGAATGCAATGATTTTTTTTTCAAATCCTTTTTAATCCAAACACAATTGAATACAGTTAATTTTTTAATCTGATAAACTTGTTTTTTTGAAATATATACAGTACATATATATATAAATATATACACTCATTTTGAATTTGATGCCTGCAATATGTTTCAAAAGAGATGGGACAGGTTCACGTTTACTGTTGTCTTACATCACTTTTTCTCCTCTCAATAAGAGTTTGAGAAGAGAGGACACTAATAGAATTCTGTCCTTTTTTTGCTCGATACTCGACTGCAGTTGCTCAACAGTCCGAGGTCTCTGTGGTCGTACTTGGCACTTCATAATGCAAGTCTAAAAAAAAAAAAAGCGAAAATGAAAACGTGTGTAGGTGGAAAACAGAAGACGAAAAGAGGACATCAATATTATTCCACAGCTGAAAGTGTTCAAAACCTAAGAAAGGAAAAATCCATCCTTCATATGTGTCAGTTTTCCTGCAGAGATGCAAAAGATGTTTTGCCAGGAACAATACAGCGAAGAGATTTCTTACAGATTCAGCAAACATACTGTAGAATGAGACTCTGGTCAGCCACAGTGTTATTTCACGTACAATAAGATATTGATCCTGCGTTGTTGTATTTTTCTACAGAAAAACACTACAGTGACATACACTATATGTACAAAAGTAATTGGACACCTGGCCCTTAGACCTACATGAACTTTTATGGCATCTCATTCTAAATTCATGAGCATTAATATAGAGTTGGCCCCCCTTTTGCAGCTATAATAGCTTTCCACTCTTCTGGGAAGGCTTTCTATGAGATTTTGGAGTGTCTGTGGGAATTTTTGACCATTTATGAGGTCAGGCACTGATGTTGGGCGAGAAGGCCTGGCTCGCAGTCGCTATTCCAGTTCATCTTAAAGGTGTTCATTGGGGTTGAGGTCAAGGCTCTGTGCAGGCCGGTGAAGTTCTTCCACACCTTGTTCCACTTTATGGAGCTTGCTTTGTGCACTGGGGCACAATCTTACTGGAACAGAAAAGGGCCTTCTCCAAACTAGTCCCACAAAGCTGGAAGTTTGTTTCAAACTGTGCAAAATGTCTTGGAACGCTTAAGCATTAAGATTTCCCTTCACTGCAACAAAGGGGTCTATAGACCAATCCCTGAAAAATAACACCATACTATTATCCCGCCTCCATATTTAGAGGTGTGTCTGAATACTTTTGTAGCCTATATATAGTGTCGGGATCATTAAATGTCATTGGTGTTGTTGGTCTTAACTTAGTAATACAACTTCACAAACCCTGTTTTTCAGTGCCCAGATCAAGAGGACACCAAGGCCTGCAGCTACAACAGCTGCAAAAGCATCTCTGTTCAGAAAAATCTACCATAACATTACAAGAAAAACAGCATTCCTATAGACATTCTCTGTCTAACTCCAGCGCGCTTACTGTTCGCCTTAGATAAAGGAGCACAATAATAAACAGCCTCATTGGGGTCAATGCTTAGATTGTACAAAGTAATAATCCCTTTGGTGTAAACACAGCAGGATTCCTGCGGTTCTTATGCAAGCTTGCTCTCACCTCTGGCTACACATGACACGCTGGGAAATTTCAAATTAAATGAGCTTGTGCAATAAAAGACTAAGGTAAATAAACGGCGCCATTATAACTGTGGGCTGTTGTGGCTAATAGCAGCCATTCCTCTGAAGCACTCACAGGATGGAGAACATGATGTTCTTCAATCCCACAGTGGCTTAAGGTTTTAATAGTGGAGCCTCCCACAGCGATGGTTATGATGAAACACTGTTTTAGACTTAATGTTGGCACTTCAGAAATCCTTACATAACTTCCAAGAAAACTTTTTTTTTATTAAATATATACACTTTCATTATTTACATGTGCTGAATTACTGTTATAGGAGGAAAATAGCCACATTTACTCAAGTACTGTACTTTTATACAATTTCTAATTACTTTAGCTACTAGTTACTCTGCAATTAATAATGCAAATATAAATCATCAAGTGACTTATGATGCAATTTATAGGTTAAGATAAGATTTTATTGATCTTGCTGTGGTCAAAAACTATGCTTAAAGTACTTTTGGGTAGTTTTATGTCAGTACTTTTTTATTATTTCTACACTGTGATAATGCTTCTTTCACTTCCTCCACTAGCTAATTTCCTGAATCCTACCTGATGCTTATGACAGGACTGAGAAACCCTTTCAAAATATTGGAGACACAAGCAGATACTTGTACATATTTGCCTGCAGACGGCTAGACTGAGTGAACCCAGTTGATTTCTCAGTGATAAATGACTTGTGAAAGAAAAGGCACTAAATACATGACTGTTCTTTTATTTCCAGTACAGCATGAGTCCTTGCCTGGTGTCCTGTTTTAGATATAAACTTCAGAGGAATTCAAGCAGGTAATAATAACAATCCATCTGTCATAGAAATACTTCACATTTTCAGCACAGACTGGACAAAACACAACACTAATGTCTGATGGACCGCTTTGACTACACAGCCTGTTGAATAGCACCACCAAGAGGAGTGATAACATATTGAGACTCCATGCTGCTGGACGATGTCATGAGTTTAAACAATAAAATACCACAATTAAACAATTTGAGCTTTTTTATGTAAATTTCATGCATGTGATAAATCTGCCCCTGCAGATCAATTGTGAGAAGTAATTGAGTATATATCCTTAATTACTATTCTTAATTTTTACAGATTGAAATTTCAGAAAATATAAAATGTTCAATTTGAATTTAATAATTTCAGTCCTTGAGTAATCTGATTACCCAGCGCTGTATTTCAACCTGCTTTTATGCAAATTGATTTGTTCTCTATTTAGAGAGCTTTTACAGACGATTTAAAATGCAAACAAAAAATGTCTCCAGATTTTATTTTTCATCTGAGACAAAGTTTTTGAAGAATGAATTATGTGAGTACTATCACTACTTTGCGGTTAACACTTCTGTGTGTTTGAATTCTGAATGTATTTATTTGGATCCCCATTAGCTACAACTACAGTAACAACAGACAACAAAACATATGGAACGAAACATAACACGTCACATCACTACACTCCAAATAGATTTTACTCGTAAAGGATTATTTTTTTTATAGTGTGGTTTTACTATTTGTATCCAAGTAAATGTAATGAATTCTTCTCCTGACACTGCTGCATATCAGGAAAAGAATGCACATAAAACAAAACATAACCACAACTTGATCCAGCTCTTTCTCTTTATTGACACAGACGTGCACAATTAATGTGGTTGTTAAATAATTTCCATGGAATTACATCTACATGTCTGATGTGTTCTTACTCTCTAAGTGACAGTAATATATTAAACTTACACACAGAACTGAAAGCAGCAAAGAAACAGACAGAAAAAAAAAATATATATATATATATCTGCAGATCAATAGAGAACAGGTCAATAAACACAAAGAGCATTTCTGGTAATGTTAGAGCCCAACGCAGGATTAGTCATTTTATCTCTTATCTTCTAAGCTCTGACTGACCCAGGTGCTAATTAAATAGTATTCCCTTTAGATATTCATATTTCTGTGTGTGAGGTCAGTATGCAGCGTTATTGATGTGTGTGTTTTTTTTAAATCAAACGAATGAGATGCTCTGAAGAATATTACCAATACAGAGAGAAAGACAACGTGAATACAACAATGTGGTTAAGACGGACAGGAAATGAGGAAACACTTCTTCACCTTACTCAGAATAAACATCCGTCAACAGAATCTGTCAAGACGTCTGCATATCTCAGACCTCATTCAGGATTGGTAATGAAAAAAACGGCAAGGTTTATAAAGGAAATGTTTTTATAAATAACAGTTAACTAAATAAAACACAGATAAAACAAAATGACTTCACTAAGACGAGACACAAACCAGATATTGCCATTTTTTTTTACGCAGGACTGAATGAATTGTAATTTCTGACTAGGTGTTCCAGATGATTCTAAACATTGACGAGAAGTTTAAAAGGAATGGCAGTGAGACAATCTTTTTTCTTTTTTTTTCTTTTTTAAGAGTGTCACTTTGGTAAACATGGTGACGCCCAAGAAATGGGAAACTGCTTCACAGAAAAATCACTATTCAGCACCACACAGAATCACAAGAAACAAGAGTCACGAACAGAGAGGAGCTGAGGGGTCTCAGTCCTCAAACCTCCCGTCCAGGATGCTCTCAAACGTGAACGGGAGGAACTTGAAGCCCTGTCCGGAGTAAAACTTGTTCTGGAACTCCACCCTGAAAAGAAGATAAGAGTTCAAATTAGACAAGACTCATCTGAGGACGGCATATCCCACCACCATCCCCCGAAACACTGTGCAACAAATGTAGACTGTTTGGGGTTTATGCTATGGAGAAGATGAGTGATCTTCAGAGTCACTTTAAAATCATTATTACGTGGAAAACTAAAAAAAAACATTAGGTTTGTATAAAATTCTAAATATTACAAGTAGTAAGTCGACTTAAGCTCCTGTCAGAAGTCAGTGATACAATGTCTTTTCTAAAGCGGGAGAAGATTTGGTATTCATTGAGAGGCAACACTGGAATTTTCTTTAATACGTGGTAATCATTTTTCCGACTCTGTCCAATCTCTGTCTAAATAATAATATAATAACAATAATAACAAAATATTAAATGGCTCAACTATGTGTCATGGTTAATTTATATGTTGAGGTCGGTGAAGCCAGAATGTATAGTGTGCGAGATATATACTATATTACTGTTTTTTTCTTTGGCTATAAGATGTAATTTTGCTAAATATAATGCAAGACGGTATGTTTCATGTTTAAGCTATCCCACATGAGCAGAGGTCAACTTAATTTTTGTCCACCTTTGGTAAACAGACCTTATATGCAACCACTGGAAATAAAATATTATAATTGGTGATAAGGGTGCATCCGCTTCTCTGCGTACAAAACTGCACTGAATTGTCCCTGAGGGCTGTTTAATGATGCAGCCTTCCTGTGTGAAGGGTAATTATCGAGAAGACTGGATGCAGTACAGGAATGCCCCGGTGGATTACGAAACCAGGATGACATTTAGAAAAGCCAGACAACAATACTAATGACAACAAAAGCTTATTCTGGCCGTAACAAGACACACGCGGCAAAAATGCGCAGAGTAGAACCAGACATGTTCCCGGCCACAGGCGAGGAAACAGGGTGGGCGATAAGAATCCGTGATTTGTTAACTTCTAATTGTCAGCTGGCAGACACACCCCGGCTGTGAATGTGTTGTTACATAATATGTGAAGTGGTGTTTTATTAAGAGAGGCTCAGCTATACTCCATTTGTAATATTTTCAATAGAGTAGTTCTTATACTTAATGAACCGATGATCTACGATGACGTTATTTCACATAAACTGATGACATTTTTTAAAACATTTTTTTTATTTTTTTCTAAATAAATGTTTGTTATTTACAAGTGTTGTTTTATGTGTAATTCACGATGTGCGCTGCTGCCTTCGTGGCCAGGTCACCCTTGTAAAAGAGATCTTTGATCTCAATGGGTTTTATTCTCCTGGTTAAAGAAAGGTTCAATTTTTTAAAAAAATTTTAAAAAACAATCCTGATTCAACAAAAAAAGTTAGGACGCTATAACAGATAAATGTGTCCGTTCTATTCCTGGACTCATGTAGTAATATCCGTTATAATCGTGTGTGTTCATGTGTTGAACTTTGCCCCATCCTTGCTTGTGAATGATTGAGCCTTTCGTGGACGTCCCTTTCAACCCAATCATGACACGATCACCGATAATCAATCAACCCGTTTACCCGAGGACCTTTCCAGACAGATTTTTTTTAGCATTCCACAGCGTTCCCAGTTTTTTTTTGTTGCCCCTATCCCAACGTCCTTGAAATATATTGTTGGCATCAAATCCAGGATAAGCATATATTTAGAAATATCATTAAATATACTGTTTTCTTGGATTATTCATTAGTTTTTAATACAAGAAGCTGGTCCTGGTTCCTCAAATTGATAGAGACAAGCTGAAATGATCACAGGTTGTTTAAAATCGCAACCAGAAGGAGAAGCCTGTCATCTTTTTCTGTGCGGCCCTCTGAGAAACTGCAAAGCAAAACCTGGTCTGCAGATGGAGCTATAGGCCTGTAGTTTACAGTGCTTACAGTCATTTAATATTAGGTAAGTGTTCCTCTTTAGAAACAGAAAATCCAGTGTACATTATTGCCCATAAAACTTCTGAATCGTGCATGAAATGCTCAAATTTTTCAAGCAGATTATCAGAACAGTTTTTTCTGTCATATAGCTTAGGTAGAGTAAAAACTTGAACCTCTCTTTATCACCTCAACCCGTTAAAAAATGAATATTATATCTCCAAGGTTAAAAAATTTAACTGAGCTCAACGTTGATATTAATGAAAGAAAATGACAGATAGCACATATACATCCAAAAGCAAATGCAACACAATTTAAAATAATGCAATTACACAACTTACCAGTGCAGACGCAGTGCGTGCAAGAAGGCAGACAACCCTTCCATAATGAGAAGAATGGCAATTGTGAGAATGGCAAAGAAGTAAAAGACTATAGCCAGGAGGATGAAGCCTCCGAGGCTTCTGGAAGCAAGGCCAATGCGCATCACCATGGACCACAACACCTCTGACAGCTCTGAGCACGGGACAAAGACAGCACACAGGTGTCAGTGCTGTGATGAATCGGAGAGCATGCGTTTCATTTGAATGATAAAAGTGTGACTTACGTGCATGAGCCAGACTGAGGGCCCAAAGCCTCAGATAGGAAGCTGTGTTGGAGATGCAGCCCAAGCAGTATTCTATGGTGTGGATCGCCTGATGCACCGCCACATCAGCAAAGTCAAACTGTGGGAGAGAAATATGCCATCAAAACGCAACTGTCTGTCGGCATGAACCTCTAGAGAACAGTCCTTCTTGGTCCTGGTCCTGAGGTCCACATAGTCTTGGTTCATTGTGTGTGTGGATGATCATTCAAGGTTATTGATAGGAAAGCTATTCCCCACTGTCGATCAGCATAAATTAGAAGAAGTATTGTCGTCTTGAACCCAAAGAATCAGCTGCCCCGCTGGTTCCTCATGCCCATCACCACAACTGTGAGGAAACACCTACCGACACCTACTGGTTGGAGAATCCCTGCAACCACTGTTTCAAAAAGTGACTCCTGGAATACACCGATCACACACCGACTAACACTGACATACACACAGACACACGGACACGGAGCAGCAGGCAACGGTTGACAGCGAGGGGTAGACACAGACATAATTGCTAGACATGCAGGGGATATGTTGCAGGGTGGAGGTGCAGCATGAGCTCCTGTCCTACCTCTTCCTCCTCATTGGCCTTGACAGCAGGTGACAAAAGGCAACGCTTTGTTATTGAGAGAACACACACACACAAAAAGGTTGACAGACAGACAGACAGACATCAGTAAAAAAAGAAAAGTATTGATAGAAATCAGTATCTCATTTAAAAGGAGAAAGGTTTAAGTTAATTCTGGGCATTTTAGAATTAAATTAAGGGAATATCTCTGTTAATTTTTATGAGGCCATCAAATGAAAAACTTTCAATAAAGCACAGCTGCTTCCTGATAGTGTTTTAAAGCTCTTCAGGAAATACAAAAAACATGACTGGTGTGATTTTCACAAGAAGTTAAATCAGTCTCTCAATAGTGTTTTCTATAATCTAAGGATGACGGTGTGGAGTTTGTTAAACCTGTCATCCATAATGAATGGCTTTAATTGCCACGGTGGAAACATGAGCCACGCCTTACGTTTCCAACTGTGGCTAAGGAGCTAAATTATTCACAGATGTGAGTGGATCGGTTACACACCCCCCATCAAACTGGCCTGCCATCATTAAAAAAAGGCTGTGTCTCTTTTACCTCAGGTTCCTCGTCAAAGTGCTGTGCGAGCTGGTCGTGCTGGATGATTTCAGCCTCATCCTCCTTGGGCCCGTTGGCCACCCTGATCCCTCCGAAGTTCTGTGTACCCTGATACAGAAGATGAGTCATATAGCAAAAGTAAGGAAACAATAATCACTTTATTGTGTTTATAATTACAACACTGTTTGTGTGTTGTTGTTTTTTTTTAAACGTGTTGCTGGCATCAAATTCAAAATGGGCATGTAATTTTCAAAAAAACAATGAAATGTCTCATTTTTAACATGCAAATCATCACATTCTTTCCTATTTTTTCCCCACACAAGCGTCCCAACTGTTTTGGAAATGGGGTTGTAATTCAACACCATGTGTTGTTTAAAGTGACACCACTCGTAAGTCTACTTTGTCTTACCAGATGTTTCCGCCACAAATGCTGTCTCCGCAGAACGAAAGTTTTCACGACTAACATACAGGGAACACAAGCCAAGGCGAGCAACACCAAGAATATTTGTAAGCCCATCTACATATTAAAAAGGAGAAAAAGGGAAGAACATTAAAGACGTACGATTTACTTGTTGCGGTTCGTTTGGGATCAAAAGGACGGATGTGTGCGCATCTGACCTGTCCTCTGTAGAGAGTGTTACTGGAGTCGTTGTAGTTGAAGAGGAACATGTTAATAAAGGCAATGAGGAGACTGGGAGCATCCTTGGAGCTGTGCACATCGTATGAGACCCACTTATAGAAGATCAGAATGACGAGGTAGCCAAACAGGCAGCACATGAAGACAATCTCTGGGATGAATCCCAAATAGATATTCAGTGGCTTGTTGAAATACCTGCGGAGAACCACAAACGATCACGTCATCATCTCGGAAGCTCTGCATGAAACACAACGAGACAGACATGCAACGAGAAGCAGAAGTACAGCATGGATTGAAATCTCACAGGTGGTTGAAGAGACTGAGACAAACTCCGAAAAGCATGTGGATGACTCCCAGGATAACGGACATCTTCATCTTGAATGAGTTCAAGAAGGTCAATTTGTTGGAAGCAATGCTCCATATCTAAGGGAAAGATGGAGGTGTTGGTGTAGGTGAGTGACAAAATCACAATAGTTTTTAACATTATTCAATACATATGGTCAATATGATTTGACTGAGAATGGGGAGTTATTCTTTAATGATGTTCAATTACAATAAGCCTATTTGTATAAGCATGTATATGTTAATACCACTATCAATTAAAATTAAAATGGATCACTTCTTTGCTTAAACTAATCATTAGCCAATAAATATGTACTGCAAAATGTAATGTAATATAAGCCTTGCTTTTATCCTTTTATCCTTCTGTTTGACACCAGGGTGGAAAGTGAAAGCTCAATTTGCAGCACAAAGGAGGTAATTCTGCCATTGTGCTACTAAAACAAGAACAGGATTTGTTTTCCCCCCGATAGCTATTCCAAAGTAACAGTGGAAGAAGCAACAGAAAAAGAAAAAGACGACGACGAGGCCAAACGAGGAAAAAGATGTGCATGCACTCAATGGAGAGAGCTACGGTGATGCGTTTAAGCCCATTCCCGGTCAATACCTGTTTAACCTTACCAGAGAGACTTGTGAGGGATGAAAATCTATGCATATGGAGTTGCCATTCTGTCCACTGGTTCAGGAAGATATGAAACTTGCCTACTGAACCTGGTGTTTCCGAGATCACAATTTCTAGTTCACATTGGGATTCTAATGGTTGTTTCTTGCTTTGGACAGTGGCCAGGCCACTAGTGGTAACCAACGCAGGAGGTGCAAGGCAGCAATGTTGTTGAAAGCAACATTTCTGTATCTGGCTACTAGCTTTTTAGCGATAAGGTTGTCTTTGTGACAGCGATGGTAACAATACTACTCGGAAGATATTACAAAAAGACAAACACTCACCGGATCGATGCCGATGGGGTAAGGCCCTTTAAACACTCCATCTATCGCTGGGTCCAACTGCAAAATTTTATTGTCTGCTAGATCTTTAAACCTAAAAAGGATGATAACACCGACCAGTTTTGTGACTTGAATCAGCGAGTTAAAGCTCCCCTCAGTGATCACCAATGACACTTACGTCCAGTTGCCTCCGACTCGGGTGTCAAACATGGGTCTGACACTCCAGCCGGAGCCGAAGGCGTTGAGCGACTTGGAGAAGCAGTCGTTGTAAATGGTGCCAGTGTAGATGGAGAAGATACCCATCAGCAGGATGATGTACCGCCCTGAAAACACCATGCTGAACATCTGCCACAAAAAGAATCAATGACAGACAAGTTCAAATCAAATGGGTTTCTCAAACAAAACAATGCATTTTTGAACCTGAATCCACAGAGGCTCCAAACCATCTACGGCTCTGGTACTGGCGAATCACCAGTAAGGATGGCGTAGGGTGACATGATGAGATGACCATATGTATGGTATGGGATCCATACCTCATTGTCGGTCTTCTGGGCCATCAGCCTGCTCTCTCTCAACACAAGGTACAGGGCGGCACAGGTCATGAGCACTCCGTGGCCCAGGTCACCAAACATAACCGCAAACAGGAAGGGGAAGGTGATGATGGTGTACGGCGCTGGAGAAGTAGAGGTGGGGAGGCAGGCAATGACATGAGGAGGGGGGGCGGTGTGGGAGGCGAAACAGCACATGAGTGAAACATCACAATACACACCATGTCTCAACAAAGTGATAATGAGTGATGAGAAGGGTTGCGACGGTATGAGAGTTTCACAGTGTGCTAACTAAATGCATACAATTCTCTTTGCGAGTTCTCAGCCGGTAAAGACACCACCACAGACGCATAAAGAACAATGAGCACATTTAGAAATTGCACAAAGCTTCATCTTGGAAGAAGTTCCGTCGCACAAATATAAACATGACATAAATCTGCCATTAAAGCTGCCCAATCAGGTTTGTGACCTTATCCACTTGTCTGTTGTTTTGTATCTTTTTGTTCGAAGTTAAAAATGCCAGTGTGAATGCCAAGTGGACCAGGACTAAAAAGATGTATTTCTGAAAAACCTCAGAGAAAAGTTTGAACGTACCCTCAGTTTCATGTACATACCACACCTAGTATAAAATGAAGTGACCGAATGTGATCGTTTAAGTCCCTCAAGTCATATGAATGCTTTTGTTGAACGTTCACAAGATAGGTGAACAAGTCGGATGTGTTCCCTCCTTAAGCGGCCACATTTCTTACAAACTGGGGTATCAGCCCTCAAGGATAAATCCTTGTTGGTTTTCTGGATATGAAAAGTAGTCCCACGTTATTGATTTTTTTTTTTTTTTTTTTGGTGTATGGAGATCAGCGATATCTGTCTCGCTGCTCTCTGCTGCATGCCTGGCGCTGGTTGCCAAGTCTGAGGGGCAGGCGAAGGAGTAATGGAGATGTGCATTAGATTCTCCATTCCTTTAAAAAAAAAATTAAATCAGTAATAAGCAAATGCTCATGGCGTGATAACAATCAAATTTGATACTATGGTATACCGTGAACCCAGTAACCGCTGCAACCCTCGTGATGAGACAGACTGGGCAACAAGCCATTTCATTATAGTAGTTCAATACTGCAGGCAGCAGGGTAAACAGGAAAAAAAAAACGTTTAAACTGCCCTAAGGGATACAGGATGTCCTTGGTAGTCTGCCTGGTTTGAGGGATGTACAAAGGAAGGTGTGACGTATGCTTACCAGGGTTCATCTCACGATAGCTGCCGATTCCGTAGGCATCCACAATGTTCTGGAAGCCTGAGGTGAACTTGTTGGTCTTGTTATAGGTGGGTGGGGTCTGCTTGGACTGCATCCTGTTGAGGATGGAAGGCACAGTGGAGCCGCTCTTCTCCTAAATGTCATCCAGCACATGAGAAGGACACAGGTTCATTTCCTCTCACTGACGGAAACTACCAGAACATTTCATGCATGGATACGAAATCTCCCTCTGCTGCTCAGGTAAACACTGCTGAGGAAGGTGAGAATGACATTGTTACTTCATAAAAACAGTGTGTGTCCAGCACACACAAACAGAAACACACACACACACACACACACACACACACACACACACACACACACACACACACACACACACACACACACACACACACACACACACACACACACACACACACACACACACACACACACACACACACACACACTCCCTGAAGAGGAATGAGGATTAAGGACCCTGGAGAGGGGGTGTTTGTTTTTCTCCAGACTTCTCCCAGGCCCGTTCCCTCCCTCAGCAGCCTGCCCGACAGGCACCAGTGACAGGCCAACGGAGCCCCATGGGGTGGAAAAGAAAGAGTTGGACCACCAGGGGCACGGAGCGGACACGCCCCCCTCTAGGCCCTCTGACCGGTGCTATACTGGGGCCACCTCCATCACGTTACTAGGAGAGGCGGCTCGCAGTGAGCCGTCTTCCTCCAGGCTTCTCCCAGGCCCTCTCTCTGCCTCAGTAGCCTGCCCAACCACCATTGCATGACACATTCTCAAGATAATTCAAAATCTGATTCATCTTTGCGAGAATGAGCTCATATGCTGAGAATACTGACTAGTAACTGTACATGAATGAGAGGGATTCTGCTACTTTCTCACATTATACAATTGCAGGCCTTACAGCCCATGTCTGCTCTGATTTGACAGCACGGTCTGTTTTAAAATCTGATTTAAAAAAATCATCAAATTCATGTATCTTAGCTGGGTTCAAACAGCTTGCCAGGTGGTTCAGATAAGGCCCTCATACAGTACAGTACATCATGGCCTCAGGTTTCAACAGCTGAGACTTGAGTTAAGTGTGGACAAACTGTATTTCCATGCCTTCTGGGGCAAAGTATCCCTTTCTACGTGTAAAACAAGATGTCCAGTGAAAAAAGTACTCCACCTATTTAACATGTTTTTTTTTTTTTTAATTCCACACATTTTTCCACCTTGTCAAAACCCGGCACACAACTAGACTCTTGACAGTTGGAGTTTGGGTTTGTCACGCTTATAATGGCTAATGCACGTAGTCTTCACCCGCCACCTTCAAACTGAGAGGAGGATCATTCTCAGAGGTCTGGTAAGGTGACCTCTTGCTAACTCCACACCACCTTGAATTGGTCACACCTAATGGGAATGTCCTGCAGCCGGCATTGTTTTGGTTTATTAAAAAAAACTTTTGTCATTTTATTTTGTTATGTATGCCCCCCCACTATGATTTGTAAGCTCCTCCAGCTGATGACGACTCAATCAAATAGAAATAACTTAACTTATAGTTAATATACAGATATTCGAGCAAATGTAAAAGCTGTACTCTACTGCCGGGTGAACACCCTGTTAGAACAAACAGAGATCAGACTTGTTGGTTCCAAACTGGTTCTGCTACATTCAATATACATCCAGTTTAACTTAAACCAGACTTTTCATTCTAAGAATAATAAGGAGGGGATCTTGTGTGACTGTCAATGAAATATGAACAAAACCTACAGCGTAGTGAATATTCTCCTGAAGCAGGTGCAGCTCAGTTACTCACCGTCCCCCTACGCAGAGCGAACTGGATGGAGTCCAGGTCAGAGACGGGACACCAAACCTCAGCGATCAGACACTTTTGAGTGACGTCGATGTTGCACAGGTTAAGGGTGTGGTAGATGGCCTTCATCTTCCTCACCTTGATGAACCACACTCTTACTGTCTTGGACGCAGCCTGCAGGACCCTCTGCCTGTGATCCTCGGTCTGGTTCAGCACCTTTGGGAGAAGACAAGAGTAGAAGTGGCCGTGATCAAAATGAAATCTTTTACATGACTGGATTAGACGTGTTATTCTCAATCTAAATCCGTTTTTGTGTCATATTTTGTGCGATCTTCTCTTTGCTTTTTATCTGTAACAAATAATCATTGTTCTTGCTTCCCATTTTGGCCAATACGCTCTCTTAAGGAAGATTTTGAATCTCATTGGATCAAAAAAAAAAAAGAATAATCCTCTGCTATATTTTGACAACTGTGGGGATATTATCTTTCTCACAGACTGATCTCTACAGGCCTGGAGTGACGGAACAAATGTCCACGCTGGGAGCTAAACCCTATTCCTGACATTTTGTTTGAAACTGTGCTTTTCTAGGAACTACAAGAGGATCTGGGAGAAAGGGAATTCATTTTTCTTTTAGTCAAAAATTCTTTGAAACTCCTTGTTACAATGCTACATGTACAAATATTAAACAAAATGCAAATTCATCATGGCATTTACCATCTAAATCCATCAATATAAAGAATTATAATGGTTACTACAATCAAAAAAGACCATTGTAAATAGAAACCTAAAAATAGGAGCAATGAATCATACATTCCTTGATAGTCCTAGAAAGGTTTTACATTTAATCGCGTGATTAGTGAGCATAGAGTCACATGTTGAAGAGCAACAGGCTGTCTAATCCATTAGGTTTTCCCTAAAGAGATACAGGATATTCCTAGGTATGCTGCTGCTCACATTTAAAGCTCAGTCCCATGATCAGCAAATAGCTGGGCATTTAAGCCCAGGACTCTCTTCTGCTGTCAAGAGGCTTAATGGCCCATATGTAGCTAATCGGCATCCAAATAGCTGGCTATTCTTCCTCGTCCATGCTATTATGGCTGACCACTTGGTGACAAGCTAATCCACAAATATCAAGATCCACATTCCCTGATGCACAAACCCATGAGGATATCAATACGTTTGTCAAATATAAAGTATCTGTCTCATGCAGGCGGTTTCTGTGGTTGCAGCTGTCAGTGATCCTGAGCACTTGACGATGGTATAAATGGGATTTTTGTGAGAGAGACTGCTGGAGGACATTTGTCTGGACAGCAGCTGAAGCTGCCCAACAGAGGTGAAACGATTATGTGGCACATTTCCATTATATTGTGTCTATCAAAAGAGTGACAGAGATGTACTTCCTGACGTTTCAGTCGGCTGAGGTTACTACCAACCAGCATCTCTACCAGTAAGGAACCATATACAGATTTTCAAAGTAACGTATTGCTAAAAAAAAAAAGTATCTGGCTTAGAGACTCGACAGCGCTGAGAATGAACTGTAAAGAGCAGATGCATTCATGTCTTATGCAATTTCCTCGACTGTCACTTTCCGTCAGAGTTCTTCCTGACCAGGCGAAAACAAACAAAGATATAACCGGTTTAGGTGTGTTTTTATGGTGTTAAAGAGTCAAACACCATGAATGTGTTTTCTCTGCAGGTCTATTTACCATTTGCAAGTCCTCGATGCGTGCATTCACCCCTGCCAGCATCTCTTTCCTCTCGTGGGGAGTTTCTGGACATGGGTATAAAGTTGCTCTGAAACTAAAGATGGATGAAGAAGCACAGATAAGGATGTGTGAGCCTCTGACTTCTCATAAAAAAAATTTTTTTTTAATGCTGGCCAGTCTCTTACCCCTCACAGATCTTCTTGACTCTGTTTTTCAGCTGATCTCCCTGGAAGAAGATGATGAAGACAGACTTGTGGACGTGGTCACCCTGTGGAAGTACCATACAGTTGGAACTCAAACAGGCACCATGTCATAGAAAATCAGTATAGTTCTCAACTCAACCTAAATAAATCTGATATTAGAGAACCAGTACTGACTGTAGTCGGGTCCTCCAGGGGCTCTTCGATGTCTGCCTGCCGGAGGAACACATTCCCTCTGCAAACTCTCCACAGCATCCTCTCAAATGTGGGAATCCGTTCCCTGCCAATGACTCCAGCCACAAATCTATAATAGAGCAGCTCCGTCACCACTGTTGCTGATTATCAGGGCTTTGATATGGATTAAACTCATATAAAAGAAAACATCTTTAATATTTTTGACCAGTCAAAATATCATGACAATGATTATGATAAGGTTATTAGTCTAAAAAAAAAGCTTCAAGTACCTTTCAGAAAAGTTATAATTCTCAAATTCTAACTGCAATATCTCCAATTTCATAGCTGCCACAATAAAAATAATGTAAACCCTGGGTGATGACCTTGAAATGAAACAAGACTGTTGAAACTATCTTCATAATATATGACAGGTTGGCCGGGTATAGTCTGTCTATTCCTTGGTTCTTTCTTGATGAATGCTTGATCACAGTGATAACATTAGCTGAAGTCTCCACTAAGGAACGACATTTCTGAACATGGTTTCCGTACAGATTTCCCCTTCAGGTGACCTTTGATGCCTGACTAAGCTAGGCAGCCTGAGCCGCTGTGTGAAAGGTGATTGGCTACACGTAACACTCTGGCTTCAGACACAGATGGCGGAAGTGCACAGAATGAAAATCTAAATCCCTTTGAATCAAACCACAGAAACAGTCTCACCCCAGTCTCAGAGGAGCCCCTCGGCTGGGCTCACTGGGGTCTATGAGAATGGACGACTCCTCCAGTAGGCTGGGATCCTCCATCTGCATTAAAGTCAGTTAACACATCATCAGCAACAACGGCAAATATTCATTACTGTAACTGCATAACCGTATACACACTTGTGATCACAGTTAATGATTGAACGGCTTTGTGTTCGGCTCAATGATTCACCTCATTTAACACTGACATTAACTTGTAAAAGATGGCTTTTTGTTTGTGAAGGTAATGAAGTGGAGTGGATGCTGGGCAAAGGTGGGCAGGCAAAGGCTTTGTTCTGGCAAATGAATGAAGCATTAAACACAGCATTAAATCTGTGCACACGATTATGTTTTGCAAAAGGACAGAACTACAGGATATTAATGTGAATAGCTGGTGTTAAGATCATGTGAGCGACTATAAACGATCATGCGTGAAAAGCCTTTTGACAAATCAAGCAGCAAGAATTGAGTTGGATTTGGACAGAAATATGCTGCCCAAGCCACACTGTGTGTGTATCTGTGTGTGTATCTGTGTGTGTGTGTGTGTGTGTGTGTGTGTGTGTGTGTGTGTGTGTGTGTGTGTGTGTGTGTGTGTGTGTGTGTGTGTGTGTGTGTGTGTGTGTAAATGAGAGATCAGTGCAGATGGCGTATCAGCAGAATCTGTATTACACCACAGCAAACCAGAAATTGCTGAGTTCAGACTATAACATTGCGTTTCCTGTTCATTGCCGCCATGAATATATAATTTTAAAAGTTTTGGTTTTAAAATAACCTGTTCACAAATGTAAATAAAAAATAAATAAAAAATCATATTCGTATGTGCAACCATGTCAATAAACAATTACGACTCCCACTTCTATTTGAGGCCACCACAATGTTGTAAAATAAAAAAGCTGAACTTGTTTTGCAAGCCCTGCATTCACAGTCGAGCTGACCTCATCGAAAAACTGTTGCGTACGACGCAGTATGTGTTTGAGCTCAGTCAGTTCCAGGAAGTTCTTCTTTAAGGCTTCTTGGTTGGTGTTTATTTCCTTCAGCTCATTCTCAAGCTTCTCAAATGTGGCCTGAAGAGACACATAGAGAAGGTTCAGCAGAGGGTCGCGGTGGATGATAGAGGTAACAGTTTTAAGAAAGAGAGCAGTCACCTCCAGATCAATCATGTCCCTAGGGAAGGGGACTTCAGGGTTCTCTCCTGTGTCAACTATTGGGATGCCGGCCTTCTTTATTTCTTTTTCCACAAATCCTGTGAGAGAGAGGTAACAAGGTAAAAGGAGGGCTGTAGGTGAACATCCAGTTGGCCCTCCTCATAAGCATAGAAAGAGGTAAGCTGAGGCCCCCCAAAGCTTTGAGTAGGGCTCTTTAAACTTAGAGATGTAATAAAGAGGGGTTGCTGTGCTTCAAGGGACTGAGTGGTAGCGTCGTTAATTTCCACGCAAGGCTCCTCAGGCAAGACATATCGAAGCTCACTTACTCAGTTTGCGATCCATCTCCTCACACCGTCGTACTTCATTGACAAACTTTCGTTGGAACACATTCACATCAGGATTTAGCTACAAGAAGAAGAAGAAAACAGAAGAAGAAAATATGTAAGGATAAAGCAACGGAAGAGAGAAAGTCACGTTCACAAAGACATGACTTTACAGACAGAAAAGATTTTTAAAAATCTGCATTGGTAACATTTGTAAAATACGGGTTGGTCATCAGCAACCTAAACTGCTCCAAGATCAATTTTTTTATGTGCCCAAATCCTGCACAGGTATCCATTGACTACCATCTTTTTAAGCCTCAACCTGCCAACTTGGGGTCCTGTGTGACTTTGAGAATTAACTACAGTGAGAATTAACCATCACAAGAAAAATGTTGCCTTGTTTCCTCTTATAACATTATTAATTTTGTAATTAATGCTATTTGAATTAAAGAGAGATCATTGTTATTATCATTATTTTATGAAAGTTACAGTTAATATAAGTATTGTGTAAAATGAAAATATATACTTTTCTTTACAAACTGCCAATTTAAGCAAAGTCCAGTTCACTCTGGTAGTTAAAAGCTTTGAGTCTGGTACCATTTTGTTTTCAGAAATGTGTGTCTGCTCTACCTGTGTTTATTTCCTTCAAAACAACTGCTAAGAGTAGACCTACCAAACCGAATAGTCCTTGATACTTTAAATTACAACCCATGGCAAATGTGAACTCAGTAAACAGCCTAATCTATTCAAACTACATAGGTGGAATTGGATGCTTTTGACAGGGGTCTCCCAAATCTTCCGAATCGTTTTTATTTTTGAAAAGCACTAATTAAATCCAGAAGAGAGTGGCATAAAATCATTAGGAACAAGTGAAAAAGTCATGAAACATTGGAATGATGGAATAAAACATATGTGAGATATGATAAAAAGTATACATACTGTATAAGTATATATGGGGTCTGCATGGACCCCAGTTGGCAGGAATGAGGTTAACAGGTCTTTTTCTAACTAAACTTTTAATGAAAGCTCTTTGTTATCTATATTATCACTTGAGAATATTATACATCACTTAAACTAACAGAAGATGTTCAAGCAAAATGTAATCAAATGGCTTTGATACCACTGTTTATGCACAGACCTACTCTGTTACTAGCACAAAGCTTCCCTCAGGGCTTGTGAGGAATGAGCTTTTTCGTGGAATGAAGGGTCAGCTGTGAGCACATGATGAACATGGTGCAGAAAGCATGCACTTTCTCAACAATGTCGCTAATGTAGTGCTTTACACAGCAGGTACCAGAGAGCAAGTTGGTGGAGAAGGGAAATCTGTAGATAATACACATACAACAAGCATGGTTCAGATGAAAACAGGGTAAGAGTGGACTTACGTCCCGAAACTGCACCATCCCAATCTCTCCCAGTTCACTGACACAACAGTAGGCAGCTTCTGACTGGAGAAAGAGCTGAGCCAGCGTCATCTCTTCACTTCTGAAGAGTTCCCCCATGTCGATGAAGGATGTGAGTGCTCAGCCCTCTTAAATCGACCAGATCCTCTAGAGACTGAACATTAATGATTTCTATTAGTGGCAATCAAAAATTAGCAGATGTGATATTCAGTTTTACAGGAACGGCATTGTATACTGGGGAGAGACAAGTTATACATTCAAGACTTTTCTCTGCATGACCCATTAGTGTCAAATCACTAATGAGAAAGGCCTACATCAGTTGTGTGTTACTTTAGCACAACGGTGATGCTGGCATGTGACGAAACGTAAAAAAGAGAGAGAGCTCCCCCATGCTGATCTGACCTCATGATCAACATTGGAATGACCCTACACACTACACTTCATAAGAAGAGGTTTCACTGTACCATTACAATACAGAGGAATTCATCATTTCTATTTAGGATGCACAGCACAGGTTAATGGTCAATGTGGGTGGAATGCAATTTCTGTAATGTTTAATGCTACAGGCGAAAATTTTCTCTGAATATTCTGCAGCTAAACAACATAACCTACTGAAAACGACCTCACAGGGCTTAAGTGTGGATTACAAGGTAGCATGTGACCCGTGGCGGTAGAAAGCCTCGACACCCCACTGAATCAACGAAGAATGCAAATTAACCAGTTTAACTCAAGAAAACGGGTCAGCATTACATGAAACTTGGCACAACCTTCGGTAAACTTTAGATGACGTTATTTATCCGATTCTATGAACCCATCCGACAGCTAAATTAACTTACGTTAGACGTAGGTTCGCTGACTAGTGCACCATTAATTGTTATGGTTCGGGAAACCAAACTTAACATGTCACTGTCACAGCAATCGATCCACCTTAACTACTAAGTAAAACGATGCGACATAAAGTAGCACCAGTTTTAGCTAAATAGCTAATATTAGCAATAAAATAATAACTTTGAAGTTAACGCTGTTGATAAGGGCTAGTCAGATTAGCAAGCGTTAGGCAGCGTTAACTTGACGAACAAGAAAATGAATGTTGAACATTAACATTTTTACGGATTAAATATATTTTTCTGACAAGCTGTTAGTTAGCTAATTTAGCGATATACCAGTTAGCCTAGTTTTCAATTTAAAGGCTAGCAAGACAGCAGAAGCTAAGCGCACCTGTTGTTCAATATTTAGCTTACACAATAAACATAAGCAACATAAACACTAGAATAATTTCAACCATGAATAGTCTCATCTACCTTGTAATTATCAAACTGTATTTTTCACTCAGTGCTCTTACTGTTTAACTGGAGGCTCTGTGTTCCCTCAGCCTTTCCTTCTTATTTTCCTCTTGGCTGACAGGTCGGTGGTTTAAAGCGGATGATTCTTCTTCTTCTCCTTTGAGGTTTTTACGTCACTTGGCATCGTTAATGTCGCATTACTGCCCCCCTCTGGCTGGTCATGTAATGAAATGGGAGCTCTCGAAAGATTAAACAGCCAATGTCTGGCCTCCTCACAGATCAGTGTTTAGTGTTCTCCAGTGGTCGCTTTGTGTAATTACAACAAATGTCTTGTTTGTCCAGACTTTGTTTGTTTGTTTGTTTTTTGTTTTAGCAGGGACAGTGTTGCTCAAGAAATAAAATAATTAGCCAGAGTCAAAATTCGAGGCAAATTTGTATCTCTAGTCTGTGGCCATATGTTGAAAAGAATAACCAAACATAGAATAAAATGACAAACTGTGTAACATTTATATACATATATTTATATAAACAAAATTTAAAAAAATATAGTGAGCACAGTGCACATTTATTAAATAGAAAGCATACCTCTGCCACTTAGTCACTAAGCATTAAACACATGCCATGACACCCATAATGGTTACATCACCATTATGATGTTACTGTCCTACTTTTATTCCTTGACCCTGGAAACTTGCTCATAACATTTTGAATCATGTGTTTATCATCAGTAGTTTATGAGTTACGAGCAAATTTATGATTTTCCTAAATGCTGAATCCAGATCTATTTTTTGTTTCTATATAGCTTCTTACCTTTCACAGATACAGTAGATGAAGATTGGTGGCAATATCTCTACCACTCTCTGTTGCCATACTGTGACCCAATACATATGCCCCCCCCCTCCAAATATATAGTTTAATCTCCCAGACAGGATGTTGATTTAATTGTGCATAGTTGTGGAGCGTCATGAGTTGTCCGTGTGTTTTTACATTAATTGGTCAATTATTATTATATTTCATGACACTTCACAGTGCTGAAGAAAGTGAAAAAATGATACACAATTCGCATCCATACCTGGATCTGCCTCAAAATGTAATCAACATGTCCTTGACCGAAGATCCACCCCTGAACAAAATTTCATTAAAATCCACCGACAGCTTTTAGAAATATTTTGTGGACAAACTAACAAATAAACAAACTTGGGCAAGCAGAGTTAATTATGTAAGGAGAGAAGCGGTGCTTTTTATATACTGTATGCTGCTCATTTGATTAGAGGTAAACTCAATCTACTTTGAAATACATAAGGTAACAAGTAAGTACCTAGTGCACAGGAAAATACAATTAAATACAAGAAATGAAAAGAACACAAAGAGAAGAACACAAATTTTGTTTGTGAGTTTAATTTTTGATTTTTTTATATGACACATTATACTGATACTGTACATCTACCTTGACTGGAGTTCAGTTGTAATTACTAATTGTGACCAATAGAGGGCAACAACTCCAACTCTGAGATTAACTGAGGTTGAAATGTTGTTAGCTAACCTCGCTAACTACTGGCTGGTTTTTAATTTTGATCAGGTGTATTGTTGGGCCGAACATATTACTCACACTGTCAGAAAGATATCTATCATTGCCAGTGGGCAAACCCACTAACAAGTTGTAACGCACCCCACTCATTGGCTTCAAACCTCATTAGAGTTCCCCAAGGTACAAAAACCTTAACCACAAAGAAAGAGAGTGAACTTCTGCCAACTTCCTTAAAAAAAATTTAAAAAAGATTGCTTTAAAACACAAATCCCCCCCCCCCCCCTTTCAAGTATTAGCATGACCAAGGGGATGGTGTAGAGTACAGGCTGAAACGGAGAAGTGAGAAGAATTCTAACAACCTGGAGGCTGAAATTCCAGACGGGTCTAGTAGCATCAACATGCCTTTGACATTTACATTTTTATTGATTGTTTCCCTCTTTCAGAATTAACAGACTCCAGTAATCACACCTTCAGAGACTGTGAACTTTGTCACATTTCACTGGTCTGAACTGGTGCTCAGGCACAAGGCCTTGCCTCTGGTGGTCCTCACCTTTCCCTGTTTGAGAGGAGTGTGACATGTCACCATGAGAGGTGGAGTCTGGAGATCTGCTGCCCTGTGCGGACAGAATTGGGTGGAGCCCCAGCAATGAGTGGAGCTGGGGGCGGTGGCCAGCTGTAGGAAGGGAAAAGTTAGACTGGGTGGATTCACAGGGAGCAGAGGCATTTGAATCAGGGCACACATGCCTCAGCTGTGAGAGGCCCCACTCCCCTTTGGCTGGCTGGCATCCCAGAGCAGAGGCAGAGAGAGACCTAGAGTGTGAGGCAGAGGGTGAAGAGAAAGTTTAATAGTAAAGTAGACTAGGAAGAATCAAACAAGTGGTTGAGAAAGTTGTCTGAAAGACAAGAGAAAGGATCGGGGACTGCTGCACAGCTTGCGCAGGTTGATTTTCAGTAGTATATTTTTAGCTGTAGTGAGTGTGCAGGCGGTTTGTATTTTGAGATGACAGCCATGGCGGATACAGGTGTCAAGAGGGAGAAAGCAGCCCTAGAAGAAGTCCCTTATGATGATGATGAGGTAGCTCTGGTGAGTGCAGCCACAGAGCCGGCGGTAGATGACCCTGCTGAGGAGGAGGGGGACCTGGTGCTGGCCACTGGCTCTGGAGGCAAGAGTGAAGCACAGAGGAATGGGGTCATGGTTCTGTCTCTGCTTGACAAGATTATCGGGGTGGTAGATCAGATCCAGCAGACCCAGAACGGGCTTGAGGCCCGGCAGGAGGCCATGGAGAAGTCTGTGTCAATCATCCAAGGGGAGCTGTCTAAGCTGTCCAAGAACCACGTCGGCACAGCAAACACCGTCAACAAAATGCTGGAAAAGGTACGCAAGGTCAGCGTCAACGTCAAGACGGTTCGCAGCAACCTGGAGAAGCAGGCAGGCCAGATCAAGAAGCTGGAGAGCAACGAGAACGAACTACTCAAGAGACGCAACTTCAAAGTCCTCATCTTCCAGGTGAGGTGGGGGGATCCTGAGGGCTGCAGTGAACTTTGTAATCATAAATAGTAGCACATAAGCTTTGGGAATGTGGTGCTGATACTTTACATGGGGTTATTAACAATAATTCACCAATATTGCACTCACATCACACGTTAGTGCCAAAAAGCGTTGCAGTGTTGCATTCCCCATATCTCAAAGGAAAGATGAGAAAATCTATCAAACCATCAGAGAAAGTTGTGACATCATCTCTGACAGTGCGGCATGAGTTGACTGTTGGAAGCGAGAATGAAAAGGGGGAGTAATAGTACCTTAAGATACCTGGGGAAAACGTTGACTCTGTGGTTTCCATGTCATACATGTTTGAATCACTTGTTCCGAAAACTCAAATGAGACTGTTTATGAAGAGTCAGACACCGCAGTCCACTATTTAGACGCTGTTGTGTGGTTTGTATTCATGCTAAGGGAGAGGTGGACTAGTCCTCTCACTAATGAACCCCTACTAGTGATAGCTGATGGTCACCTCTCCCACTTTACATGACTTCATGATTACCCAAAGAAACTATAAAAAGACTAGTGGTGTGAATACAAATAGAAGGCCTATAAACACTGGCATGAAGGGCTACTTGAGACAGAAGCCAAGCCCCACCTCTGAGCGCTCAGAGGACACATAGCAGGCTGGCTGTTGCCACCTGAGCAGAAGATGTAGTTTTTCCTATATAAATTCCTCGGAAGTGGGATACACGGACTGCATTCATGGTGCACAAACTTGCTCTAGAATGCCTGAGAACACAAGTGTGAGTATTGAGTCAGGGTCAAATTAGTTCTTGGGCGCTCCTATGATAAACAGTAAAACAAATAAAGGACACAATGTATATCCACAAAGGAGATGAAGCAAAGTAGTGGTCTTCTTTTCTTTCTTTCTTTTTTTTTTTTTTTTTAGCAGGATGTGATGTCATGTCTGGCTGCCATGGATGATGTAAACTTGCAGCTTATGTCATGCATGACAGGGTTAGGTTTAGTTTAAGTTTATTTTGTGCATTCCCTTCAATCTCGAGTTTGGAGAAATCAAATTGCAGCTCAAGAAAATGACAGTCATGTTATACACATCAGATCTTAAAGCTGCAGGAGGTAACTTTTATTTTTTTTTTTAAATGTTGTCATGTTTTCTAAAACTGTCACTATGTCCTCACAGTAGTACATAAAACAGATAATCTGTGAAAACATCTGACTCCTGCGGTGCCATCTAGTGCTCCTAATAATCCCCCGCGCCTGAATCTAAACCACCAATCAGAGACAAGAAGAGTGTCTGATGGAGTGCAAAGCCCCTCCCCGCAGAGGAGGCCTCTGCGATTGACCGTGTGACGGCATGCGGCGCAAGAACCGGGCTACCCCGCAGAATGCTCACGAGACTGATCAACACCTCCTGCAGTTTTTAAAGTGAAATCTGCACATCCACTGCCACTAGTTGTCACACTAGAGCATCTCAAACAGAAATAAATACACGCATCACTCATTCAATAAAGTTGAAGCAAAAAATAAAGTGGAAACTGCTCACAAAACTGTACGATTAGGAAATTCTGATCAAGTGTGAATCAAGATTCTGTTACTGCGTAGCACATTTCGGATTATTTGCTTTCAGAATCAAATTTTAGATTTTTAAATGAGTCACACCATTTCGTCTTTTGCCTCAAAACAGAGCCACCAGTCTCAGATCAAACGCCTCACATGTTTCCAGAAACATATTTTAGGGTAGTGTTTCGTAGCAGGACGTCGCTACGCACTAACATCCAGGCTCGGCCGACCCGGCGACCAAAACAAAGAACAGGAAAGCTCAGTGTGTGACGTCATTCTCTGTTCAAGGCAACTTACTTCACCATTTCTTTACATAGCAAATAGCCATTTGGTGCTACATCAATGTTCAACATGTCATATATTTAGTTTCTAACGTCTGTGCTGGCTGCAAACACATTATTCAGCAGTGAATCTGAGAGTTGTAAGACTCTCGTGAGTAGCGCTTACTTCAGGATCTGTGATGGCAGCTGTGGCAAACATTTTCGCACCCCCCTCCTGGGATGTCCACTGTGGAAGCAGGTTACACTATTGGCATCTAGCAGAAATCCAATCGTGGACACTAGGCCTTAATAAATTACTCCGTAAAGAAGGTGCCTCCTGCTGTGTATTATTCTGCCAAGTTTAATGCAAGCCTTTAATGCATCTCTCTCTAAAATTGATCAGCATTGCACAGCATACGAATTAAAGTTTGCGTGTGTGGAACTACTTTTAAGAAGTTGCTCTGCTTTTTAAAGTTGAAGAGTTTAATGTTTTATTCCGACTCCAAATTTTAACTGTATTTCTGCAGATGGCACAAGTCATTCTAAATCCTTTCTAGTCGGTGTTAGCTCAGCTGTAATTCTGTAATTCGTCACTCGGCTGCTGTCCCGTTTTCAAAGCGGTTGTGGAGCTGCATCCTCCACCTTGCTGTTGCTGTTTTGGGCTTCCACGATCTATTTATTGCCAAAGGATGGCTGCACCATCACCAGCTCCAGCTGGTCAGATATTGTGTACAGTCAGGCTTCAACCCTTCCCATTGTCTGTTTTTGTGTTAATGCCTTAGAGTGGTATGAATTCAGAAGTCTGTTAATGATGAGATCAGGGCTATGGTTGGGCATGTAGAGGTTATGGTTAAGGTTACAGGTAACATCCGCAGGTTTGATGTAAGCTCGTGCAGACTGCTCACAAGTACAATACCAATGAGTGTTTATGAGTGTGTGTGTGGCCATTCCTCACCAATATTACCTTTCACCCACAGTGTCGATATCAAGCTAAATGTGAGTAAGACAAGTGAAACATTTTCACCGCAGTAGTTTTGCTGTGTTGGAACGTTTACTCTGCTTTGTTAAACTGATACCAGCTTGGATCGTAGGTGCCATATTTTTCTCTGCTGTCACTCTATCTCTTAGAATAGACATACAGTCCAATGCAGAGCATGGAAAGACTTAAACCAACGCAACAGTGGTAGCATGCAGGATCCCCCAGTAACAGCAGGAGTTTTACCAAATACATATTACATATCATTTAGCAGTAGAAGAAGTACTTAGTCATACCAACGTGTAGGAATACTCTGTTACAAGTATTAGCTGCCTTAGAGAAAGTACAGAAGTGTTATTATTGAAATAAAGTATCTCAAGTAAAAGTACTCATCATGCTGTTTCAGAATAATGTATATTTTATTATTAGTTATTACCAATAACTGCTTAATATACTGATAGGTAGCTCGATTTATAATATTGCATCACAATTTATTAGTCGAATATATTCTGTATCAATAATCTGAAAGTGTAAAAGTTGCCAGAAAGTACATTTACTCAAATACTGCACTTAAATGCAATTTTGAGGTACTTTACTTCAGTGTTTTCTGAACTTTCTACGTCTTTTCCACCACATATAACAATAGTTTTTACGTCACTTTTCTTACTTTGTGGAAGATGAAAAGTATATGACATACAATCCATTGTTATACAGTACATTAAACCAGCCAACAGTATAAGAAAATAAGAAAATTAGTCGCATTGTATACAGCTGCAACATTAAAATGCCTCTTACATGTTACTGTATTGATAATAATAATAATCTAATATTATATTATGTAATGTAACAACTGCAGACTACAAGTATTGTATTTAAAGATTTTGAATACAATACTTGTAGTCGTAACAATGTATATAATACAATGTAACAATGTGTATCAGGATATTTGTATTTTTTGGGATTAGATATAAAGAGTTTAAAACCTCTTTCAACACTGACAGGAAGTAAAGCTGTCAAATAATGGTAATGGGGTAGAAGTATAAATCACCTTAAAATGGAAACACTCAAGTGAAGTACCTCAGAAGTGTACAGTATAGCTGCATTCCTCCACTCCATCTTAGACATCCATCAAAATATATTTAGATCTCGTAGTCTACGTATATACATTTGGATAATACTTAAAACAATCATTGGTACTGTGCTTTCCCCTGAGACTAAACAGCCTCACTCTGGTCACAAATGAGCAAAAGAATAATCTGAAAATCCTCATCAGAAACATAATTATTGTATTTTATTTTAGTCAAAGGATTGCATTTATATTTGGGTGGTTTTGCGTTTGAATTTCAAGTGAGGGGAAACTGTTGCACTTTTCCTTCCTCATTAGCATCTTTCTGGAGTCTGGCTGACTTTTAGGGGCTCAAACCACTTACTCTAAGTTAGATTGCAGCAGCTGAAGGGATCTTCCTGCTGCTTAAGGCACAACCTGCATGTCATCATGACTCTGTGGACTGAAAACGGCCAGTTATCAAACGCTCTCACACCCTCCCTGTGTTTCTCCATTCTGGCTTTATTGCATCTATTATAGGCCTCTTTTGGTAAACTGTCTTTCTAGTTTATTTCCTTATTACGTCCGACAAGAACGTTATTTTTTCACTGCCTTGTTTGTTGGTTTGTTTGTTCTTTTACTGACTGTCCTTCTAGTTTCCTGTTTTTTCTTCCAACATTTTCAACATTTCCTGTCTCACATTGAGGGCATTTGAACATTAAATTCCAGCCTCACAAGTCTAATTATGTCTCAGGAAATACACTGATGTGATGGTTTATTAATATTAATGTAGTTTTCTCACTTTAAGCCTCATAGTGATTGTAATATAATGATTGCAAATGTTGTAAATGTCCTTCTTTCTGTAACATCTCTATATTCAAGCAATAAGGCAAAATGAAGTGTTTTTTCTAAACGTTGTAATAGTCTCAATTTTCCAGTTTCTGAGCTCCTGATGACACGAGACTTGTATGAAAGAGGGTGTCACAGTAGTCGTGACTGTAGTATCAGCACTCTCTTTGAATATAACAACTGTCAACAGAGCACGGCAGGCTCAGTCAACACCCTCCAATATAGGCAGACAGAAAAGGCTTTGTGGGGATTTATTCCATGCATTTGTGACAGGGGGGAGTTTAACTTTACTTTAGCCTCTTTTGCTTTAGCTCTCATGTGAGGTGGCTCTGTTAGCAGCCAGCTGATCAGAGAGGAAGCAATTATTTTCCCGGAAACTAAACTTATTTTGTAAATCTGCAGAGTAACCAAATGAATCTAAAGCTTTTTTGTGTTTTTGTTTGTTTGTGTTGCCAAGACTAGCTATTAGCATTCTATCAATTAAAAAGCAATACAGCCACCGGCTTTAAGATGGAATGTGCAGTCGCAATTTTATTTTTTTATTGTTTTTGTGTTGTATTTCGAGTAATGGCATTTTATTTTCATGACATTTAGAACAGCACTCCGCTGATTAAATTTAAACCATGAACAGTTCTTAAAAATAATTTAAATCAGTGCCACAGAACAAGAGATATCTATTTACAATCGAGGCCTTATTCTTCTTTGTTAAAATACAGCTCCTACATGACCCATAATGCAATTCTACCACTGACAGCCCTTTCAGATATTTGGTGTAAAGTAACCTAGAGCGTCTAGCCTCAAGCAGAGATGAGGAGTGGGCTACACAGGTCTGGTAACCTCACTTCTTTTTAACTCCACAACCCAATATTTAACCATAACTGACTATTTGAAGCAGTTCATCACATTTCATGCAGTTGAGTCATAATTCTTTTGATGACATACTTTGGAGTGCAAAAGCTCATTTTAGTTTAACTGGAGTTCGATGGTCTAAAAAGTGACTAAAGCAACCAGAACTAGGCTCATGTGTGTGTTTCATGCTGTTTCATCGATTTAATTATATGGATTAATCCAGTGTAAGCAATGTGACAGTATGTGTCCATCAGACTGATCTGGAATCAGGGTGTGGCAGCAGGTCAAGGGCAGTGATAGCCATATTCAGCTCTATCAGGGAGAGGCAAGACTTCTCAGTTGCAGTCTGTTTATTCCACACCAACCTTGCAGAGCCTCCAGAGCTCAAATTGCAACCGACAAGTCTCGACACCACCCCAAGCCTCCAGACACAGGGATCCAGCCAAGGTTTTCTGCAAATTCACTTTACAGACTCTTTAATAGTTTAATTACATGGAGAATAGTTAGGTACCTTTCCAACCCCTTAGGTACAGTACCAGTTTGACTGCTACTGTAAGCTGGTCAGAACCAACAAGATCAAACAGCACCCAAATCGAGCAGCGCTAAGTTAGTGTTGTGATTCATCCCAGTGGCATCTCCCTTCCTCTCCTGCCAACATGCCCGCTTGAACTCCTCCCTTTCTTGTCAGTGTCTCTCTGCTATCACTCCTACTATCATCCTAGCTGGTTCTACTCCCACTCAATGGTCTAATTCAGAACCAAGGGTGCAGCTCATTCAGTATTTGCTGCAACATTTGCGCCTCCAGGCTCTCCCCTCTGTCCTTTTTCCTGGCCTGGTGGAAAGATGTCTGACAGGCTCCACATTTCACTGGTGCATGTCAGCTTCTATGTTGAGCCACCTCTGAGTTCCAGGACTCAATGGCGTGTGAGCCTCTGCATGTTACAAGTTGTCAAAACTACTACTACTTTATGTAGTTTAAGAATTTGAATATACTCGATCCATAATGGAATTCATTCAGAATTCATAATGACCAAATACGGAGCTACATAGTTCCTACTGGAAAGGCAGGATATGAAAAACTGTAATCTGAAAAGTAATTTGTAACTTAAGTTGTCAGACAAATGTATTGGAGTGATATTTTTAAATATTTACATCTGAGATGTAGTGAAGTATAAAGTTACATCAAATGAAAAGATCAGTAAGTAAGTATACTCAAGTAAATGTACTCAGTTACATTCCATGACTAATGAGAAACAGTGGCCTCAGGGTGAGTTAAGTTATGAAGACACGCAAGAGACACACATTTTTTCTGTAAGAGAGGTACTCTTTTCATCCAACCCTCTGCAAGATGGCAAATAAGCATATTTCCCAGAACGTCAGACTATTCTCAACCTTTTATTTCCTCTGATTACTCACTCTTCTTATCTAATTTATTTTGGCAGCAACCTCAGGCGTCTTGGAGCCAGAATTATGCTTTTCTTGGACTATTTGGCCGAATGTAGATGATGTAACACTCAAAAAATAATCAAAAATGAAAGGATAAAAACATTGTCCTAGTTTTACACTGAAAAATCTGATACCGACCTGTAAATGTTAAATATATATCTTACTTATCTACTTGTATACTTAATACTTATCTTTTTTTAAATCAATCTCAAAAAGTATTGGCCTTGATAAAACAAGTTCCTGTTGAGTTCTTGCACTTTATTTTCCACTGACTGTCTTGTTTGACGCCTGCAGCCACTTTCTTTTTCTGTTTCTGGTTAGAAGCTGGGCAGCGCGGTGGCATGGTGGTTAGCACTGTCGCCTCCTCACAGCCAGAAGGTCCTTGGTTTGATTCCTAACTTGAGGCCTTTCTCTGTGGAGTTTGCATGTTCATCCCACGTCAGCGCGGTTTCCCCTTTGGGTGCTCTGGTTTCCTCCCACAGTCCAAAAAACATGCAACACTGGTGACTCTAAATTGAGCAAATAAGATAAATGTAAATTAAAATGGCCAAAAATTAATATGCGCATTCAACTTAAGAAATATGAGTAAACTTTAAAAAATAAAAAATTTCATGGAACCTCTTGACATTTAAGTAAATTCAACAAACCACTCTATTCAGTCTGAAGGCTCTTCTCTCGGTGATGTCACTGGAAAACGAGCACGAGTGCACCAGCCAGCGTCTTCTGCTATATTTACCTTGTTTTTCCTGTCATATGAAGTACATGGTCATATGAAGAATGTAAACATTTATGAAGAGGGCCACCATTTTGAAAGACGAAGACTCATTAGACACGGTTGGTGTAACATCACTGCGCAGGTGTAATTTTATATCCTCACATACAGTACAGTACATTTGCTCCCTGCTCTGCATTTTCAGATCGTGGCTCCAACACTCTCTCCTGTGTGTGTCGGAGATATAGGAGCCTTTCCTGTGCTCCCATGTCAGTATGGGACAGTTTTTAGTGCAGCAGAAAGAGGATCCCTGCTATTCCAACACGTGGAAACACTGCATGTGTGGAAACACTGTCCATTTAATCTGTCTCTCTATAGGTTTTATAATGCTACATACTAGCCACAAATAAACTCTCCCACACTGCGTACAATGCACTTATGTTACTTATGTGAGAATTGCATACTTTGCATTTTACATTTTCATATAGTGTTGCTTAGAGGAAATAGAAGTATATTGTTATATTATAATATTCACCTGCATGTGTACAGCACATTACACTGTGTTCGAGCCCAGTTGTGTTTGTGAGCTATTTTTTGGAGCTGGTCTTATCGAATTTCTCCATTTTATGCGTCCCGATGCCTGAGGCTCCAGCTGCCCTCTTGTCTCAGCGAACATCTCCACAGCAGCAGACATGATTTACCAGCTGGGGAGGCCGATTAGGTCGCTCCTCCATTTAAACGGCCGTAGTTGTCAATGTCATCCAGCGTCTTGGCCGGCATACAGAGCAGGACAACCCAATGGAAGCTGCTGATACCCTCCATTCTGTTTATTCCAACATTTGTAGGCACACCCATCATAAACAAGGGACGCAGCCAAAATTAGGAGTTGGCCAAATTGTCTGAGATGAAGCTGCTATGTGGCTTTTGATTATAAATACACCGGCAGTGATGCGATGGAATGGTGTAGTGTCCTGTTTCATTAAGTGGGTCTGTATTTAGCAGTCAGCAGCATCAATTGATTGATTAATTACTTTACATGTTATATATGGTGGTTTATATCTAAAGGCGTGATAACAGTTGTCTACTATTTTCTTACATGAATAAGATTTCCCAATGAAACCACAGCACAGTCTGTTGAAATTATTTATACTGGTGGTGGATGTCTCAAAACTCTTTCATGTCAATAGGTACCACAGAAAATGCCCTTTTAAAACACGCCCTCAACATATTCAATATTATTTCATATATTTCCATAATTTCATATTTTTAACACAAGAATTTGTTGTCAAATCAGCCTCGAATCATTCTCTATTAAAATAAGAAGCTGTTACGGCTGTAACTTCAGAGGTTGCATGTGAGAGTAAAGTCTGCCATGTGCAAACCTTCCTTATGTGCAAGTCAGGTTACGCTGGTTGTATATTTCCCTCTGCTGCGTCTGCGACGGCTTGCTGTTCTTGTCACTGGTATGTGAGTTATAGCCGGCGCTGACACCGTGCCAGGACACTCAGTGGGCTTTGGTGGCCTTGGGATTAGACCCAGCATGCACATGGATGTTTAGGATGATTAATCTATAAATGATAGAAATCAGATTCATGCTTCAAGTGTAAGAGTTAAATGTTAAAGTAGGATATAATTCCGTTCCCGTTTTAGACGTTTCTCCTACAAATGCATACTTTTGTTAACAGGGTATGACGAGTATTCTCAGGTAGAATTCCATCCAAAGAATTCCAATATAATCTTAGTATTCCATTTGATACAATATTTGACTTTACTTTTCTAAAGTTAATACCAAGACTGCTGGATTGGAAACAAATGCAAAGACAGAACCATGAATACCTCCACCAAGGGCGCCAAAAATTTCCTGGAACTGCATCCTGATCCAAATCCACCTCAAATCTAATGTCTTGCCCAGTGCAAAGGCCACGTCTCTGCAAGATTTGATTGAAATCCGTTAATCCTTTGAGATATTCTGTTAAGTAACTAATTAATAGGCAGCCTTAAAACTTAACCTGTTCAGAGGAGGAAATCAAAACTCTACAGCATGTCAGAGTTTCCATTATTCAGTATTACACAAAGAAGGTGAAGCAATGTGGATGATTGGCTGATTGCCCTCCTTCTCAAACCCTCATTTGTTATTTGGCAGGAGTTATTAGTTTTTGATGATTTGTCCTAATGTAATTACAGTAAGTGGTTATATTTTCCTTCATGTGGGCCCAGTACTGTTTTTATGCTGGCAGTTTATTCATGTCCTCGTTTGATCCCAACATCACATCATCCTTTAAAGTGGGAATTTGTATTTTGCACAGACTTTATAGACTCTAGGAAGCACAATTCAGGCTAGTTTCCTCCAACTTGTACTCACTGCACCCCTTCAGTGTAAATATGGACGACTCTGTCCAGGAAAAGTCTTAGTTATATAATGTATCCCAACACTGTCGTTGTAAGTTGACACAGAGAGACGTAAATGGAAAAGTCAATTTTCTTTCTTTGCATGGGGCTAACACTGGGATTCCAGTGGTTTCTGAGTCATGAATGTGGGAAGGGTGAGATGTGGAAAAGGGCTTCCCCCCCACTCAGGTCTCCATGTGTAAAATCACAAATCACTGTGACGGAAAAGCCCAGGAACTCCCTTCCTGTGGCGTGCGCTGCAACATGACATCGCCATGTGGCGCATAGAGCCCCTTTCTTTGACTGAATCTGTCTATAGACACAGTGGGATTGGTTGTTAATGTTTCCATTACCCACATACACTTAAACATAGCACAATGTGAGTTTGTTGTTCTCAAAGGGATAAGGTAACTTCATGAAGCAGAATTTGCATTGCGCCCTCACTCATAAGAGTCAAAGGAAAAAGAAATGCATGAGGCAGAAGGTGGCTGGTCCAGTCATGTGTGCATTGTTTGAGTTTTATTTAGGACAGAGTGTGGTGCATGAATATTAATGACCAGAGCACAGTACCCGTCCTTATTTTAGCCTCGGAGAACTCTCAAACGATCAAAGCGTCGCGATTCAGGCCTCTGCAGGGGCTCTCACACGCCAACCTCCACCTCTGTCTCACGTCAATCTCCCGTTTGGCCTTCTCCCATCCTTTAGGAGCACAAGGGTCAGTGATATCACTCATTGTGAAAGCTTAGTGCACAGCTGCAAGGACTGGACAGGATCAGACAGCTGCTCCTTTGACTCACCGGAGAGGCTTTTCATCACACGGCCTTAAAAGGAAGGCCCTGTGTCCGTCTGGGAGTGTGTTTATCTGCATGCCTGCGAGTTGCTGGATGTCTGCGTGGATGTAGGTGGATCAGGATTGTAAATGTTGATCTGCATGGATTAGTTATCTAAACAGAAGTCGGCCTCGCTTCTCTTTCTAGCCACACAGGTTTTAGAGTCATTTATTTAATTAGAAAATATTCCGTGGTTGGATTTGCTTGGATAATCCTTGCCATGATGTTAAAACAGGATCACGAGTGTAATACTTTTTTTTTCTTTTTTTTTACATATATGGCACTTATTTTATTATTAGTGATGCCATGAACCGATCCTTATTTGGATGCCAAAGTTTTTAAAATTATTGCACATGGGACAACCTCAACCCTGCACCTTGAATTTAATAATACAAAGCAGGCAACATAGTTATTTTTGATTGCATACAACATGTGCAATCAAAATCCACTTCTTCTTTTAGAGTCTCACGACATAATTGTTGGTAAGAACATATTTCAATAACTAAGAGAGAATATTGGACCAGGTGAATTAGTGAAAGTCTCTTTTAACAGCAGATAGAGAGGAGGAGACGGGGATGGAGAAAGGTTGTGGCTGTGGTCTTTGTTCAGAGCTGACTGAGATCTCTGTTTGCTCTGTGTCCATGGTAACAGTCGGTGATTAAGTTCTCCCACAGACCTTGTATGAGTCAGACAGATAATATTTAGAAAATGAAAAGCAGCACTCTTGTTGCATGGATGCCTTAAATATAAGGATTTGTTTTTTTTTTAGGATTGTATCGTGATTACATCAATAGAAAATAAGTTCTCCATATTGTAGATGTTTACAGAAATCTTTCCCACGCCCTGAAGGGAGTATTAATCGCATCTGCTGTGTTGTTTTTCCCTCGGAGAGACGGATCAGACAATTCCTGGCTTGTCCGAGCGAATCCAGCGCTCACACACAAACACTATAAATCCTCAGAGAGAGTTCCCACTCGTTCTGGCCATTTTTTTCCATAAGGTATGATTCGGAGCATTTAGCAACAGACCCTCTTTCTCAGTGCAAGGAGCACACGTCACCACTCCCCCTGGCACCTATCAGTAAACACACACACACACATAGAGTTCTGACTTTTCCATTGCTGGTGGGAGCTGGGAGGAGAGAGGAAGGTAACACAAGGACACTAATGGACTTACCATCCTCTTCCTCAGGATCCCAGTGGGGGTTTTTTTCTAATCAGGCAGGGAAACCCAAACATGTTCCGCAGATATTATCACCATTTCCACACAAACAGATGACAAGTTCAAAGAATGCAAACAACAAAATGTTCCAACATGCGATGTCTCTGTTGCTGCATATGGGTTCTCACAAGCCTTGGAAGTCTGATAAAGTTAGTCTACTAAAATAAATGCTACAAAAGATAAGCAGTTGTAGAATTTGGATGGATGGATAGTTTGTCCACCAGAGAGTCCTGAAAATTAGAGTTTTAAAATGTTCCGCTCACAATGTGTCAAAGATGGTCTTATCAAGATAGTTTCCATTGTGCATATATGTTCAAAAACATTACTATTGATCAATATAATATTATAATTGAAAAAGTCTAGACCCTCTGTCGTCATTATTTCACGAGATGTTAATGCACTCATAGAAGGTAACCATTTACATGAATTAACTGAGCCACAAGGTTAAATCTTCAACAGGTTCATGAGTGAAAAATCTGGCATAATGTTAAAATGTGATGAAATCAGGTGGAACCACAAAACCCATTTAAAGTCATGAATGACATGGTCATGTTGTAATTTTCCTGTTTATTTCTCTATTTATTTGTGAGGTACCATGTAAAACATTATACATAAATGTTACCATTTGATGAATTTGACCTGATCTGGCCTATTAGTCCTCATTTGGGCTGCAGTCTGTTCTGTATGACCTTTGCTGTTCCCAGGATGCTTTGTGCTCCTGTTTTTCCATTGGCAGAAGATTCCTATTCAGGCTGATACTTATTATGACAAGTGTTCACAGCTCGGCTCGATGGAAAAAAAAAAACTGTAAATAGCTGCATTTGTGTGTGTGTGTGTGTGTGTGAGGGTGGGTGTATGTGTGTCGGCATTTGAATGTGTGTCTGTAGAAAAAATTTTGTTTTTCCTAAGGGATGTTTTTTTCCACGAACACAAGAGATGCACTTAGACATACGTCTTTTTTAAGTGTGTAATATTAACACAGTGGCTCTCATCTTAAGTCAGCCAGGAAAACTCACTCCACAGCGATGATGCAAGATTGGCCAGAGACATACAGTATGAGGTCATCTGAACAGATTTCTGGACAACTATTCATGTATTTTTATGTATTTTGTGTACCTGTGAGTATTGAGAGTGGATTCATCTTTAATTTCCAATTTTTCCAATTTCCAATTTCTTTAATTTCAAGATTTTTCCAATTTCTCCGCAATGATCTCCGGATCAATAAAGTATTTCTGATTTCTGATTCTGATTTTGAAGTCTTGATTAAGTTCTAGTCAAAATTCTGGTCAAATTTCAGCACTTTTATTTGTCTTATTCCGTTCTGGGTATTATATTATCCTGACAGAATGCATAGAAAATATAGCAACAGGGTTATGTGCTCATGCATTCATAAATATCTATAATTAATGTTAAATCAATGCAGCTCAGCTCCTCTTTGCTCTGTGTGCATGTCTGGAAAGCAGCTGCAGCATTTATTTTAGTTGAATTGTAATACGCTCACAACAACTGAGGACCTCATGTCAACATATTGTTGTATCAGAAATGCCAGCTGCTTATCCAGATAAATTTCACCAACCGCCAGAGATAACATGAGCAGCTGGTTGCCACGGTGACACGGTTCTGTGTTTATCTGTTGCTGTGAGGGAGGGGAGGGTGTTATGTGGTTGGGAGCCGGGTGTCGCTAGAACTGAACGCTGTGGTGGCCCATAGCCAGAGAACAGTAAATGGAATCCAGAGAGAGGGAAAGGCAAGCCCAAAATAAACCCATACAGAGCGGGTTGGCCAGGCCCACACCATAGATGGCACCAGAAAAGGAGGCGATGTCCATTTTATGAGAGGATCATATGGCAATATGTGAACTGTCCGGGGGACGTGTGCAAATCACAGGATCTCACAAAAGTTGTTGTTTTTTTCATTCAGAATTTAAATAAGAGTATGAAAATGTAATTTTATTATAAATATATCATTTTAGTAATGACATAAAAGTACAAAAATCACCTTCACAAATTCATGAAACAGTTTTTTATTCTAGGATTTTATGTGTATCTAATATATTTCCCATGTCCTGAATGTCAACATGCTGAGTTGCAAGACATTTTCTCTAAAGTGAGTGCCCACATTTTAGAACAATGGTTTTAATTAAATGCTATGAAGGCTGAAGGGCATGTATTCCTTGTGCAGAGTCAAGAGTGATTACACCATAAATTAGATGCTCGCTGGTGTCAGAAGTGATTAGAACTGCCGCGATTAGGTGATTAATTGATTAGTCAGAGAAAAACGAAATTAGTCACCAACTATTTTGATCATTTTTTAAAATAAAATATATCAAACATTTGCAGGTTCCAACTTCTTAAATGTAACAATTTGCTGCTTTTCTTTGTCATTTATCATAATAAATAAAGAGTCTTTGAGTTGTGGACACTGGTTAGACAAAAGAAGCAATTTGAAGACGTCACTTTGCTCAGGGAAAATGTGAAAAGCACCCAATTAATTAATTGATAATGATACTAATGGCAGTAAATCAATAATGATATTAATGGCAGCCCTAGAGGTGATGCACACATTAAATCTGTCAACACGGAGGTGGTCATTAATTTACTTTTCATATTAAACTACTGTGTTGTTTGCATTGAACCTTATGGTGGAGAAGACTAACAAACAACAAACATCTGTTATCAGTCAGTGGTTGTGTTTAATGTATCTGTTTCAACTATATCTATAGGAGATGCTGATAATAACCACATTTCTCCTACTCATCTCCTCCACTGGGTCAGTACTGGACAAAACTGAGCAGGAGGCATGTTATTTTACATTCAATACAAAGTCAGCAAGAGAGCAAAAAACTTATTTTATCCTTAGGATAAAATTCAAATTGTGAATCGTACTGTCAAACCTGCTAATGTATGAAATCATCTGCACGCCTGATCCCATTCTCAGAAATCGTGGTATTGTTAAAATATGATGGCATCACAGACATCATGATATTTGACGTCATTTGCATAAAAAAAACCTGCAACACTTTTAATATTCTAGCCAAATATATACATTGCATGAAAATCTAAATGCTGCTTCAGTGGCATGTCTACCCTGATGGGAATAACATTCCACAGATAATTAACATGATGGTGCATGCTTTTGAAGGGAGGCAGCCAAGGTGACTCAATTATATATTATACATTTCTACAGATTCAGGTGAGGATTGTGCAGGGATTAAATGTAAAGCGAAGCACTGAGGTGCAGCAGGATGAGACCCCTAATCCCTCGACACAGACATGCTCTTAGGGTGATAACTTCTTGACAAAGTGCTGCTTCTCCTCGTGTGGATATCTGGTATCCGACTGACGGGGTGCTGCCAGACAATAAGTGGTTGCCACAGTATCGGCTGCTTGTTCTGTGACAGCAACACAGAAGTATCATTTGTTGTTTGAAGTGCTGATGTTGTGAAGTTAAGACATGCATTTCGAATTTGCAGACTTTTTTCCCCCCCAAGTGGTGAAATAAAAGACTTGGAGGGTACTAAGGGCAGCTTTTCTGTATTGCTCTGTGTAGAACAAACAGTTTGGCTTTAAATCTGATTTTACACATATAGATATTTTTAACCAGTTGTGAAATTGCTGTACTGCTTTGCTATTTATTCTAAATTAAAACTGCACTTAACACCAAGTCTCTCTGAAGTGAATGTAGAGTTATAAGTTATAGAACATCTATAATTTATAATTTACCGGTGAAATCACCTCATTGTCCTCTTTGTTTCTTAGATCTGATTGAAAATCAAACCGTTAAATCAAATAAAGTGTGTAAATATAGAGAAATTATAGCGAAATGGCAGGAAACTCACATGTGGTTAGATTGACTGTCAGCTTTAGTTTCTGTATGACTGCAGAGGTGTAGGTCATTGGCTTTCTTTTAAGACTATAGTTTCATTATGTGGTACATAATAGATGTGACTACAGCAAATTATGTTCTTACATTATTTCTAAAAATACCTAGATGTTGCCATGTGGGCACTTGATTGTTGACATATGACACCAATAGATGGCACTCTAGCTACAAGCAGTGAAATTACAGTGTTCTCTGAAGGTGACATGAATCTGTAAATTAACATACTCATATTTTTTCTATTTAATTTCCCACCCGAAGGCCATTAACTTCCCATTCCTGGGCTTCTAATTTTCACATGACATATTAAATGAAATTCCTTCATTTTAATTAATCATATCACACAATCAATGCAGCACCATGTCTGCTGATATTGTAATAAAAGTCAAATAGAAGATGTTCCATTGTGTTCCATTAATATAATGCTGATTTGGTTTAATAGTCTTCTTATCTTTTCTATTTTGCTCCTTCAGGACCAAGTGAAGCCCCCAAAGACGTCAAAAACCAAGACAGAAGAGGCAGTCGAGGGTAAAACCGTGGAGGGCCTTGAGCAGATACCTGAGGACGGACAAGAGGGAGTCCCAGACAATGTCAATACAGATGACGAGGTGGAGATTGAGGAGATTATCGAGGAGTCTCGTACCAAGCGCCTCCAACGTACCACCAAGGAGCAAGTGGACAACATAAAGAAAGCCTTCTCCAAAGAGAAAATGGAGAAGACCAAGCTAAAGACCAAGGAGAACTTGGAGAGAACCAAGCAGAGGACCCGCGAGAACCTGGAGAAGACAAGACAGAAGACCCGTGACAACCTGGAGAAAACCAAGCACAGCCTGGAGAAGAAAATCGGAAAGCTCGGGACCCGCATGACCCCCAACCAGGAGCGCAGGGTGAAGATGAAGAGCTCCAAAGACAAGATGAAGAAGTCCCTCACCCCAGACCACACGGTCTACGCCCGCTCCAAGACCTCTGTGTACCGCGTGCCCCCCTTCACCTTCCATGTTAAGAAGATCCGAGAAGGCAAGGAGGAGGTGGTACAGAACACAGAAATGGTGGAAGTGACCGAGGCTGAGGGCGAGCCAGGGGGAGAGGAGAACGGGTTGGATGTGGACGAGGAGAAGGAGGTGGAGTTGGAGGAAGAGGAAGAGGAGCTGGTGAATGTAGACAGCCCAGAGATGGTGGCTCTGTTGGAGGTGACTGAGGACTCTCAGCTGGTCATGGTGGAACCAGACCTCCTAAAGAAGGCCCAAAGAGAGTAGAGCGTCCAAACTCTGCAGGGCTGTGAAGAGAGAAAAAAGGAAGATGGGGGAAATCTAATCTTGATGGTTGAATCTAATCACAAGGACACAATATTAGTCGTAGGGACTCTCTAGATATGATCACAATCTGTGACATCTCATTTATTTTCTGATCTCTTTTTATTGTACCCAGCAGGAATGATTTAATACTTTCTCCTCTTTAGCGTACAAATCAGTAAAAAAACAACAAAAAAAACAAAGCTAGCTATTAAAACTTGCTACGGGCTGACTGGTTATCTTAGACTTGTATGTTTATTGTATTTTCTGTAAGGTGTTGGTTTGATAAACTGATATATGAGGCTATAAGAAAAAAAGGTATAAATAGTCTTTGCCATTGAGATGTAACGTGTAATAATTGCCGTGTATAATATGCACATCGAAGAGTATGATAGCAGGAAGTTGTTGGCAGGATTTGCGCTTTAATAGATGGTTTTAGTGATGTAATGTGCATGTGGTAAACAAAGAATAGGAAGGGTTTAGGCCTAAAGAAGATATAAAGAACTGAGGGGGCAGGAGTAGAGGTTTTTACCCTCAGTAAATAGTTTACAAAAACATTAACCCTGGCATGCAAAAAGCATTAGGGCAGGAAGCTTACTTGCTGCTATTCATTCAGACTTTCAGATGCTAGAATATAATGTTTCTCAATGTAAGTTATGACTGTAAATGACTGAAAATAGAGCACTATGTCTGCTAAATCATACTGAGGACATTAAAACACTGGCAAATTCAACTTTCAGAATATTTACAGGTAGCACGCCGCCTCTCGCCCAATGTCTGGGATAGGCTCCAACCCCCCAGACACACACATTTTCACAGGAAAGGTGATTATAAAAAATGAACGGATGCATGGATGGACTGGTAAATGATCATGACACCTATCTACTCCATCCTGGGTTCTCATTGGTCACTTAATTAAATTTTAAGCTAATAAAATAATTAGATATTCAAATGTTTTATCCATGAAATTTACAACGTAACCTTTGCCGCGGCCTATCTTTACAATGCAGCGGGAAAACACAAGGCATGTTCATCGTTTACTGTTATGTTTCAATGTAAATCCACAATGCTGTAATTATGGCATCTGTACATTCTGCAGATGAGACCAACTTCCACATAGCACACCACACAAGGAGAAGAAAACTACCAAATGTCACCGCGGTCACATGTGCGCATCCCTATCAAATTTTCCCAAGGTAATAACAGGCAGAAAAAATGAAGGTCTGAAGAGCGAGATGACATCATCATTCTAAATGCAATTAAAGTGGGACAGCGCGCTTCAAAGATTTAACAGAACAGCATTATCCAGTCCACAATCTTAATCTTATGCACTTCCTCGTAATTAGAACAGGAACGTAGACAGGAAAGCTGTCTGACCATAATTCATAAATGAGGTTATCACTATCAGTTATAGACATCATAAGTCATAGCTCATGCACGATTAGACGAGGCTATGACAATTGGATTGTAATTATTGAGCCTGATCATTGCCACTTTTGGTCACGCACACAAGGCTCCGGACAGAATGAAGGTGCACTATACCTTCTGTTTTCCTCTTTAGAGACTGTGTGATCTTGATGGGGTGTAGGTATGCAGATGTCTAGCAGTGTAGCATGGAACACCATTAAAATAGTCAATGGGCTGGGGATTGCAATTAAAGAGAGTGCTCTCTCTGAGCACTTAGCAGGGTAGAGAACAATGGGAGGGACAGAGGACGAGTGTGTGTGTATATGTGTGTGTGTGTGTGTGTGTGTGAACGTGCGTATGAAAACTTACTATCTGTATTACTTATATGCACACTGACATTTTGGTGAAACTCCCACGTTTATGTCAGCATCAAGTGGAAATTTCATAAAAGAGCAAAGCCATCAATTACAGGCTTGTGAAATCACATAGACTTAATTATTATAATATTAGCTTTTTTATATATATATCTTTGTGACATAAATACCTTGATTGTCTTGCACATCACACTTACAAGATACGGCATTGGCTTTTAAAGAAAATGTGTTTTGACCTTCATGTATACTTTGCCTTGTTTTGAGCTTCTGGTTATTAAAAAACAGAACCTGCATGCTATTAGGCTTGAAATAGGTCATGCACAGCTTATATAGACAAAGACATTCAAAAACTGTTCAGTTACACTGCTGCAATACAATGTGAAACATAATTGTTCTTGTTATTGATTCATACTCAAATAATGAGCTAATGATAGGTTTGCCAATTCTGTTGTGTTTAAGGCCTCTTTTGCCTAAAAACTTCAATTTAAATAAAAGCTTCCTGAATCACATGCACTGCCTATTATTTTATTTATGTGTCATTTTTCATTCTTAGATATGTGTATAAGTATTTTATCCTATTCGCTCACATACTGTGAGGGAGGCTTGGGTAAATCACCTGCTGAATAATGATTAGGAGCGGTCAATAATGTAGAGCACTGCTGTTATTATACTCTTGATGACGTCAACATTGCCAGTAACTCAGATGACTTCCAGTGTGGCTGTTCCGTCGATGTGTCCGTCGTCCCTCCGCAGCCAAGAAGCACGGGCCTTAGTTTGTTGTCCAGCTGCAGGGAGGGTGTTCTGAACAGAACAGCGCAGTTACCACAGGGCCAACACGACGTTCTCAACCAACCTACCGTAAAGTCCCGCCTTATTCACGTTGAAACTGTAATATGATTGGATACAGTAGAGATAGCGACTACTATTGGCTGATGGAGGTGTCAATAAAGTCATATCTGGAGTTTGTGTGGCTGGAAACACTGCAATGTAGAAGAATCGATGGGCTCGGTGAAAGGATTTACAAGTACACAGAAGTGTTTCCCCGTGTTGGCAGGAGAAGATAGAGTTACGACATTTTGTTTGTGTTCACCACCGCTTTTGTGTGTCATTTTTTAAAAGTCGTTATTGACTGTTATTGTCAGCACTTTTTACTATAGAGAGTTACGTTATTTTACGGAGAAACTTTCTCAAGGAGTAACACCGAGCTTGGTAAGCGATATAACGACTTCTGCTTTTAGTAGTGTTTCAGCAAACCACTTAAATGTATGGATTGTATTTGATGGATGTATTATTGCTCATAGTGTTAGTGAAGTTACGTTTCAATTGCAGCATTGTGAAGAGGTTTCAAGTTATTCATGCTGGACATTCTGTATCCACGTTGTTACATAAGTTCTTAAATAATGACTACGTTGTATCCGTAGCTAGGCCTACTACGTCTTACTTGGTCCTGATGCGAATGATTATACAGCGATCAAGATACTCGGTCTACATCTCCTGAAGTTATGTTTACTATATATTCATCTGGATCTACTTCATTACTGACGTACTACCATTCGTCAGTTGTCGTTTAATAGAACTATACAGTAGTGAACTTAAACATGAAAAGCAGGATTCAAACTTCACTTGGATGCATATTTTGACGGTGAAATTCGAGTAATTGTTACGTTTTTTCCTTCCATTGTCACGCCCATCTCCATCCCATCACATCACGTCCGCCACCTTGCACTTGGATTCATTTCTTACATTCTATAAATTTACAATATATTTTTGTCCAGATTTAATATAATGTTGTTTTTGAGGTGTATGCTGGATTTAGATTTTTCAAATGCTGTCTTTATTGTAGCAAGTGCAGTTGTGAAGCAGTGAAATGGGTGCATCAGGCTACCACGCTATTGCCTGTGGTCAGTGTTATGTTTCTGCCATGAAATACACACATTACTGTAATGCTACCTCCTATTGCCATCCTGAGTTAGTAGAGATCACAAAAAGTAAAGTTGTGATTGCTGCTGTTTGTTTTGTCAAGGAAGTTCTTCCTGAAATGTTAGGGGCATATTTTCGCAGTTTACGATCATTGGTACCACATGACTGCAGAGCCTTGGAAACTGGACAAACAACACACATCTGGCTAGGCTGGCAAATTCCTGTTAAAGTATGCTTGCATATTGAATTGGAATCTGTGTTTGTGAAAGATTAGCACCTTTAAAGACTCTCCATGGCTCTCATTTTAAAAGTGTGTGATCCAAAATTTGTAGATTTGTGTGTGTGAATCCATTGGATGTACATTCTCACCTTGAAAATGAACTTTTCCCTTCTGTCATCTGAGTGTTTTGCTGGCGAGCAGCCCAGCCAGTGAGCTTGTGGCATTAACAATGCCAGTTAATTAAAATAATTGTCAAACACTTATAAACTGACTAACTAATTGATAATCATGCAGATGGACCCTGCCATACACCAGAGCAGCTGAGCCAGTTGATGTAGGTGGGGAGTTGATCTGTAATTCAATACAATACATGGAAATACGTGATGAAGGTAGTGGAAGTAGGTTATACAGCAGAAGTCCCTTTGTGCCCAGAAGTTTGAGAAGTAAACTTAGTAAGCCTCTTGGGTTTTCCCTTTCTTTGGCAAGTCTGGCTTCTTAGTGTATTTGAGAAATGTAATGTAATACCGAGCTAAATTACTCTCGACCCTAATTCCCCTGAAATATAGACTCTGCGATACTTAATATGATGCAAAAACAAAAGAATTTCACACATTATCAACAGTGACTCAACCATGATACTATTTTCACATGGCCAGACATTCACACCAATGCAGATAGATCATTGAAAGAGGAACGTAGGTCACATGAAAACCATCATGTTTGTTGAACAATTTCAGTTATGAGCCTTACAAAAAAAAAATTTAAAAAAAAACCTAAACTGTATGATGCCAGTGAGAATGTCTGTTGTATCTGTGTTCTTGTGGCTTCCTTTTGGACACTGAAATGGTGTAGGTGAAACTAAACATACATAGGCCTATATGTTTTTGTTTCGGGTTTTCCTCACAACCACAAATGCACGAGTTACACAGTTACCAGTTAGTTTGGTATCGTTTTAGAGATACACCTTTGCACATTTGAATCATTAGACGTGGGTTTAATTATTAGCATTCATGCAATTTTAGGTTCTCATTTGAACTTTTTCAATTGTTAACAGGACTACCTCTGATAAACTGTGCCTAATCACAGCAAGAGCAATATCATAGCTCCTTTGAAGCACAAGGTAGAATTTAGTTCCTTGTCAATAACTTTTGAGTCATCAGCTCCCAAGGAGAGCTATACCAAGCTTCTTTTTTTAAGACTACATTCTGTCAAGTGCAGTGTACAACACAGAATTGCGCAAGCACTTTTACAAGCATTTCTACTCAGACTTGGACTTTGACTTCAGATGACAATGGACCAGTTACATAAGAGGCTTAAACAAAGGCTTTAGTTGGTCATTTAATACTGACGCTAGAGGAATCAACTTTACTGTTGGCTGGACTGAGTGTCTGGTTATTGTTAGTGTACTGTCTGGAGCTCTCCAGGTAAACAGTGTAGTCTGCTCTTTGTAAAATGAGAAAGCAAGCTTGAGAAACCTACCATGTGAATCTAATGGATGATAGTTGTATCTGCAAGCAGCTGCATGCCCATAAATGAGAGTATATTGTTCAAGTTGCTTTGTGCTCCTCAGAAAATGAATACAAAGAGATGAAGAAGTGCTATGGCAAATCTTGTATGATGTTGAAAAGACAAGGAAGTGCAGTTTCCATTATCTGTTGGGACAAGCTGTGACCAAAGATCATTCATTTAGATCTGCCTTGGGACGTGACAGCTGTTCATGTTGGCCTGTATTTCTTGGTGGAGGCGTAGTGTTTCACCGAACAGGAAGTCACTCTGCTGAATAGGAGGTCTCCCATTTCAGGAGAAAACCATACTTTTAGCTCTTTCTCTCTCATCACTCACTTTGATAAGACATGTGAATATGATCTTTTATAGTGGCAGTATATGTGGCTTCACAGAGATGTTGTCTAGGTACATACAGCCAAATTATGTTATTACCCCCCCATCCTTTTTGTGCAGGTTTGAGGAGCTGTATGTCAGGATGGCCCAGTGGAACCAGTTACAGCAGCTGGAGACCAGGTATCTGGAGCAACTCTATCACCTGTACAGTGACAGCTTCCCCATGGAGCTACGGCAGTTCCTGGCCCCCTGGATTGAGAGTCAGGACTGGTGAGAAGTGATTGAATGTCTAAGTTTTGTTATGAAAGCATATTTTCTTTCTCCAGTATGATGTCATATGCCTTTAATTTGCTCTCTCCCCCCAAACCAGCAGTTGGCCACTCACTAAGGGTGTGCGATATTGGCAAAAACATTATATCTTGATATTTTCTGGGATTTTATTGATAATGATTCTTTGACGATATATTGCATCCTTCAAAATGTGTTCATAAACGTATTTATACTGTACTACCACTTTTTTTGCTGGTACCTTCATGGTTTATGCCTCTCATGGACAACTGACTCCCCAAAACTTCTCATATTCTTCATATTGTATGTGGTAGTTTGTTCAGAGATGGTGAAATAAGTTGGTTGTGGAGTTGCTTTTTACAACAACTGATCTTCCGAGCAATATCCGCCTTTTTGAACCCAAACTATGGCCATGTAAGTGAGGATGATCCACGTCTTGCCTCTAAGTCTAACGGTGTTGATTGCGACGCTGGTGGTGTCTCTGTTTTGTCACTCACTATGCTGAGTGGTAGGAATACCACCTTTTCTCTACCTTTTTCGTTTTGAGCGATGGAGCCTCCTTCTGAAATTCTGTGTTTCACTTAAGTACATTTATCACCAGAAAGCATGTCTAATCATGTGGTGGATGAATAAAATGACAGTATCTTAATGAAAAAAATTCAAATTAAATGAATAACAATAAATTTGATGTAACCCAACGTTGCACTATTTTTTTATTAAATGGATTTCCTGAAAGAAAGCCTACACATGTAGCACAAACACATGGGGTAAATTGGTCTAACGGAGGCTACCATAATGTTCAGGCTAACCTTTACAATGCTTGACCAGAAAAGGCCATAGCTGTTTTTCTAAGAACATATCTGACTCAATGCATACAGCCACTAATTTTTCAACAAACTCACATGGATGGGAAAAAGTTATCAGCTCTTAGGGGGCACTAGAAACAATCATATCCTGATTATCTTATCTTCTCCTTTACAAGGGCTTACGCTGCCAATAAGGAGTCACACGCCACACTGGTGTTCCACAACCTCTTGGGGGAAATAGACCAGCAGTATAGCCGTTTCCTGCAAGAGAACAATGTGCTCTACCAGCACAACTTGCGCAGGATTAAACAGCATCTGCAAAGCAAGTACTTGGAGAAACCAATGGATATTGCCCGCATAGTTGCCCGCTGTCTGTGGGAGGAGCAAAGACTGCTGCAGACTGCCACCTCTGCTGCACAGGTAGAGAAGAGCTACACTAATTTAGCCGTAGCATTCCTATTACTTAAAACTCTTGAGTTCATGAATTGAAAACGGCACAGCAGTGACATGGTATACCTTTTAAATCACATCACACACACATTTCAATCAGAAGTCAGGTTATAAATGGGTCGGCATGTGTTAGTACATGTTTTTTTTTCCGTGCAGGATGGACAGGCAGCGCATCCTACAGGGACAGTAGTGACAGAGAAACAGCAGATCCTAGAGCACAACCTTCAAGACATCAGGAAGCGGGTGCAGGTTAGTTTCCACCAGAGACTCACAGATTAAGCATATGAATGTGCAGCATAAAGTATCTACCATCAATGTATAAATCATCACCTGTTTTTCTTCAGGACATGGAACAGAAAATGAAAATGCTTGAGAACTTGCAGGACGACTTTGATTTCAATTACAAGACATTGAAAAGCCAAGGAGGTATATTCTAATAAATACTTTCTTAGCTTTAGCTTTGATATGTAACTTTCAGATGAACATTTACTATTTGATATACATTAAATGAATCAAATTTACTTGCCTCACCTTTGACATGCCTCACCTCTGTCCAGAGTTGTCCCAGGACCTAAATGGAAACAGCCAAGCAGCTGCTGCCCGACAGAAGATGGCTCAGCTCGAGCAGATGCTGAGCGCTCTGGACCAGCTCAGGAGGGTGCGTGTCTGAGCTTTACTATGTTGTGGTTTATGTCAATAATACATGAGAAAAGCATAACAAATTGGATTGTACTCTAAATGAAATTTAGAAGGCAATGATTGATAAACACAGGGGTGTTAAGCATAATGCAGGCCCACACTCAACCATGGTGATTTCAGTCATAGTAATAATACCAGCTAATGTGACAATTATAAATAAATGGTTGAAAATTGTTGTGGAGATTCGTGCCTAAGTGTTCTACCGGGTGAAGAGATACCGTTGAAAATCAAGTTGTCTTTGAGAGTTTAATTCTGTGTCACAGAAGGCTTGATCTGGAAGCAGAGTTCAGACAGTCTGGTTCTCAGAGGGAGTGAAGATAGGTTGCACATACAATGGGTTATACAGAGACAAAAATGTGTGGGAGAGGGTGAAAGGCAGGTGTTGTGCAGAAATGTGTTCTGATATCAGTTCATGTGGCGAAAAGTGTTCCTCAAGTGTCCTTGGAACTCAGGCTTTGCCTGTTTGTGTAGACAGTCCTAATATGGTCATGAATATTATAGGTGTCTGTGAATACTATGAGTGTGTAAAAGGAGGAGACACATTAAAGGTGGATTCTACATTAATAAAATGTAGAATATAGCATCTTTTAAACTTACATGTTGTCCTGAATACTTGAGTCATACACCTCAATATGTGCAGAGTGATTGTTTGACTCGATGATAAACTTATGCTCATATTTAATGCTTCTTGTGCTTATTATCTTGTAGCAAATAGTGACAGAGATGGGAGGCTTGCTGACCGCCATGGATTATGTCCAGAAGAACCTGACAGATGAAGAACTAGCAGACTGGAAGAGAAGGCAGCAAATTGCCTGCATTGGAGGTCCGCCTAACATTTGCCTGGACCGCCTCGAAACATGGTAACAAAGGATGACATTTTTAAGTGATTTCCTAAATTGATCTTAGGTCGCATAAGCATTGATGAGTCACTGATTACTCTGCTTGTCAAGCATTTGAAACTAACTTCTGTTCTTTAGATGCACAGGTCATATATTGCTTTTTTCCCCTCAATTATTTCATTTTCCTGCAGAAGTAAATTAGTTTAAAAGTTTATTTTTAAAGGCTCCTTGCCTGTGGCCTACACTGAAACATATGTAATGTAGTCAAAAATAAGAATGCAAGAAGCGCATTCATGTTATCTGTGCTCCACTTATTGATTTGGTCATTGATAATCATAGAGCTAGAGCCATGTTTCAACATAATGTTAAACTTCTATCTTCTATCGTTTTCAAACCAGGATAACGTCCTTGGCGGAGTCCCAGCTCCAGATTCGTCAGCAGATCAAAAAGCTGGAGGAGCTTCAGCAGAAGGTGTCCTACAAAGGAGACCCCATCAAACAGCACCAGCCTGCCCTGGAGGAGAAGATCGTGAACTTGTTCACAAACCTGATGAAGAGGTACTGCATGTTAACGAATTTTCACTGTACATCTGCCCAGATATGTTTTGACTCTTAAATCTGAGTTTGCATCCTACTTTGGCCTCAGCGTACATTTGTCTCTAAACAAAGCACTGAATCTTTGTGCTCAGACAGTTCCAAGGTTCAGAAAACTATTCTGATAATAAAGTCAAGTAAGTCAAATCTATGGTGGAGAGATTATCAGCTCAACGTTCCACTCCACTGAGCGAATGTGATGACATATGAGCCATCTCCATTCTCTGAAAGATGACACTTATGGCTGCACATCATTAGCAAAGGAACCTTTGACCTTATGTTCACCATATGTTATTTAGATGTTTTCTGTATTCTTTCTCTGAAACATGACCCATTCTGTTTTCTAGTGCTTTTGTGGTGGAAAGACAACCCTGTATGCCCATGCATCCAGACAGGCCTCTGGTCATAAAAACAGGCGTGCAGTTCACAAATAAAGTCAGGTAAGATGCAGGCTTGAAACACACTGTAGTTTTTAGACATTTTAACATATCATGTGTCCCATTTGACTGAGAGTCCAACAGGTGCATCATTTTATATTCTAATGAATTTCTCTTATGTTTCCAGGTTATTGGTTAAGTTTCCTGAACTTAATTACCAGCTGAAAATTAAAGTTTGCATTGACAAGTGAGTTTTTTTCTACGTTTTCTTTAAGCATTTCTATTAACTCTTGATCAGTAAGACACTGACTTTTACTGAAAACTCAAAAAGAAATGACTGCTTTACTGATTTTAACTGTTTATTCTTCAGGGAATCTGGAGATGTGGCTGCAATTCGAGGGTAAGACTGAAACACATGTTCTTCAAGCCTGAGGATTTACTCTATATTGGTTTAGAAAAGAGTCTCATTTCCTATGTTTCATGATTTTTTTTTTTGTTGTTGTTAGGTCACGAAAGTTTAACATCCTCGGCACCAGCACAAAAGTTATGAACATGGAGGAATCCAACAATGGCAGCCTGTCAGCAGAGTTTAAACACTTGGTGAGTTATAGAGGACAAACTCTCGGTGGTTGAATGTGATGAAGCTCTTTGAAAAAAGGCCTGCTGTGGAGCACTGACTTCCTGTTTGTTACAGACCCTAAGAGAACAGAGGTGTGGTAATGGTGGACGGACCAACAGCGATGTAAGTACTCTTGGTGGGATAGTGCTCAGTAATGCTCAAAGTTTTTTAAGATATTTGTCCAATATGTGTAAAGATGATAAGTCCATACAGCTTATTACACAGAAGCGGTTTGACTAATCGGCTTTTTTTTTAAGGCCTCTCTGATCGTCACAGAGGAGCTCCATCTCATCACTTTTGAAACTGAAATCTATCACCAAGGCCTGAAGATTGATCTGGAGGTCAGTATCATGTCTCTGTGTCATGAACTTGGGACAAGTTTCTGTATTCTCACTTAAAGTTTCATGTAACACCAGAACGAAACTAAAGTGTATAAATACAACAGTGTTGTTCTTTAGCAACGCCCTCAAAGTAAGTCACTAGACAAATGAGTCACTAAAGACGTCTTCTTCCTCCGGAGGCTAGCACCACCCCAGCCTCTGAATGATAAAACCTCCTACATCAGCCCAGTTATTGACCTGACCCAAGATACTCCACTGATGGGTAAATGACACTGAAAATTTCCGCTGAAGAAAAGTTTGATTCTCACAACTTTCCCCAGTCGTCTGTGGAAACATGCGGTCTTGAATATAAAGACACCAGACAGTTCAGTATTATAATACTATATTGTTAATGTTTATTTATGTTTATGCATTATGCATTTCCTCTAACCTTCAACTCACTTCAGATCTTTCACCTGTAGGTGTGTGAGGCTCAGTGTGTTGTTGGTGCATTAAATTATTATCATACCGCTCTTTCACGGTCAACCAGACATAGTCATTGATCCAGCCTATATCTGTGGGTCTGACACTTGCGCTGGTTGTTGGACAACAGGAACGCCTTTACCACTAAAATATCTAGTGCTAAGAATAGCGGCAAGCCCTCTAGGCATAAGACCAGTGATAATGAGAGTACGTCCTGAGGAAATCGCATTATGAGACAATGTACTGAAATAGAAGTGGGATATTGATTGCCTCAGTGTGCTAGACTAAATGTCGGCAAGGAATGACCGAACCTCATAAAAGAGAAGAGGATATTATAAATACATTGTCATAATTGTTTCATCATTCGTGCAGACTCATTCCCTGCCTGTGGTAGTCATTTCTAACATCTGCCAGATGCCCAACGCCTGGGCCTCCATCCTGTGGTACAACATGCTCACTAACCACCCAAAGGTAAGACAGCACCCTCTAGTGGATCAACTCCACATTACTGCAGGACATCTGATGGCATTTTAAAGAAATGATAGTTTTTAAAAAATATATGTAACTGTGTTGTCCCGGATTTCTTCGTACAGAATGTGAACTTCTTCACCAAGCCTCCAGTCGGGACATGGGACCAGGTGGCAGAGGTGCTAAGCTGGCAGTTTTCCTCAACCACCAAGAGAGGCCTGACCATTGAACAGCTCACCACACTGGCTGAGAAATTACTAGGTGAGGCATTTGGTTTTAGTTTTAATTTATTGTTTATTTTTGCAGGGACAGTGCAGAGTTAATTTCAGTAATTGCACCATGTTAGCTTGCAGCTAATTTACATCTGTAGTCCCTGGGTGTCATGCCAAAAAGTCTGCAAAAAAAAAGTAACTTTGCAGTATTCATGTATTAATGTGTGGTGTTATTCTTAAATTGTACGTCCAGGTCCGTGTGTCAACTACTCCGGCTGTCAGATCACTTGGGCCAAGTTCTGTAAGGTACTTACCAACCGCTTATTGTCGTATGGCTCTACCATCCTGTCATCGTATTGCTTCAGTTTGAGCTATTTATTTCCTTCCTCTTTGCAGGAAAACATGGCTGGCAAAGGTTTCTCCTTCTGGGTGTGGCTGGACAATATTATTGACCTAGTGAAGAAGTATATCCTGGCACTGTGGAATGAAGGGTGAGAGGTCGTCTTTTGTCTTTGGGATAGCCTTAAAGCTGTGTTTCGCATTATAGAAAGGGTTCTGACATGCAGCAGTCAGTGGTTTTAAATAGAGTTACTATTTTAAAATGCAGCATCTGTTTATATGACTTCCTGTTGCTTTTCTGCAGGTATATCATGGGCTTTATCAGTAAGGAGAGGGAGAGGGCCCTTCTTAGTCCAAAACCTCCTGGAACTTTCCTGCTGCGTTTCAGTGAGAGCAGCAAAGAGGGGGGCATTACATTCACATGGGTCGAGAAAGACATCAGTGGTGAGTATTTTTAGTTTTTCTCATACTATTTACAGGAATTACCTAATTTTATGTGACACTGAGCTTCCTTGAATGTTGATAGGAAAGACCCAGATCCAGTCAGTGGAGCCGTACACCAAGCAGCAGCTCAACAGCATGTCTTTCGCCGACATCATCATGGGCTACAAGATTATGGATGCCACCAACATCCTGGTGTCACCTCTCGTGTACCTCTATCCTGAAATCCCCAAAGAGGAGGCCTTTGGGAAGTACTGCAGACCAGAAGCAGCTCCTGAACCTGAAATGGGAGGAGACCCCACAAGCAGTAAGTCTATGCTATCTATGCATGCTAAGAAAAAGAACACATACTGCTGTGTGTGCATGTAATTTTTTGCCATTTTTAATGACATTTTCTTTCCCCTTACAGCTATTCAGCCGTACTTGAAGACAAAGTTCATCTGCGTTACCCCGTAAGTATCTGTCACTCCTTCATTATCTTTACGTTATCAGTACGGGAAGCTCTCACACCACCCCGTGACCGCAGCTCATGTTAGCCCTTATGACGAGCTTTTAATGTTAATTCTTATAAAGACGAAAAACAGTCCCACGAATGACCCTGCTTGAGCTCTATCCTTCCTTTTTTTCCGCCAAGTGTTGCTACATTTTCAAAGAAAAGAGAACAAAGCTGTGCTCTCACTATGAGTCATCGCTGCCATTGGAGGAGCCACCCCCCCTGTTCACATATGTTTACATCAGGTGTTCATTTAGTTCAGATACACCTGACAAACTGTGAAGACAGTCAAACTAGATCATATTTTTCATATATTGTATATAGCAAAAGGCTGGTTCTTCTTGTCGCTGTTTTTGCATCCAGGCCACCACTAAATGTGGCTCAAGCATTCAGCATCTTAGCAGTGTGTTGGGTTGTCATTATTCGTCTATATATTCACATTTAAATGTGAAGTGTGAGTAAGGCCAAAATGAGAAAAAGAACCAAATTAGCAACAAAGCAACAATCTTACCTATGAAATTGTAAGCATACGCATTACCAGAGTAAATATGAATGGAATTGTGATGTTTTAATATTAAATATTTATATAGATATAGGAAATATTGACAAAACTAGAATAAAACATGGATTCTGAGCCCCACACCAAATATTACCTGTGGAGCATCTTGAATGAGGGTGATATTGTGAGGTGGATTGATATCAGAGGAGTGTGTGCACAGGCCAGTCAGCCATGTGTGCTTTGGTTGGTAGAGGCATTCTTGGCTTTGTGAGGTTTGCTCAGTGAGACCCTTACCTGTCTCCGTAGGTGTCCCTCCGTGTTCATGGACTTGCCGGACAGTGAGCTGCTTGGGAACGGATTCCCAGGGTAGGCGCTTGGAGGGGGGAGTAGCATGTAGGGCTGTGTGTGCGTCTTGTCACTTTATGTGTTTGAGGGGTGGGTCTCAGGGATGCCGACGCAGCACCTCCACCGACGTAATTCCTGTTTGTGTTTCCAAGTCACCACCTCTTATCCTAATCCTAACACAACAGCATCTCCCTGCCTTTCACCAGTTTTCATTTTTAAGGTCACACTGTCACGTCTGTTTCCCAGACCTTTGTGTTAATTCCTCAATCAAATCCATTTGTATGCATCCAACGGTCTGAAGCAGTTTTGAGATAACAGTCATAATCATTTCATATTGAGTCATTATTCCACAAGTCAACAGACGAGGCAAAAGCCATGTCAGGTTTGAATAAAGACAGGTTTGTTAAGCCTGAATAATGGCCTGCCTTATCATCTTAATCCACTGTGCTAACAACAATGTCATCTCATTGGCTGGCGTGTATCTTTCATTAACATAATTTTCTGTTGGTGTGCTCAGCTGTGCCTAAAATAGAGGCGGATAACAGCAGGCTACATGCTCTAAATCTGTCTATCCTTGTTTGATTCGTAACGTGTATCTAAATATTTATTACATATGAACACATATTTTTTTTATCCGCTCTCTCTTACATGGGCATGACTTTGCACACTGGCATGAATGCTGACTCATCTCTCTATGATGAGACTCATTAACAACGTATTAAACAATGCAATCGAACCTCCACCCTTCTACTTATGGTTGTCCCTGTCGGTGTTATGAAGGCGAACACTGATGTACGCAATTTAATAGGTGGATCATAGCTCATCACTTGTGATAAAGTGGGACAACAAAGATGTTGCCAAGTTTAGCCATATTGATATATTTCTGCCAACAGTATTGCAGGGTAATCCATGCGTACATTCGTGTCTGACCCTCAGTGGGGCTTCTCAGTTTGTTATATAAAATGTGTCCCCTTTTTGTTTTTTCTTTTTTTTTTACAGCACAAACTCTGGAAACACCAGCGACCTGTTCCCCATGTCGCCTCGCACTCTCGACTCCCTGATGCACAATGAAGCTGAAGTTAATCCAGGACATTTGGGTGAGTCCGTTACACAGAGGGTGTGCATACAGTACATACACATGTATTTGTACTTTAGTAGGATGCTCATTAACACCTGATACTGTTGCTCCTATCGTTAACCAACACGACTACATGCCCTAATACCTCTTGTTTCATTTACGTACTGACTTTTACCTCAGATTGCTCCTCACAAAGACATAAGAACAAACTAGAACTTTATTAATAGCTAATATTAATGGCTTGTTTGGATTTCTTCCACAGATTCACTCACTTTGGACATGGATGTAGCATCACCTATGTGAAGAGATTTGTCCTTTTTTTCATTTTCATTCTTCCTTTGTTGGGATTTGGTATTATGCTGTGATAGAGGACTAAGTAATGGTTTCTTTCTCCCTCTGTACATTATCTCCCTGAGTCTTGTTCATATTTAAAGTGGACTTGGACACCACAGGGAATTGGATGGTTTTGAAAGTTGTTCTTAAAAAAAAAAATTTTAAAAAAGGCATTTTAAATGTACTTTCCTGTCTCCATAGATGTCTCCAGTTAAGTATGTGGAATTGTATTTTTGAAACATTGTATTTTTGAGTTACTTCTTCTTCATAAGGTAATTTGAAAATGGTAATTAATGTGTTATTTTCTTTGAACAAGAAAATGTATCAAGAATCGTTGTATAAGCTATGCTACTTTGTAATTGTGCTTTGACCCGTTATTATACATTTAATAGCCTTTTTTTTAAATGTTTTAATTCATTTTTAATCCTTGCCAAATGTAATATCACAGGTGTTCCACCGTAACCTGGTTTCATTTAAAATAGTATCAGTTTCATTGTTACTATTTCTCAGAGGCATTTGAATCATTAAAGGAAAGGTCGATAACTATTCTCCCATAAGCTTTTTTCCTCTCAGTGTTTTGAGAAATTCTGTGACATTAAACCTTCTCTGATGACGGTTTTTGTCACTGTCACTTAAATACTGTAATTTGTGATCATGTGAATTGCACTTGCTCTTGAAATTTGCAGTTTGAATATTTTTATTATTGCCGAATTCACCTGATATGATCACATATGTAAAATAAATCATCTCATGAACAATTTATTTGAACACAAACCTGTCATCAAACAAATGGATATTCATACAGTGGAATGAACTCTGCCAGTTGTTTTGTTTTCACTGTCATGTCATGGAATGATAAGATGTCTGTAAAATATACTGTAATTATTCATTATTTGACAGAAGGCAATAAAAAATATGTTAGCACTAAAAAAAATAGACTCATGATCCTTTGGCATAATTATCGTCTTGTAATGTCAAGTCATTTTTTTAAATTGTATTTTTTTTGTATGCAAACAACAGAAAATGCAGAGGGCTAGCAACATTTGGAAATCATGCAAAAGCAATTGCATGCATTGCAGGAATATGCGGAGATTTGATACAAAGTTTATTTTTTACTATATCTCTTAAAGATCACCTGTGTTTTAGAATACTGTAGCACTACATATTCAACATGTTTGAGACTTTACACTGACACCACCTTCATTTTTATCATTTAGCGTAATTAATGTGTTATTAAAACATCCTGTTCTTCATCTTTGAATGTACAGCTGGTGCTGAATGTTGCAGATAGAAATCAGACAAAGATGATGGGTGAGAATGCTGAATGAGGACATCACTGCCTCTGATTCAGTCTGAAAACCACTGTGCTGTTTACTGGGACGAGAAGCGACGCACGCGCAAGTGAAATGTTCGAGTTTGGCAGAGATGAACGAGCAGATATTGGAGTAGTTTTGTGATCTAGCCAGAGGAAGTCAAAAACTGGTTTTATTGGATTGGAATTCATTGTGAAGGTAAATACTGCCTGTAGGGACTGACTGAGGACTAGCATAATATGCAAGCAATAATCTCAGGGGCCTTATTGGTCGGTCACTGCTTTTCTGGAGGGGAAAGGAGATGCAGAAAAGTTAGTTTTAGATGCAGGTGAGATAGAGCAGTCAGACTGGGTGCAACAAGCCTTTGCTCTGCTCTGCAATGCTCCTTCACTCTTTCTCCTGTGTGACTTATGTTAGATAGGAAATGAACTCACCGACTGGTTCGAGTAGATGAGGGGGTGTGGAGATCTACAGCTATTACTGTCAGCAGCTGCTGACTCAGCTGTCTGAGGGAGCAACTGTCACCCTGCAGTTCAGACCTGCAGCCTATCAATCTGAAGAATCGATGCAACTTCAACGGGGCGCAGTGTGGTGGCTGCCCCGGTTGGTTGTGCATGTGTGAGAGAGAAACTGCTGATATAAACGATGATGTTTGTATGTAGATGTGGGGAAAAGACGTTGTTTATTTTTTTACCTTTTTGTTTTTTAGACATGCACGACACTTTGAGGTACTCATAATTGATTTGATTGATTTCATCTTGTGAAACTTAATATCTTTAGAGATGTGTAATGCTTATCTACACAAACCATTCACTGCGAATTTAAATTAATTAACTGGCAGCACTCCAAAGTACTGTTTTTTTTGTTGTACTACTACTGCTACTACTGTACTACTACAGTTCCTTTGCAGTCCTCATTCTGCCTTTGCTTGAGGCTACTGTATGTTAAATTCCTATATGTTACAGCTTAAGCCTCTATATGTTCTTGTTTACACATACTTAAACATATATGATTGTACATGTATTTCATATTTTGATCTATTTGTGTTAAAAGTCTAAAGAGGCCACACAACACACTGAAATAGACCTTAACTCACCACTTAAAGCCCTACATTTGGCAGGTAAGAAAATCTTAGTCCAAATACTTTTGCAATTTTTTAAATTAAATATTGATTGTTGGGCTTTCCAACTTTTTGTTATCTCTGTGGGAACAAAAAGGTAACAACAATACAACACAAACAGAGGGGACATCTTTTATTCAACAATCAATATCCACATAGAGGCTGTTCCACTTTTCGGTGTATTTTGTTTGGTCTTAGGTACGAAATTGTGTCTCCCTCAGTAACAGATGGCGTCGCTATTCTCGCGAGAGCGGACGACAGATCTGGACGCGATGCGTTGATGAAGATTCACTGTGCAGTAGATTAGACCTAATCTAATCAACCTGTCTGCTTCCATCTGCAGCAGAGAGCAGCTTTGATCACAGCGAGTCAGAGGAAAGTGAGTCCGAGCGTGAGACCTGCACCAAAGTGCACTCTCTCATTTTATTTATTTAATTAAAACCAATTCATGTATATCTATAATAATAATAATAATAATAATAATAATAATAATAATAATAATAATAATAATATTATTATTATTATTATTAGTAGTAGTAGTAGTAGTAGCTGTAGTTGTAGTTTTAGTAGTAGTAGTGATACATTTTGAAGCAGATCTGGGTATGGATGCAGATTCTGGATCACTTTTTCACTTTTTTCAACATCGCAATATAGGGCCTTTTGTTACAATTGTGCTAATATGATGATGATAATAATAATAATAATAATAATAATAATAATAATAATAATAATAATAATAAAAATATCTACTCTTTTTTTTTCTTGAGCTGCATGTATGAATTGTGCTTAATAAATGATCATGCCTTGCTTAGCCCACTATCACTGCCACAGCCATGCTGCAGTACCGCTGCTGAAACTAATACTGATAAACGTAAGAATGTATGATATTAATCTTCATGAAAGTATTCATTTCAACGTACATTAAGGAGATTCTCAGCTTGTTTATATGGCACAAAGGTCCTACCATGCATATGTAGATATTAACAAAACCTTACTTAAGTGGTTAAACTGTTACACAGTTATATTCTTCTGCATTCCACAATAATAATAACAATAATAACGATTAAAAAAACAAACAAAGTCGGGCAAAGAATAAATTAATGACTTGAGTCCACAATTTCAAATAAAGTATAAATATATAACTTGAAACTACCCCCAGCAGTTTGAGTCGTGTCCGACACCAACTCCAAAGTGAGTTGGTGTATTTTGTTATCGATCTAAATTGATCTATTATAGTTGTTGAAACTTGAAAGTGAGATTTTACTGGATCAATACTGGGGATCAGCAGAGCGGGTCTGGCAACGCCCCTGCTGTGCACAGATATTAAAACGAATAATAAATATAGAATAAAATGAGATTTTTTTTTTTTTAGCAGACACAACAAATGATAACAGCCTGAGTTTGAAGAGTCTCTTGTTGTTATTATCACCTCCTCGAGCGGGGATCCAGCGCGAGGCCACATCGGTCATCTCTGGGACAGACATCAGTTTAAACTGATGAGCCCTCGCGGACGATCACGAGCCACCGGAAGTGGGCGGCGTGTCAGAGAGATAGAGAGAGAGAGAGAGAGGGAGAGAGAGAGAGGGAGGGAGAGTGAGCGAGAGAGGGGGAGAAGGGTAGCAGTGAACTGTGAGAACTGTTAGAAACTAGACGTGTGACTGACGGAGAGACTCCTGCCGTAGGTTGTCCGCGTCGCTGCAGCCTCTCCCAACATTTTATGAAAACAGGACAGCAGCTCGAGCCGCTCCACGGAGGTGAGTGCGACACTTTCCACGTCTTTTCAACGTGTTCCGCGTGAACGTCCTCGTCTCGTCCCGCCGACGGTCCCGGTTGCGAAAGAACACAGACACAGACGGCGCTTTGTAAACAAACTGCATCGCTCCTCCGTGTGAGGACGCTGCACGCAGAGAACCCCGCTCGGGTTCGGGTGCACGTCATAACATTTCTGCGGGGTTTTGGCGTCCGTGTCACTTTTCTTTCAGGCTGAATCAACAGGCAGGTCTCGAGGGAGTCCCTGTAAGATTTTCTCTATTAACGATGCCAGTTTTCTGTCCCAGCTGACATGCATATGCTAACCCCTGTAATATTCCCAGGATTAATATTCCCAGTGGTCGGCTCTCTCTTTCTTAAACGTGTGAGTTTTTTTTTTCTGTCGGGGCTTGACTCCCAGTGTAACCAGCACGAGGCGAGTCTCAGCCCAGAAGGAACAGGACCATAAAGATGACCTGGGGCAGCACACACGCACAGCTTTTACAGGCTGTGACTGTAAGCGTCATATATTTAAAGCATAATTACTCAACCCTCATTGTATTTCAGATTTATTGGTAAGATAAACTGTTTATCAGCTGTTTGCAATAGCCAAATCAAACAATAATAGTTAAATTAAATAGCCCGATACAACACTTGACAAGAGTTTTCTCCCAGTGTAACACAAAATGGTTTTTTTTTGTGTTTTTTTTTGCTGACTACTGCAGCCTTTTATTTATTCAACCCCTTAATGACAAGTGTCCTGGTACTTTGTAGAGCACCATTTTGCTGCTATGACCTGCTGCAGACATGATGCACAGCCAGACACCAGCTTCTGGCAGCGTTCCTGAAGAATCTTAGCCCTTTCCTCATGCACAAAGGCCTCAAGTTCTGGAATATTCCTGGGTTTACATGCTGCAACCGCCTTTTTCAAATCCCACTTCTTCGGAAACCGAGCCTTTCATCCCTCCACAGAACAGCATCCCAAAGCTGTGGGTAGTGGTGAACGTCTTGGAGATCGGCAATGGGGCCCTTATGTACAACACAAAATGAAAACAACAACAAAACTTTGGGACTCTACTGCTGAGGTCGTAGACTATGAGGGTTGGACAGTGTTTTAACAACATCTTATTTGCAAAGCTGCGTTCTCATGGGGGATGCAATTCAAGAGGTCGACTAATTCTGAGACTGCAGTAGTCATTAAAAGCAGCATTTTGTGTTAAATGTGGGGGGAAAAAAACTTGAAATGTGTTGCGTTGTGCTATTTAAACAGCTCTAATGTGATTTGGTTATTGCAAACAGCTGATAAATAGTATATTTTGCCAACAAACCTTATATAAAATTGGGTTACGTGATTTTCCCTCTGACTATACAATACTGAGGAGTCTAATAATGGTTTAATGGGCATGCTTCAAAAGTGTGACAGGTGAAAGCCTGACTGAGAGCTTTTGTTCATTCACCGTCTTCACAGCCATGCTCGACTCATCCTGTTTCATTCAAGCGCAGTTCTGAACTACTTTTAATTGAAGACTGATTTGTGGAAATTGCTTTGACTTCACATTTCAGAGAGAAGTCTTGCACGTTCGTCTGAGCGCTGTACCGATGGAGCACTCGACATGTAGACGTACTGGTTCTTAGAATAGATGGATCCAGATACGGATCATTAATCTGGATTTAGGATATTAAGATATATATTTGGAGGAGGAGGAGGGTGTATGTAAGGTGTCACAGTAGAGTAACAGAGTTGGGTAGAGACATGGCTCTTCCACTAATATGTGGCAGACATTTTTTTTTTTTTTTCACATAACTCATAAACTCCTGATGATAAAGATATGATTCCAAATTCCAGGAGTAGGTTTCCAGGGTCAAGTAATTACTTAATTTGGCATGAGGCAAAGCCAAGTAAGGTAATGCCATCACAGCAACGTCATTGTGTGTACTCTGCCCTGGCTGCAATTATACAACAAATGATCTCTATCTCCACATTGTGCGCACTCATGAGTGCCCATTTCTTCTGTCAGAGCCCTGAGTGCTGATAGAAATTGCTGAGAGGGCTCTTACTCGAGAAGACTGTTTTGTAATTGGTCATTTTCTAGCGACAATGGCGTTGGAGGAGGCGTGCGCTCTGATAGCACTTCCTATTTTCTAGAGTGCTCTACGAGCGCTGCTTTGATTCAAGGTAAAGATAGCCTACTTTTTCACACCGCTGGTTTGTGTGTTACAATTACCAGATGTACTATTAGCGTAGTAACATCACGCATTAGGCTTAGGGTCAGAAAAAGCAGGAATAGTAGAAGAATTTTGGAGTGAGGTCATACATATAAGTGTAAAAAAAAAACGACTGTATATGTACAATAAAAGCAGTTTTGAATGCTATACATGCAGCTGCAACATTAGAGATTTCCAAAACAACCACGAAGAGGTCACTATAGTCTCACCACTGCAACTCCATGCATACACATAGTGAAAGCCTTTTATATTGTCATGCTTCACAAAGAATATGCCTGGAGAAACAGAAGAAATATCTTTCTTAGCAAACTTATAGGCCATACTATAAATGCCAGTCAGCTTTGTCCATGTGCCCATTGTTATGTTCTAACAATGGTCATTCTGATCAGGTTAAATTTAGCCCTCCTAAATATGTGTTAATGTTGAACAGAGGATGTTGTTTTTTCTTTTCTTTATTTTAACCTGTTGATATGTTGCTCTGGAAATGTGTATTCAAAGGATGATTTAATAAAGGTCAAAACAAAGCTGACTGTCAAAACTGCATGACTAAATCAATCACTCCCAGCGTTTGTCGTCGCAGACAGAATTGAAATGTCAGCGGCAGCTCTGATGTCTGCCGCATTTCCGAGACTATGGTGTGCTGTGTGTTATATGCAGATTAGATTGGTATCACCGTCTTCATACGCGTTCTTTGTCATGTTGATGTGGTCCTTTCCGATAAGACTTGGTGTCTTCTCCTTTGCAAGAAACCTGCAAGGTGTCTCCTAGAGTCCTTCAAATCCGGCTGGCATTGCCTTCTGGGTCTGATGTCTGTGGATCGTAGCAATCGATCGTGTCGTGTTGAGATAACGTCCTTCCGCTCTCTTGGGTCTGTTGTGCGAGGTTCAGTGCTTTCTCTTCAACAGAACAGTAGGATGTGGCTATTCTGCGGGCACCCTCCCGATTGGCTTCAGGATGGGCTTTCAACAATGCTGGAATTGGTCAGTTTATTATTATTATTTTATTATTTATTTATTCCTATCTTTTGATATTGGATACCTTTTGGTTTTGGACAAAGCGTCCTGAGGAGCTGCAGCAGGAATTCTCTTCGTACTTGTTTCTTGACGTGTCAGCTCCTTAGTGTAAGACTGAAAACTCTCTTCTTCATGTGTGCTCTTACAACACTTCAGTCAAGCTGTAATGCCTTTTTTTGCATTTCACCTTGTTGGCAGGGGCCACGTCACCTGGATTGCTCCCTCTATTTTTATTGCAGTGTATTTTGCACGTTCCTGTGAAAACGAGTGTGTTTTGGGCTGGCACGGGAACATGGCATGCTATTCAGGCATGAATTGGCTGGCACATGGTGTCCCTGACAGAAAGACCTCAACGAGGAGCGGGAACAAGCAGCAGGGGAGACAGGGTAACCTAGTGTTTGACTGATCCATGTGTTCAGAGCATGGCGTGTCCTTACGGTTGCTTCACATTTTTTCCACTCCCTGTTGTCTTGCAAAGTGTGGGGTTCAGCAAGGATGTGAAGGCCAATAAAGACAATTTTAGAACTGTAAGTAGGGGGTGTGGGGTCGGGGTTATTTGGGAGTGACAGCACAGGAAACATATTCTGAGCATTGGCATCATGAGGATCTGGAAGTGAGCCGAATGGAACAATTGATTTGACTGCGCCATGAGCCAAAGGTGTCTGAATACACCAACGAGGAGGAGAGGATGACCGGATGAAAGATAAAGGGGAAGGAGACCAAGAATTGATTTTTTTTTTTTTTTGTGATCTAAGTCTTTGGTGAAACTTTGTGGAGGGAATGCCATACAAATAATGTAACATAAAGACAACAGGGGATTGGAGGAGATTTAGAGTGAAATAGAAACACATTCAAAGGGAAGTGATAAGGAAGCATGTGGTGACATACACCCGAACCTCCCCCTTTCAGTTGGGCTAACGCTAATCCACTGGTCACGTGACCATGAGCTTTTAGCCAGGTCTAGGCCAGAAGCGCTCTGATCCATCTGTCGAATAGCGTTGCTGATTGTTGGCATCCAGAGCGTGTACTCCTGTTCCATGATGACTGCTCCACACAAGACTCAAATTTAGATGCCATCAGCTACTTACTTCTGCAGCGTTTTAGCTGCAGTTTCTCCCAGTCAGAGTCTTTCCCATGGTCCTTTATTGTCCCTCTATTTCTCTCTTTGCGTGTATTTCAACAAATACCTCTTCCTGTCAGTGCCGTGAGTAAGTGGGAGGACAGTCAACCCTTGCAGACACTGAGAAGCGCGATAAGGGCCCCCCCCCCTTGGGTTATTATCTCAGTAACACAACAATAGCCAGAGCACTTGAAGGCAAGTTTATTTCAAGGCTTGTGAAGGAGGTCACAAAGCAGAGGAGGAAATATATAATGTTCCAATTCCCATTGGTGTCTTTAAGCCTGCTGCACTTTTTGTTCCTGCAATTTTAAATTGTATTAGACAGAGGTCAGCCCAGAATAGGCTTAGATGGATGGTCTGGAGTAATCATTATTTTTAGCTTTTTTTAAAAAAATGTTTTTTTTAAAACACGAAATCCCTTGCCAAGCTGAAAAATGCACAAGCAAAATGTGCCTGCAACTTGCTGCCGTGGCACCACCAGCACTAGAGGCATGGCACTTGGTTTCACATGGTTTCATGTCTAGATGCTACTTTGCATTGATTAGGATCATGCATGATTTCAGAAGCTGACTAATAGAGCTGCGAGGGTTAGTCAATTAATCATAGTTGCCATCTAGTTTCATAATCATTTCGGTAAGTTTTCAAGCAAAAATGTCAAACATTAGCAGTTTCCAGATTCTTAGATTTAGAGATTTGGTGTATTTTCTTGCCATTTAATGAAGCACCCTCAGGTTTCGGACTGTTGGTTGGACAAAATAAGTCATTTAAAGACGCCCCCTTTGGGCTCTTGGAAAGTATGATTTGTGGACTAAATCATTCATTGTGAAATAACCTGCAGATGAATTGATAATCCAAATAATTGTTAGATGCAGGCCTGATAGTTGGCTACATCTGAGTTGTTATTTCTGTACGGACTCAAAACAAAAAACCAGCATGGAGGGCGACTGGGAAGTTCCTTTTTTTCCTTTGGGTTCCCCCGAGGAAGTAGAGGAACCCGAGTGAGAAAGGAAAAGCACTTTTCCTCCTCTCTTCAAGACTATCATCACTGTGCTCTTTCAGCATGAATCTTAACCCGACAATTACACCAAGAGTGGATCAACAGCACACAAACTGTTGCTGTGCCTTGAAGCCCTGGAATAAGAAGACAAATCTCCTCTGCCTTTTCCTATGTGTGCCTCAGGTGTAATGATAGCTCTCTTTGAGGCATGTTTTTTTTTTACTAAACCTCTGTTTGCAGAGCATTGGAAGTTTATTTTTTCTTTTTACACTGTGGGCTGTGACCTTATATAGGATGACCCGCTGACCTACTTCTGAAGGCAGTGTAGTTTGCCACTGTTGCAGTGTTCGGGAAGCAACCGTCTGAGACTATATGTGCGTATAGTGTAACACTGGAACTATAAATTAACCAAATGTGAAGTGAAGAATTCTCAGTGCAGCAAAGTCTCAGGCTGAGTGAAAGGAGAGAAAAAACAAAACCCTCAATGGACTTGTCCTTAAATGCTCCCTCTGAACCAATACAAGCTCTTGAAAGGGGTGAAGACTTTTGACCGTTTTGACAACATATTATTTGTGCAACCCAAACCTGGGAGATTTAAAAAAAAAAAGTAGATAGTAGCAATTAGCAGCTAACTCAAGGAAGTAGAAGAAGAGGAGAATAGATTGAAAGTGTCTTCAAATTGGGGAGGTCCTTACCCTCAAAACAGAGGATGTCGACCCTTATGTAAAACACTGGACACCCAACGCTGCTAATGTTGTACATCATGCCTCGTTTGCTTGCAGAACACCGGCATGATATCTCAAATCACACAGTGGAGCGGCGTTATGCCACCATTGGCTTGTCCATTGTAAACAAGGCGTCGTACAGAAGGGTCTTTTTTTGGGACACAGTCTAACGTGCTGGTTAATCGAATTAAAGTCTTCAAAAGAGGCCACTTGACACTATAAATTACAAATACAACAGTGCCATATTTCCTCATCAGCCTGACAATGACTGGGCTTCTGAGGCAGATATTTAAACGTTGACTTGTCAGTTCTCCCTGGCTGATACCTGACTTTAGTATCAGTATTTATGTATCAGTCAAACTTCCTGACTTTCCACAGCCTTTAGAGGATTTTGGCACGACAGGAAGAAAATGGAAACCATGCAGGCTTCACAGGGGTTAATTTCTAACAAACAGCCAGAATCGCAAATAAATTGTGATTAAGTATGTTCTGTTTTTCCTTTTTTTTTTAATTAAAGAAGAGAACTGAAACTTTAACGTGTTGATGTGAATTCAGTGATTGCTTCTTTTTTTTTTTTTAATCACCAGTTCTGTTAGACTTACTGCGTTTCATTGAGCAGGTTGAGAGGGAGCTGCTGCTGCTGCTGCTGCTGCTGCTACGTTCAAGCCTATTACAGGCTTAGAACAAATGAGACAGATTGGAAAACCACTGGATAGCTCACTAATGAATAAATACCTGTGTTTGCATGAAGAGATAGTGGGTAACAACAGGATGAGATTTTGAAAACAGAAAACACGCCGTCGGTAAAAGAAAATCTACACTGGCAACACTCAGCCATATGCTCGTATGGACATGGGGAGGACATCATAAACAGTTTAGCTCAATTGTTTGTGCCGCCTTTATTTATGGCCCTTGTTAGAATGAGTGTGTTTGTGTGTGTGTGTTTGTGACATATATGCATCTGTTTCGTTTGACTGGATTTAGGTCAAGGATGCTCCTTTGTGTCTGGGGCAAAGAGCTAACATCTGTGTAAGATTACTGTAAGGACCATTTTGATTAAAATATGATCATGATGCAGCAGAGAGAAAAGATTTCTCAGTTATTGGTCCTCATATCTTACTTATATTTGGTTGTGCGTTGGATTATTATGCTATATTGGAGTAGAAATAGGGCTTAATGATCAAACAGGGCCACTCCTGCCTCTGTAGTCTCATTGTAGACGTCTGTGTGCTCTTTTTTTTGTTGTTGCAGAAGACACTGTATGCATGTTGCTTAAATAGATTGTTTCGCTTTTGTTTGTGTGTAGCATTAAAAAAATCTCATTAATGCTAATTTTTTTTCATCCTCACATCGTCTGCTGTCCCTGGTGTGTTTTGCTCAAAACCAGAAGAACGTGTATGGAATTGTGAGTTATTAATAGTAAAACCCCGATCAGTTTATGTTGTCTTCTATATTCCCTCTTTAGTGTGAAAGTGGCTGGAGAGAGAAAGGGACAGGAACAGGGACATACACGGCAACAAAAACAATAATAACAGCTATTATAATAGAAAGATTGCGATTGGTATAATAACCACAACAACAACAACAACAGTAATAATATATGTGTGCATCAACCAGGACCACAACTGTAGGTCCAATCACAGGGAACCTCAGAGGAAGAAGTCCAGTTCTTAACATGCATTAATGAGGCATGAATGTATAGAGAAGGAGAGGGAGAGGAGGAGAAAGTGCATCATGGGAGTCTAATCCAATGGCAAGATAGCTAAGGGCTTGCCTAAGACAGCCTTAATTATAAGCTTGATCTAAAAGGAAAGTTTTAAGCCTGCTCTTCAATGGAGGCAGGGTGTCTGCCTCCTACACTAAGGCTGGAAGATGGCTCCACAGAGGAGAGGAGCCTGACGACTGAAGGCTCTGGCTCCCATTTTTCTCTTACTGGGGGCCACAAGTAAGCCTACTATGAGCTCTTTATAAGGTATAGTGGTGCCTGATCTTTAAGGGCTTTGTACGTGAGGAGCATAAGGGTATGTGAGGAGGAACAAAAAGGCTTTTAAATGCTGTTCTTAAAATCTGGATGATTACCACCACGGTGACAGTGATGATAACCATGATGATAACTGGGGACCAGTTTCGGGAAGTTCAAGATGCTTTCGGCACACATTCAAATGCGTTCCCTTACTCAGCTGACCAAAACGAATACATAAAATTCACACATGCTGAATGAGGAAATCATATCATGCAGGGAAAGCAGGGGGAGTGAGTGTTAGGGACGTGGCTGTAGCACTCTGTTACTTCAGTGTCCATGCCCAGCTTATCCAGATAATCCCTGTGCCACGACCATAATCACTCAGACGCTACCATGCGTACATCACCGTAAGGTCCATGCCCTTGTTTCTCTCGTTCAATGTGGCAGACATGAATGGCCTGTCCTGTTTGTCTGTTTTTTTTTTAAGTGTGGTCCACCAGTCATAGCTCCACCACATCCACCCCCAGGAAATCAGCATAGCAGCAGTAAGATACTTGTCTCATTGGTTGATCTGTTCTCCATGCACTGTGTGTGGGCCACTGTGTGTACATAGAAGGGCATGTTTTTAAATGGAATGTGACTGTTGGGAGGAGACAGCATCCATGGTTATGTTAAACATTGTGATAGTAAATATATGAGAAACAACAGACTTCTTTTAGTAAATCCTGATGGCCCCTTTAGCTGTTGCACTTCTATTGCTCTCTTCCCTCTTTCTCTCTCTGACAGCCATAATAAGTATGTTTAATGTAGTAACAAGTCAATAATGTTTGAACCTTACCAATCGTAATATTCTATCATCAAACTCTGATATCGGTGTACTCGGCTGGCTTTGTATGGCCTTAAGCCGGGCTCACACTACAGGAGAATCAGGCTGATTTCACTCGGATTCATCCATCCTGACAGTCAGGGCAGAAAACTGGTCTGGAATTTTGGTTAATCCGATGTCGGGCCCAGATTATCAGGTAGTGTGAGGCATTTACAGATACAGTCTTACTCCTCCTGATCTGCTCATGGACAATCAGAGCCACCCCGATAATTTTGAATCATGTTAAAATGCTAAAAACATGATTTTTAGGCGTTAAAATCTGAATGGTTACGTCAGTGCTTTTCAAGCGAGATCACTATAGCCAATAAGAGAGACGTCCCAGAGCAGCTCCTATAGCTTTTTAAGGCTAATGTGAGCTGAATGTTAACTGTGTCTTCCCAACCATGACCTCATTTACAATGGTTTCTGAAGTTTTCTTGGGGCAAAGTTGGTCCATCAGTCATTTTGTTTGCGTTACACAGCTGCTTTTGGAGAGATCACATGAGGTGGTACATATGCATCGCTCCCTCCGGCTCGAGAATCTTGCAGAAGGTAGATGTTTGAGAGTCAAAAGATAGTCATCTGTGGAGATTCTAGTTATGTGTTTTGAAATCTGTCAAATTGCAAGCAATGCCTGAATTGGTTTGCAAACATTCGTTATCTTGCCTTCTGCTCTTCCACTGGCCATGAGGGCTCTCTCTCTCCAAAGACAATCATTGGTTTGCTCGAGGCTGTGCTTCCTGTGGTTTAACAGATGCCTGTCAAGCTTTAAGTGAAGCTAAATAAATGCAGGCTTTGTGTGCCGTAAAGACGAAACACTCTACTCCAGACACGCTCTGGCACAGTAAAGTGTATCAAAGCAATCGCGTTGCCAACGAGAGGCCTCTGTATTTCCTAAGAAACGAATGAAAATTTGATCACGTGGTAATAACCACGAGTCCTGATTGTTTTGTTTTGATCAGAGGGGAAGCTGCTGCTTGAATGATGTGCTTGGGAGCAAGTCAGGACGCTAAAATAAATAAATAAAATTAGTCCAATGAACAAGTTCTTCAGGCCTTATTTGCCTCTTTAAAATCAGTTTTTACCCTGAAACTTCTCTTAATCGTCTGGATCCATCTGTTAGCTGGTTGTCTTTGTTAAGAAAGACAGTTTTTCCTTCGACTCATGAAGAAAGTGAGAGAAACGGACGCTAGCACATGGCTAGTCTCATTTCAGCTCTTAAAGCAACCAGAACTCTAATAGTCAGAATTATAATTAGTCAGAAAATAACATGTATCAACAATAAATGGTCACAATAATTTGGATTTTTATCTTCAATAATTCATTACGTTCACTTGAATAATTCCCTACTGTGAGCAAATAAAGCAGTCAGTGTTGACGCTCAAATTCTCCCCCTGTCTGTCATGAAAGGGGTGTTGGTGCTGTCGTCGCTTTGGGGCAAAGACCTCCATGCGGCAAAGGTGGAGTTGACCTTTACTGAAAGCACTGAGCTTGCCATGAAGGGAGGGGAGACATGTTAAGGGTAGCAACAGTGCAATTGGGGGGGGCCCAGAGCTCTGGTGACTGGGTTAGATACTGTGTGTGAGAAAATGCAGCTATCTGACCTCTGACACACGACACACTGGGAAGATCAGAGGGCAGAGTGTTAAAAAAAATGGCCTGCATTGGTTTGTAACAGGAGTTCTGATGTAGGAAAGAAGAACGGAGAGACAGAATACCAAAGGGGATAAAGACACGAAATAACATTTAACATAAAATTAACATGTATATGCATTTTTTTTAAAGTGTGGGTAAATCCTCTAAATAGAGGTGATTGAGCACAAAGCAGCAGATTATATACCTGGTCAGACTGCATGCCGAAGATGTTCAGAATTTTTTGAGAAAGTCTTCCTCAATAACATTCTGACCTGGAGAGCAAACAACAAAAGAGTCCATTCATTATGTCACTGCACCTAAAAGCAATGATCCCTCATAATATGACTCCTTTACCATGAAAGCCTACAACTAGAATATAGAATCACATTGGTATCATCATTAACTTCATAGTTATTCGAGAAAAGCAATATTTCACAAATGGCGGTTTTCTTGAGGATCTCGCTCAGTGACTTCCTCTGGCTCTCATCTGCCTCAACCAGTGAAGTCTCTCTCTCTCTCTCTCTCTCTCTCTCTCTCTCTCTCTCTCTCTCAGAGACGAATGAAACTTGTTGACAATCCTAGGTACTTAACTTTAATGTGTGTTGAGGCATCACGATGGACAAGGATTGAAAATGATCGCGTCCACCCTGGTGTCATGTGAACATCACAACTGTCTGGAGCTGAAGTGTAGAAATACCTGTCTACTGCAGAGTCATTTATTAATGGAGCCCATGGCAATTGTGCCCTTTCCCCACTGAAGACAAAAACCAGATGTCAGTGTTGGTTGTTTTTTAGTTAGTTGGATATAAAGCAACGGTAGAGGACAAAAACCCAAAATACGAGTGCTCTTTCACTCAGGTGCTACCTTGTCAGTGATGTTGTAAGACCAGTCTGATGTTGTTGCAACAACACATAACCCTTATTTGCCTTATCACCATTCCTCCCTCCTGACACACACACACACACACACACACACACACACACACACACACACACACACACACACACACACACACACACACACACACACACAGTCTACATACATGCACGTATACCCTCTTCTTACAAAATGATGTGGCTCTCGCAGCTAGCATAGAGGTCACAGAGATTGAGTCTGCATGACTGTGGGAGGAAATGGAAAAGCGCATGAGCCATTAAGATAAGGGTTAACAGGGTTAGGGCATTCAAGCTCAAAATGAATTAGGTGCAACTTTGAATAAAAGTACTCATGGTAACCGTGTTAGCGTTGGGATAATGAATCAAGTCACATGTGAATGTCAAGTGATTGGCTCTGGTAAACTACATTAGCAGCACCCGATGAAAAGCATCGATTTGACTGCCTGAACGCTCTTTATGGATGTGAGCTCATGTGGAGCGTAGTCGTCTCCTCTCAGCTCCTCGCCCAGCAGGAAAGCTTGAGTCCACACCAGCCGGGGGTGTACAGCAAGATCCTCTTACTATACATCTGCAAGGCATTGGCTGTTTTACTGACAGTAAGTCAGGTGGGGTTCTTGGTAGGTTAGAGAAGAAAAAAAGAGATTCAACAGAGCAGAAAAGACAGAAATGGCCTGACAGATAAAGTGTGTGCATGAGATGAGAGAAGGAGCTCCCTTGTCATTTTTAGAGAGCCTGAACAAGCAGTTAGTTGACGTCCCGATCAGCAACGTGTCCGTGGAAATCCAAGTAAAAGAAAAACGATCAACCTAGCACAGCAAGTAAACAAGTGAGGCCATAAAGGAGAGATCCTTAGCAAGAGGAAGAGAAAGTGAGGATAAAGACATAATTAGGGGTTTTCTCCTATGTGTCCATTGATTGGTTTGATCGTCAGCAGGATCACACAAAACCAACTGAATGGATCTCCACCAAACTTGTTGCTACGATGGCAACGAGTCGACAAAATGCTGTTGCTTTCGAGGAGCGTCTTGTTTTTGCAAAAAGGATTTTTGGACTTCAGGATAAGCTTTCGTCTGTTTTTTATTTTTTTTATTTTATTTTTTTAGAAATGTTGTCCAAGTAAGTGTTTTAATGATATTACCAATGTCCAAATCGAAACTGTACATCTAATGTTCGCAAATTTACTATATGCAGCCCTTTGTACTGGAAATCCCCAGTCCCACCATGAAGCGGCTGCCTGTTCACTTGCAGGCCTGGTTTTAAAAAAAACAAAAAACAATCTGAGATTCACCTCAAAGTTTCATTTTGTCTTTGTCAGATGTAGCTTGTGAAAATCCAGTCTCAAGACCGGGGGGTTTACAGCGGTGTCTCCCCATTTGCCCTACCACAGGAATATGTACACTCCATCTAATATCCTTATCGACCCCCCCCCCCCCTCCTACATGCCCTCCTACAGGTCCTGTCTGGGGATGCCCCAGACAGGACCTGCATGGAGGGCCCCCTATGGTGTTTGCCCACTTGTCAGATGGCATTTAACGCATTGTTTGGGAAGAAAACAATGCTGGTGTTGGAGGAAAGGGGTTAGTTAACAGGGAGGTCTGATATGGAGGATCTGCATAGAGTAATTTGTCATTTTACTATAATCACCTATCATTTCCATCTATCAGTTTAGATACAGTTCTGCTCTGTGTCATGTAGCCTTTCTTTTAACTGTGAGAGTAATGGAATGTACCCTATATGTTTATTTCAGATTATATTAATCCTCTTGTTTAGATTGCTGGGCAAAACCTGGTTGCCGTGTTCGCTAGTCGTCGTCTGACTGTTGCCACTTCACTGTAAATTTATTTTATCTCACCTTTACGTCAGTGTGGAGCAGTGTGATCCAAAATTATGGTTACATTAAAAAACGTATTTTAAGTAAAATTTTAAATTTTCTTTTTAAAATCTATGTTTGAGACGGGTTTTAAAAAGTTTACTAGTGATAAATACTTTATCGATTCATGTTTTTTTTTTTGTGCGTGTGTATTTATGCACTCATTTGTCGCGGTCTTGTCTTCTCTTCAGGGGCCGCTGTTGTTGTTGTTGTTGTTGTTGTTGTTGTTGTCACCAGGCCTGGATAAACAGCTGGTGGCAGGGGGACCCATGTGGCGGGGTCCTGAATCTGAACAATAGCTTCAGTGCCTCTAGGTCAGAAAACAATTTTTTGTCTAATCGGACGTTCACAGTTGTGACTTCGAAGGATGTCTTTTTGTTCCTATGTTGATTGTGTGTAGATTCAACCAATATCAAGCTACAATATAACAACAAAAGGCATCATTCTAAATTCCTCATATAATTTATTTTCTGATTTGATGAAGGAAAGTGTAATACGGTTGTTCCATGTCTTTGAGACAGACGGTAGGCAGAAACAGCCAGTTGGGACACAGCCGTTGTATAAAACCACTATGTTGTCAAAGGTCTGTGTCAGCATATTGGACTTTCCACTGCATGTCTGGTCAAGGAGAGAAGGGGGACAGGACGTTATGACAATCACTCCAAATGCTTTTGGCCAACACACGAAGTAGTGAACGTATTTATCTGGATCTGTTTCATGTTCTTTGGTCCCAGTTCATCCTGTATTTAGGTTAATCCTCTTGTTGCATGATTACTTTGGAAAGTTTTTTTTTTCCCTTTTTTTCTTTTTCTTTTTTTGCCAGTCAGCCTAAAGCCTTTTGCTCCATTCATGTTGTCTGTTTTATTATTCAGACGGAAGAGCGTCTCTGTTGTTGTTGTTTTTTTTATTATATAACAGTGAATAACAATAGACTTCTGTCCGTAGCCCACTTTCCAACTGAACAACATGAATCTGAAGCAGACATACGTGTATTACATACATGCATACATTGAGATTTTAGACTGGAAAACATCCACTGAGAATTGACTGAGAGCCACAGCAGGAAGCCATGATGCCTTTTCACGTGATTTATCGCTTCTCTTATTCTCCATATTTGTTGAATATTGAATTGAGTTTAGTCAGGATGACTAAAAAATTGGAAGCAAATGACAAATGGGTGATGTTTTCATTGATTAATGTGTCAGATGAGCACATGAAGAAACTATTAATCATATTGGTTATGGCAACCCAAATGACTAAATACCTCTGAAACATCATCAAACCAGTATTTCCCTTTTTTTTTTAAAGGTGTGATAACGGTGTATGCCCAGCCAGGATGTGAACATTTGCATATTAAGCGTGTACATTTTTTTCTCTCTTTCCTTTTCATAATGAAACCCACTCAAGATTTAAGTAGAGGTTTAGTCGATTAACTGATTATTTGATCAACGCATAATAAATCGGCAACTATTTTGATAATCGAGTAAAGGTTTAACACATCTTACAAACATGGTTTCAGCTTGTCAAAACTCACAATTTACCACTTTAAAAAAAAAATCTTATTTGGTTTGATTCGAGATTAACGTGTGATTCATTGAAAACCCAGTACCTCTGTGGATAATAGTATACCCCATTGTTTTCACAGTGGTGGACAGTGGAAGAATTAGATTTATGAAGAAAGGGTTGGGCTATGGCCACAGATGAAAAGCAGGTAATGATAGCAAACAGAGGGAGACATTAATGTGTATTCTTTAGAGAGATAACAGTGTACATTCTATCCTCTCCCCAAAGGCATTCGTGTTATTGCGCTTGTGCGTTAACATGTGTGTCAGCGATGAAAAACGTGAGCCAAAGGGAGGAGTTCAAAGAAGCTGCACAGCTGGCCAGTCACAGCATGGTGTGCACGAATGTTCGACTGACGGTTTTTAAAACTTGTCAGACTCAGCCCTGACATCAGACTTCTAATGAAGCATTCTGACAGCTTAACGGGTAGCAGGGAGGCCTTAGAACTAATAACTGCTTTTACAATAGGACTAACACGTGCGCTGATTTCTCATTATAGCAGACTGCCGGACAGTGACAACTGGCTGGCTGGTTGTCCTGCCGTCTGACACTCCTAAGCAGGTTTCTGGCTGCAGGGTTCTGCTCCAGAAGTGGCACCGCTCCAAGAAGCTGGCATTCCTGCTGCCACGGACTTCAGGTTCAGGCTATGTCCACATTTATCACTCCCTCTGGGCCTCAGATTACATAATGCCGCCCACCAGTTCTCTGTAGTCGACACAGCACACATTGATGCACACATATGACTAGACACACCTCAAATAGACTCTCAGATATACACACAGAGCCTCCCACAGCCTAACCATGCATGCACAAAATGCAGACATGTGATGTTGGCCAAATTTAAAATCCAGAAGAGGAAAGTGAAGCTCAGTGGGTGTCACTGCTGCAGAGAAGGCAGACGCAGACACACAAATACAGAAGTAACTGATTTAAATCATTTACATGCACATTCTGTGGTGTGTGTGTGTGTGTGTGTGTGTGTGTGTGTGTGTGTGTGTGTGTGTGTGTGTGTGTGTGTGTGTGTGAACAAAAACTTGATTTTGCATGCTAATAATTGTCACTCTTAACTGCATGTGGCTATTAGTGCTGGTGTTTGTGTTTGGTATGTTTTTGCAACGAGGCTTATTTTCATAGAAAGGAGCCAATTTTGTATCAAATGCATATTGTCTCATTTGAATATATGCGCAAATGGCTCTGGAGTACCAAGATGCAATTTTCTTGGCGGGGCATACAGTGGTGCATTTCATCCTTTGCGTGTGCATTGAGGTTACAGTTTAATTTTGTGCAGGTTTAGCTGCAACAAAGGCTGCACATTTCTTATGTGATTTTGTCCCACAGTGTGCGTAACCATGCACTGTGACAAACCTAATACTTCATACACATGGAAGCAAAAAAAAGAAAGAAGAAGCTATTTATCAAGATGTTTGTGCAATCCATGTAATCAGTTTTCATTGTGATATTCAGATATTCAGTGCTTCTTTGCTGAGTGGCCACAGTACCAGTGCTCTGCTTTATCGTGCTGCACTTGAACTAACAACAGATTCCTTCTCAGACTTGAAAGTATTTCAAAAGTGCATAGTTTTCTCTTCACATACAAGCACCCGTCTCACCTCGAATACCCTGGCTCGCTCTTAGCAATCAGTCCAGATGGTTGGTGAACTTGAGCTGGTCTAGCAAAGCAGCATTGGCTGGTGGAGCTCTGGCTGGAAGGGGTTTAGGGCAGCAGGTTCAGAGGCTAACAGGCCAGCTGAGCGCAATGAGGTCACACTGCCATGGACTGCAGCGAGTACATAGTACAAGCCATAGAGTTCTGTAAGAGGCACTCACCCTCTCCCCATGAGGTGACACCAAATGGTGTGTGTACTCACTGCTGAATTGAAAAGTCGCTGAAAAGAAAACTTGTGGATCTTCAACTCTACACAATAGAATGAAGAGGATTTTGCACCCTCTCTGTACGGGGCCGACTCCTTTAAATAATCTGCTGCTCTCACAAGGGTCCAAAAGGCCACCGTTGCCACACGTCATCACTCGTGCAGTAAAAGCATCTGTGTTACCAAAACAAGGCCCGGCAAATGTACTTCTGCATGAAGCAGCACAAGGAGTCTGTACGGCATGCTTTAGCGCTTGGATTAATATTCCAGGCAATTATTTACCATCGCTTTTGCTCGTCAGTGTTAGACAGGCCAATGACACTAATGACATTTTAGATATTCCGGCAGAGTCTACCAGGGTGCAGGCACCTGCGGTATAATGTGACTCCACTGATTGATCCCACTTCATCCTGACTCCTGCTCCATCGCTCAGGCTGCAGGCTGCAGGCTGCTCTGCTCAGTCACAGCTCGAGCCAGTGACACAGAAATAACAGATTGCTAAGGCCTGGTGTTTCATCAGGGAAGCAGAAGCAAAGCACGGGTGCTGTAGTGGGTCCACCATTACTGAGACTAATGGGGAGTTCTGTTATGTTTTCCTTTAGTTCGATGTTGTTGTTCTTGTTTTTTTTTGTTTCCCAGCCTCATCCCCTTCTGTGTATCATTTTGTCCCAATGCCTTTCTCGTGCTAAATTGTTAATATATGAATAATGTCATTTTGTGCCGCTATAGCCAATATACTAAATGAAATGCAAGGGAAAAAGTGCAAGGAAATGGATTGTACCACAAGATGCAATAAGAAGAGAGCATCATCACTCATATGACAACTTTCAAATACACTCCATTAGCAATCGTCTCTTGACTATTCTGTAACAGTTTACAAAGTTAATGGGACAGGAAACAAGTTTTTTCCGGTTTTCATCCGTCAGTAGGAAGAGCATTTGCATTAAAATAGATGGTGTTGTCAAGTCAGTATTGGACTACACGCTCAAAAAGATGTATAAAAAAATAAGAGCACAATATCATGTTCATTCACTTTCAGTCGCTTTTTGTTGAGCAAAAACGCAAATCCACACTTCAAAAGTATGAATGAATAATAACAATAATCATTTTTCCTTTCTGTACAACAGTTGAAAAGGTGTTCGAATCAATTAATATGGTAAAGGAGAAGAAAAAAATACGTGCTCTCCATTACTGTTAAATCATAAGAAATTAAATTAAACCAGAGTCCCCTAGCCCCTCTGTGGGATTTAGCAATCACACTATAATAATGCTTGAGTCCCACAACCCCAGGGGAGCTACTGAAAGCTTGTGACAATTTATTTTCTCTCATGAATAGGCTAATAGCTTCGTTGAGAGTGTGATTACTGTGCTTTCACAGTTAGTGAGAATGTCCTCGTGTTTACTTTTCGAGTGTACTTATTGCGATTGCAGCTTTAATGCTGTCTATGGCCGCATCGTTCAAACTGTGAGGCATGTAAAGAACACACAGACGTGATAAAAAAAAACATTTTCAGATTCAGTGTGACTTGCACTTCTCAAGGATATAATAATCTGTAATCGTTCATCCCAATAAATGATCAGTAAATCCACTGATGGAAAATAGATGCTTCTTACCAGGGCTTGTCTGAAAAGGATTATGTTTCTATGCTTTCTTAATTACTCTTAATTAATTACTTAAAATATTTAAGTGATCTCATCACACAATGGTCTGTACAGTTATTCAGGAGATTCCCTTTGTTCCCATTTGTTATTATTTGGCTTATGCATGGACAATATCCATCCACTCTCTGGTCGCGTCGCCTTCATAAATCTGTACGCAGGGATCCTGTGCGCCCTCTCATTTACAGCCACACCACCTTCCTCCCCTCTGTCTGATTTAACAAGTTCCATTTGGTTTAAAGGCCTTCTTCATCCCCTTATAATTACTTTCACATGTCCTCAACCTGTCGAGTTGACAAGCATTCATTGTTTTAAAAATATCCATCCACCCTCAGGTCATATCACGTTCCTAAATCTGTAACGTCTCTGGACATCAGCAGGGATTCTGGCGTGTGCTCTAACTTGCATTCAAAGCACATCGATATTTTTAAAAAGGAATTTATAATTGATATTCTCAGTCTTGTGATTTTCTGGCGGCGTCTGGGTTATTTACGTCATTAAGAGTGGAGAAAATCAAAAAGCCGCCAAGTCAAATGTGTTGAAATCAAACGTGTGCCTTTTATAGAGGTGATTTACTCTTGTGTGCCATATTCGACAAAGGAGTTTCCATATGCGAGACAATACACAAACCATTTGCCAGCTGCAGACTCTGACACATTCGTTTGAGTGCCGCATACACAAGCACAATCTTCCTCATGTTGACAGCGTGATGGGATGTGTTTTTGAGCATAGCAACAGGACCTCAGGGCAGGTTGGACAACACAAAGACCCTCTTGTAGTCATCTGTCCCTCCTTTTGAGCTCCTGGCGCGTTCGCTTGTCATGCGCTCCGATGCAACAAGTCCCCCGCTTCTTCCTCTTCTGTCATTCTTTGATTTTGCGTGTAAAAACGTGAATTGATAGTCAAATCTGTTTGACCCTCAGTCACCCTTTCACCCAACCCCCCCGTCTTCAACTTTCATATGGAGTCAGACTCTTCAGACAATGTGAGACTGAAGAGTAGACGTCTTTCGCTGCGGTTAATTTTGCATCAGAAAGAATAGAATCTGCTCTGACCTTGCACTTTAAATGTTAGAACTTTGCGGAAGTGAGGAGAAATGTGGAATTTAAAATGTCACATATTTTGGAGTTGTTTTGAGATGATACACAATGATTGTGTTTGTGCCGTCTGGCTGCTGAAATAGCTGATGTGGTGGCAAGATGTACTTTGGCCAGCCTGGAGTGTTTGCATGCAGGAGAGCAGTCGGCCAAATCTGTGCTGGTGATGTAATAAGGATGGATGTTTGGCCTAGCTGGGTTAATGTGTCGCGTCCTGACTGCAGGTCTGCACTTCAAGATTTCGCTTGTTTCCAAAAACCCAGGATTGCATCCTGACCCCTATGACCCCACCACCATCCTCCATCTTTTCATAAACAGTCCATTTGTTTAAACTATTCACATTGTCCTTTTCTCTTTCTTAATGCCCTGAACGTTAGTGTGTTTGGTATTTGCAAGTGACACGTTTGACCAGCCTTTTAAGGTGATTTTTTTTAAATTTTTGAAAAAATCCCTGAACGGGCCACATATACTGTGCAAATAGATAGAGCCGTGTGTCCCAGACTTAATAGTGGATGCAAGTTATGGGCTTAAGTTTACACTCCGAGATGTTATTTATAAATGCTGACGAATCAGGGTGAGTGTGATAATGCAAAGCCTCTGTCAGGGAGCAGCTGGAGGGAGGAGAACGGAGGAGTATGGAGAGAGGCAGGGGGAGAGGACTGTAGAGGAAGTTGTTTATTTTATACCCCCGTTTATTCACCAGAAATCTGCTAAGCATGACACCTCTTGATCTTTAAACATTGTGAACCAATCAGGCACCGAGTTTTATTTGGCTTCTAGATAAACAAACAACCGTCAGCAACATGATTTATCTTCATATTGATTTTTGCAGCTCTGCTCTTTGACTGGTTAGAAAAAATATGTCAACTATACTTTCATTCAGATAAACTTGTTCCCTCACAGGCAAATCAAATTTGTTCAAACTGGACCAGCCCAAGGCGTCACCACGCCTCCTCGGTGTGTGTGCGTTCACAGTGTGTGCCGGCGTTCTGCATAGCGAGGCATAAAAGCTCATATATTTCACTATCTCCCCAGTTTAGCGGTCATCTTCTTTGCTTGTTCTTCAAATTACGGACTACACCTGAACATATTACTGCAACGTCACACCTGTTCTGCAACGCCGGCGCACACCGTTCATACAGACACCTGTTCCGGCGCTGTTACTACAGCCCATCGGGGCGGAATAAAGGCGCAACAGGCCCCGGATGAAAACGCTGTGTGGGTGTGGTACAGAATGTGTGACCTCCAAACCCAGAGGTTTAGAGAGCAGCTTGTAGAACTTAGCCATGTTAACCCAAAGAAGAAGAAAATCTACCAGAGGACGTGCCTCCGAGCAGAGGATGAGATCCACCACCATGTAACAGGGATGGTAATTTATTGTTTTAGCCCACAAAGCGCTGCTCAATGCATGCAAGACGTCACACTATATGCCGACACTGATAGGTTGCATGTTTTGCATATTGTTGCTACTTTTGTCATTTTGTCATTTCATCCATGCAACATTTTTACTTTGCAACATCCTAAAGTTATGGTAGAGTTAAAGATTACAGGAAAATATGAAGACAAGAACCAACCAACCTGCACACGGTGGACAGACTGTCTGTGGCTGTTCCAGAACAGAACTAGTCACACTTATTGTCATACAATTCATGAAAAAAAAATGGAGTCAGAGAGCTGTAGGTGAGTGAACCTTTGTTGATGAGACCTGGGTGAACTGATGAACTAATACTCTGTAAATCATGGCGCACTGTACTTTTTTTTTTTGTGCAATTTTATCTCTTGACTGTCAACAGCAACCAGCCCAGACTAGAACGCCTTGGCAAATAGTCGTCAGTCATGTTAAGTCTGCACAATTTCGAATAGAACATGCAAAAACACCAGCCGTCTACTTTTAAAAGCAGCGTATGACTTGTAGTTCGTGTGTTGCCCTTTTGATTCTGGCATTCACAGTGCTTTGGTGCAAAAGGAGAGCGGTGACATCGCTCTGAATGGTGGGTGGCACTTCAGTTTCCTAACAGGAAGCGTTTACGTTCATGAATGGCAGTTTTTCCTCAGAGGAAAGAGTGGGTGACACAGTTAGTGTTAGATTTCACTATGTGCATGCCAGAGCCACTTAAGTGAACATCCTGGCACATCTGTGACCCCGGGAGAGAGTTTAAAAACAAAAAGACTCCCAGATGGCCTTTAAAACGTATTTGTCACACTTCGCTAGTACTGAGCTGTGATTGTTGCGAGCTGATTGAGCAAAATAAAGACACTGATGTTCATTTAAGAGGGATTGCCTTCTGGCTCGCAGGTGTGGGATCATCGGAACCTCGGCAGAGGAGGAATGTCCGTTGCTTCGATCGTTTTTCGTCGCTTTGTCAGAACCTCTCCCTGTTTAGAGGCTTGTTGTGTTCTGAATACTGTAAGTCTTTGGCAGAACAAACGGCGAGAGCTTGGCTACAAATAAAACTTATTGTTGTGGACTTTTAATGTAGAGGAAGGGATTTTTCTTATTTTTCTATTGGAAGCTGACTGACTCGCTTGACGAAGCTTTGAAATGTTTTGTATCCCGTAGGCTGCAAGAACTGATGAGTATTACCAGATGCTGAGGTGTTGATAGATGATCATATTTACTGTTATGACAGATACTGTAAATCTGTCTCAGTGTAAAAAAACAACAACAACTAGAATCACACTTCGCAGACCAACTTGGCCTTTGAGGCGAGAAGTGTTGAAAGTCGATTTAGTGCCCAAACTAGTCATTAAAAGCAGTACTATAATTTTTGGAATAAGACTTATTCGACTTCTCAGGAACAACAACTACAAGTTAACCCTTCAAAACGTGGAGTTTAAGGCAGTGGGTCCACATTTTAAGAGAGAGAGGGAGGCATTGACTCTCATTCTTCCCTAAAGAATAATGGATTTATAGTTTCATGTATAGTGACTTTGTTTGATCTTCGTCAGCATATGAGGGTTGAATAAAATCGTTTTTTTAAGAACAGATGGACAGAACGGGTTTGGGTTCGGATAGGGTTTTTTTTTTTTCCTTCTGCGTTGTTGCTTAATGCTATTGGAACATCTTATTTCTCATCAAGCCATTCTCAGCTCATAAATATGCCAGAAATCTGCTCAGTGGGTGAAAAAGAAAATCTTTTTTTTTTTGTGTGTGTGTGAAGGGCCCCGAAGGAGAAGACGGATTTTTTTTTTTTTGTAGAATGAAACACTGGAGGCTAAAGTGAATTTATTACGAACTTGAAATTCGTCAGTTGGGTGAAATGAGTCTGGCGTTACCACAGTATTGAATAAGATAAACTGCAGCACTCAGCATTGGTGTGTGTCTTGGAGGAAGAGAGACGGGAGAAAGTGTTTTTGCAGTGCTGTTTGCAGTGAATTCAAATTGGTCAACAAAACATACATGTGAGTTTTAAAAGGGCTTTGGAGGCAAAGCCAAGGTCTTCCTCCTTCTGTTGGCTCACCCAATGCGAGTTAAAAGTGTGTGTGTGTGTGTGTGTGTGTGTGTGTGTGTGTGTGCGCGCGCCAAGGAGGTTGTGTTTTCTCAGACATCTGTGTTTTTGTTTGTCTTAACAGCATTGCACAAAAGCTATTAAACAGATTATCATGAAACTCGGTGGGAGGGTTGGGCTTGTGTCAAGAAAGAACGCGTTACATTTTTGGATAACAGATCGAATAAAGGCGCGTGTCCATAATTTCTCTTTTCACTTTTAACATTTGGAGAGAGGGCAACCGGGGTAAAAAGTAATCATCTTTACGTCTTGACGTCATTTCTCTTGATTGAATTACAGCTGCGGCATCATCAGACACCGCGGTGTTGTGATGCCGGTTCCGCTAGATTTTAAGTTTTCACATGACACTTAGCAAACGGAGCCGATCTAGAGAATGCAGACTGGTTCATTCACGACCATGACCGTGACCTTTCCTCTGTCTGTGCAATGTGGCACACACAGACATTCAGAGGGTTGCATCAAACAAAGCAGCAGGACTGAGTCGAGGAAGACAGACGCTGATGGTAAAATAAAGACGCTTACATATTTCTCTAGAGGTCTCTGCCAGCATATGGGTTTCAGCTGTTCTGCCTCAGTAGGATGCAGCCGACTCAATCACGACTAACCGGACTTCAGATCAAACAATCAAACAATCACGAGGCTGTAGCTCTAAACTTAATACAGCTGCCACGACACTTTCCAGCCACTTGTTTTGGGGCCAAACACATCTGTCTCCGAAAAAAAACAACAAAAAAAACAAGCTTGGATGCAGAACAAAAACAGACATAGCAAAGAAAATATTTCATCTTGATCATCAGATAGATCTCTATGAGATCTCTCTTTTCAAGCAGATATTCCTGTTTCTCCGTACACGAGTCGGTCTTCTAAGACGAAACAAAGCAGTGGCTTGTCTGGACAAACTGGGAAAACTACATATAACTTTTTAAATTTTGTGATTTTAAAAAGTGTATTTATTGTTTTTTTTATCCCCTGCTACAAATGAAGCGAGGAGGGGAAAATAGGAATGTGATTCATTTCCAGAGCAGATCTCAGAATAGTATTCAATCTTTTTCAAGTGTCTACACACAACAACTGAGAAAGGAAGTGATGCATTTTGTATTATTTATTTCATCCATTTCCATGGTTACGATTTGAACTCATTCTTTGATGGAGATTTCAGATGAGGTTGTCCGGGGCATAACTCAAACCTGTTCAGTATTTTTCCCCCCCCCCAAACTTCATGTGCACATGTACGGAAGCGTATTGCATTCACTTGAGGAAACAAAATTGCCCTGTTTTTCTGAATTGGTGAGGAAGTTATCGTTAATTTGGAAAAACAGAGCAGAAACACTTCTTTTTTTTTATGAAAAATTTTCCCAGAATTTTGAGATAATTATGTCATTAATACAGAAACACTAAAGTCTTAATGAAAAAATACAATTCTGGCTTATTTTTTTCTGCTGAGCAGAAATGTTTTTTCATGAAGACTTATCTCAGAATTCTGAGAAAATGATCTCATTAATTCAGAAAAAACAAACAAACACGTTTTTCTTCTCAAGTGAATGCAATACACTTCCATAGACATGTACTGGAGAGGTGCCTTTATATATTTTGGAAATGTTAAGCTTTTTATTTATTTATGTAACCAGAATTCCAACTTTCTGTCTGTCTGTCTTTAATAAAATACACACATGGCGGGGAATCCTGAGCATTCCGTGCTTGCTATTTTTTATTTTTGTGTATCCGGCCAGCGACCAATGGTTCTCTTGGCTGTCACAACAATGTCATCAGCATTCATTGATGAGATTCCACAATCAAAAATGTAGCAGAAGAAGAAACATTGTCTTTTATGACCTTTATTTCTACAGTAATAAATAATAAAACCCCTGGCAGTTCAGTTGGGCATTTAGGTATATTATGCTATAGTGGCTAATGTAGCCTTGAGCTGCTGGCCTCTAGCAGACATGAGGAGAGGGCTACAGAGGTCTACCTCTTAATCATTTTTTTTCTTTTTCCAACTTGTAGTCAGAGTTAAGAAAATAAAAGTGAAGTCTCAATAAAAAATACTTTTTCTTTATTTTTTTATATGTAATTTAACTTCATCTCAGTAGCTTCCTGGGAACAAACTGTATCTAATGACACTTTGTGCTGCTGTTTGCCCACAAATCTTTTTAATTGCAACAGCCTCGGGACTGATATACTGTACAGGAACACTAAGAGAGCTTTGCTTGCATACTTCTCAGCCTTCGGAGGTTTAATAAATTATGTTGTATTAGGTTGATGTGTTCAAGACAGTTGGAAGAAACTAAATCTGTTCAGAGGACGTTCCCTTTCTACCGCTGAAGCTTTGTGTTAAAGCTCTGGTCCTTGTGAAAATAGATGGCTTCCTCAGAAGTACCCAAGGTTAACACACTTCCGCCTCTCTCTCTCTCTCTCTCTCTTTATCTCTCTGTCTCTCTCTATATATATCTATCTCTCTCTGTCAGGTTTGTGGTGCTACTCTTCAGAGTTTCCTGCTGTTACATGGTAACACGGAGCTGAAGGCGAGAGGTAAGGTAAGAATTTTCTCTTTTAAATATGCAGTGACGCTAGAATTAAAAAGGCTAACATGTCAACAGTGCTTAGTGTCTTTTAAACAGTTGTTACGGGTCCCAGAGTTGATAGATTCACTGAACTACAGTTAGAGTTCAGCAGCGATGAAGACACAAGAGTATTCAGTTCATCATCCAGATTGTTTCTGGTCAAACGTTCTATTGGGTTCAAATCCACAATAAAAATATTTAATACATAACATTTCTCTGAATGTCAGCCTCTGTTTAAGTTCATGACTGTGGCATATTAGACATTCCTCAGCCAAATTGTTCATAATATCTCACAGAATGTATTCACAGCTGTAGCTGTTTCACATTTCTGGTGTGCGTCTTACAGTCTTCTACCTCAGGCACAATTCTAGTAAACATTATCACGTGTATTTAACTGAATCAGGGCAATTATAACGATGAAGTGCAAGTAACAGCAACACTGAACTGTGCTGTAATGTAATGAATCTGAAAACTTAAGGCTTTAATCACAGTAATAGTTTACCTTTAAACTGCATAAAGCGGCCCTGCAGAGTTTCACGGTTATGTCGTATATATAGCAATTTTCCCTCATTTGTTATGAATTTACAAGCCCAAATAAAACTCTGTGCAAAGGAAATAAACATAGAAACCTAGTGACATGCCCGTAAGATAATACTGAGGTAGACGAAATCCAAACACCTGTGGCGTAGCGACCACCCACCTAGAAACGCCTGAACCTGCCACCTTAGACAGTGGAAGAACTTTTAATTTGTTTGAGTGAGTCCTTGATGCACTGGCCTGTGTGCCCGTTGCTGCACGTCATATCTTCTTTTGGGATGTCCCACACGCTCACCCACAAACAAAGGTGACTATTAGTTATTCAACTCCGCTGTCCATCAGCTATGTAAGCTCAAAGCACCAAACCTATTGGACAGAAACTATGGGATGCCCAAAATCTGAAGGTATCCATGTGTAAGTGTACAATGTTTTTTTTTAATATATATTCTATAATAGGGAACATGATAGGGAGTTGGCAGGTATCTGGGAGGGATGATAGGCGTTTTGATTTCCTCTTTGTGAATTGGGAGGAGCCAATCAGAGTCATCTTCTTGGAGCAACACGTTTCTGTGGAGGGAATGGATGGGGCCGGCCCTGGTGTCAGGGCTATCTCTAAAAAATGTAGATGGTCTCTCCCCCGGTGGATGTTGGTTTTTACGGACCTCCTCTGTCAGGAATGTTGTGGCTGAAGGAGACGGGGTCACTCAGGGAGACACTTGTCCTCCTCCGTCATGCACAATGTTTGCCTTTAGCACTTGACTGGTGGTAGTTGGTGCTTGCTTTCCTGTATGCCTCTGTCATTTTTCTCTGTCCATTTATCTTCTCGCTGTTTTATTTTCTTCCTCTGCTACCAACCTAAAGAGGATGTCAACAGGATGAAGTGGGTGGCGACATATGACAAATAGTATAACATTGCATTGATGGCACGAGAGAGGTCATCCTTCCAGTTCTCTCTCTCTCTCTTCCCTGACTACTTTTTGACAGGGTCGAGTTGTACCTCTCCTGGGATTGCCTTATGCATGATTAAGGGGAGGTCCCCCCTGATGATGGTGGACTTTGGTGGGATAGCCATACCAAAGGACAAAAGCCCCTTTTACACAGCCTGTTTAAGGTGGGCTTGGTACATGCATCTGCATCTGAGATAGGAGCAGAGGGAGTAACAGTAATTCTCCTCTAAAGCTGCTTGACAGAATTCAATGACATTTCACACATGCTTTGTACGGACCCTAAAGTTGTGCATCTCATAATTGGTTTCTTAAATTTACTCTTGTTTTTTTCTTTAGGCATATTTGACTGACTGGGAGCTCCCAGTGAACATAGAGGTTTAAACAGTAAAACGTCTTGCCAAACATGACCATACCAGAATATGATGATAGCATCTGACATCCAGTTTAGGCCAGTTTGATGAGAGGGAATACAGTAACAAGGTGGTTTACTTGTCTGGTTTGGCTCCTGGCACCCTTGGGCTGAGTCAATTTATAGGACCTGTAACCATAGCTTGCACGGCTAACCGAGCTAGCAGCAACTGTCCAACAGCAGCTACAACATGCAACCATAAAGTTGTCCATCTGTGCACCACCATGGCACTGGATTCCCTTTCATTAAACTGGCCTTAATTGATCTTGGAGGCTGTGTTCAGTCTCTGGGCTCAATATGATCGTGGATGTGATCTAAGTTGGTTTAAAAATTATTATTTTTTAAATTTTGGCTCTAGTTTTGGTTGTGACTACCATGCTACTTCCCCCTGCTGAACCCTTGAGAACTCTCTTCTCTGAGTAGGCAACCTAAGTGAGCACAAAATTTAAACAATTTTAAGCTTTAATTTTAGCTGGTAATGGGAAAAAAGGTTATCCAATACCTAAAACACCTTTGTTTTATCTCAAATGGACATGTTTATTTTTTCACAGTTCATCTCAGGTTCATGCCAGAGAGTTCAAATGTTGTGATGACTCAGAATGAAACTGCTGCTGGGAGGTCTCATTCTCCTGTTGGAGGTGTGAATGGAGACCCTAATGGTGGGCAATCACTACCTGGTGCCTCCACCATAAAGAGCCCACTAACACCGTTTGAAGCTTTTGCTCTCAGCAAGCTCTGTGTGTCGTCTGTGTAATAGTCCTGTACCCATAAAATAGTTCCGTGCTCCTCCTGTTCAGTTTCTCCTCCAATCAGCTGATTCCGAGTGCTGATGCTCAGATGACCTCACAGATAAAACCTGCGTATGTTCATCATTCGAAAAGCACTCAGTTGTCTTTGACAACATGCTGACAATATGCCTTCATATGACTTACATTTTTCCCCCTACATATGGTCTGAAGACAATCATCAATCGTCGTCCAATCAGGGGACAGTAAATTGCTTATTATTGTTTTTGCCAATCAGGACAGGTGTGACACAATACACCAGGTCACCATCTCTTAGTAGCATAGGATAAAGATCACGTTTAATAATTTAGATTATTATAATGAATTTGCTTTATTTGAAAAAAAAAAAAAAAAACCTTAACAAATTTGAACTTTAAAGCTAGAACGTTCTGAAGTTGTCACGCAAACTTTTATGAAATAAGCGTAAATGATATTTATGATTGCTGCGGCCAACAGTCTGACAATCTGTTGTTGAGATTTTGTTGTTTGTGTGTTGTATTTGACCAGTGCAGATGAATTTCCTCTGTTACAAGTCCATTAAAATTATCTGCCAAATGTGGTTGGAGTGATTTCAGCACACATTCTACCGAAGCCATCTGTCAGGATTTGTAGATCCAAGCCTTTACTTCACATAGAGATGAGCCACACGTAGGAATACCAACAATATACTATCATAGCTGCATAAATGTGAATGGTTTCTGAATTTGCATTAATTTGAGGTCTCTTGTGGATTAGGACAAGGCAGAAGGTCAAAGGTTGGAAGTTCAGGGCACATTCAGAGCGATACGTGCGGACGAGCTTTAGCTGACAGGATTAGTGTCAGCAGACGCAAATACCATAAGGAGGGGAATTAGAAGGAGGGGAATTATCTCTCTGAGCTCATCTCACCTAGACACGCATATCGTAGTTGAATGTTGAGTTTTTATTAAAATGATGTGTTATTCAGCTGGCTCATAACATTAAACAGATGATTGAATTTGTGCGAGTCATGGGATCCTCTTAAATTAGAAGCATTTTATTTTTGTGACCACAAGTGGCTTCCTGTTTGTTTGTGCAGTGTAAACGTCAATGTCTGATCAGCTCCTGTTCTTCAGTGTGGGTTTAAAATAGGAAAAGGAAAGCAAATTACAATTAAGTTTAGCAGCAGCGCGAAAATGTCCTGTTGATAACGTGGATGTTGAAAGCTAGCATTAAGGAAAAAAACAAAATGAGGTCAAGTGAAAGCGAGATGAAGATTCAGACAGAGAGTTACAACAGATTTCTCTCTACACACACACACACACACACACACACACACACACACATACACACACATACACACACATACACAATGACATACTCTGCAAATTTCCCGCATACCTCCTGTCACTCAGTCTTTTACTGACAGTGACTGAACCACTTTTGAGAAGGGTGAGTGGGTGCATTGACTGGAAACAAGTAGCACTGACCTAACACAAAGTCCTCTCAACTAAGACTCTGCAGCACGATACACCATATAGACCTGTTAGCTGCAGTTACAGAACCTCAAGAGTAAAGGCACACCCCGGGCTCAACCACTGCATGTTTCGTTGCATCATCATCCTCTACAGTATGTGCTGGGAGAAATATGTCAGGGAATTTAGTGAATTCATTGTAGATTTAGTCAAGTCGCAATGTTACGTTGCTTTAACATTAAAAGTGGGGATTTTTTTCTGCATAGCGTGTCTTAACCCCTTGCTCCGCTATCGAGCTTTCCGTTTCTCACACTTCACATGCATTTCACAGTGATAAGAGTCTCAGATTTACGACTGGAAATGAATCATTTTCGAAACAATGGTGGGTTTATTTTACACCAGAGTTAGGCATTTACATTTTTCATTTCAGCCACTGAAATGACATCCGTTGCTGGCAGATCATATCAGCTGTAAGCTAATTCTTTACTCTACATCACAAGTTATTAGAAAACGTTGCCTTCAGCTGACTTTTTAATGAAACAACCTGATTCATTTTGAAACAGATTTTTTAAAAATAACATTATTATTATTATTAAATTATATATATATATATATATAGACATATATATATATATATATATATATATATATATATATATATACATATATATAGACATATATATATATATATATAGACATATATATATATATATATATATACATATATATAGACATATATATATATATAGACATATATATATATATATATATAGACATATATATATATATATATAGACATATATATATATATAGACATATATATATATATATAGACATATATATATATATATAGACATATATATACATATATATATATATATATATATATATATATATATATAGACATATATATACATATATATATATATATATAAATATACATGAAGGCTACACTTGATGCTATATGGAAAAACTGAGGCTAAAGTGGAGCCATAGTCTTTAGCGTACTCCTACCATGATAAAGAAAGATCAGACCTTTCATATAACTCTGTTTGGTTGCTTATGTTATCTGTATTTTCAAACAGTATGTTCCCCTTTAATATTACAAGAGGAAGGGTGGGGTGAGGACTAACCAGTGTGTTTGTAAGGCATGTGTAAGGTAGCACAATCTCTGGTATAAATCTACCCCTATCATCCATCTATCTGATTTCCCTAAAATGAAAAAGCAGCATTTGTCGTGAACAGCTGCACTTTTTTTATGCAAGTGATGCAAGTTATGCTTAGAACACTGTTTCACCGTTTACCGCTGTTGAAATCACTCCGCATCCCTTTGCTGTTTCATGTTTGTGTTGAAATGGCTAAAAAAACAACTAAAAAAAACCCCACTCTTGAGTAAGTTTATTTTAGTTTTCAGGCCACCAGGCCTTGTAAACAGTACAAAACAGACAGAGGTCGACAAATATACATATGCTACTCTCATATGCCATAATATAAATTGTTAGATGTTGAATATTATGTATTGCATGTACAGTTGAAGGAGTACAGAAGGATGCTATGTCTCTTGATTACATGAATTACCCCCTCTTATGTAATGTTAGACGCACAAATGCAAATATGTGTAAAGTATGTCAAGTCTGTTGTAGTTGAAGAAGAGGAAGAGCTACATTTTCTCTTTTTGTGTCCAGCATACAATTCAATGAGAAGAAAATATTAACCTGTGTATAACATTAATATATTACCTTTCAGTCGGTCAATAGTAATAATTATCATGTACTAACTCATTGTGCCAAATTTGTTAAAGGAGCCTCTCACCTAAGAAATGCTGCTACGCCCTAATGTAATACCTAATGAGTCTTTAGATAGAGAATATCACTCACTATGGGCCCATGCACATTACTTTTACATGCAAAGAAACTCAGAGCTTGACAAACCTGCTGTATTATAGCTTCATACTGACCGTTTGTGCCTCATCTTAAGTGACGCTAAATGCTCTCTTTTTGTCATCGGTGTCATCTGTTATTGAAGCTGTGTTCCCAGCCGTCTAATTTATCTTAAATCGATCCTTGTTTTTTTTGTTGTTGTTGTTTTTTTTCAACATCAGGGTGTTGAAGATGGCAGTGTGGATCCAGGCCCAGCAGCTCCAGGGAGATGCTCTGCACCAGATGCAGTCTCTGTACGGTCAGCACTTCCCCATTGAGGTGCGACATTATCTGTCCCAGTGGATAGAGGGCCAAGTGTGGTGAGTTGCTCTGCAGCACTAACAGAATATATATATGTGTGTGTGTGTGTGTGAAGCTATGCCCACATGTATGCCTGCACAAATGTTTGTGTTGTATATTTGTCCATGAGAACACACGTTAGCAGTTTATTTTTCTTGTCCCTTTTTCTATTTGCTATTTCAACACCTTACCTTGTTTATTTATACATGTGTTGCCTTGTGTGTGTTGCTAGGGATGCCATTGACTTGGAGAACCCACAGGAGGAGTTCAAGGCCAAACGCCTGCTCGACAGTCTGATCCAGGAGCTGCAGAACAAGGCCGAGCACCAGGTGGGAGAGGACGGCTTCCTACTCAAAATCAAACTGGGACACTATGCCAGCCAGCTCAAGGTAAGACTTTAGTAAATATACCGCATCATATGAGCAAAACGGCATTGCATACCTAGGAATATACATACACTGGCAGCCTTTATTTTTTTCAGCTCTGTTTCAAATATCCAGTGAGGTAAAACCATCTATAACACATGAGAGACTTTTTGGATTTCATTTTCAGAGGGAGATCAATTTCATGGGGTCAACCAGTGTTTGAGAACACATGCAGACTAAAGGTAGCATATATGGTATCAGAGCAAATATTAGAACATGAAATGTTCATGCAAACAATGCAATACAAATAAGACAAAAACATCTCCGGTGGAGTATTGACATGAGATCATAAAAGTTCCCCTGGCAATTAAACTATTTAAAATCTGAGATGATGATCAGCAAGTGGTTAATATGTACAGCTATTCCTCTCAGTCTGCTTCACCGCAGCCCCTGCAAAAGAGTGAAGACTAAATGTTTTAGGAACAGGTTGTATCCACCATGAGGAAAACAAGAGCACAGCACAAGTGAGGGCCTTGGTAACCAGCCAGCTCTGCTATTTATGATCCGTTCTGTTTGTCTTGTCCCCTCCCTTAAAACCAGGCAGAGAAACAGAGGGAAGGGGGCTGGCTGTGCGAAATCAAACTGCAATCCTGAATCCCCACGACTCTGTTTTCCCCTCTTTGATCGTGAATGGACTCGTATTGATGTGGTGTGGCGTGCGGTCTGATAAATGAAATGTCAATTTCACTATAGCGATTCTCTTTGACCTACAAAAAAGCAGAATAACAGACGTGAGCCAGCGATGTTGATGCCCTGTTCTGTTCTTTGATGAAAGCAATGCAACTTTTAATGCAACTTCAATCTCCCGCTTGAAACAGGAAACATCGAGGATGTCGTGAACTGACTCAGAGCGCTGGTTTTTAAAGAGAAAGAGAAACTGCAAACATTACTCTTCCGTGGAAGGAAGATCGCTGTAACACATAAACCCGACAATGTCCTTGACAATGTGTGCGTATGATGATGAGTCAGTTCTCAATATGAAGTGTGCCTTACTTCAGAGATGGCTCTCATTAGTCACATCTAATGGGTTTTATTGTGTCTGAGGTTTTAGCTCTAGAACTTAACAAGCTTCCTTGATGTGTCTAAATTGGTGTGTCCTGTGTGCAGCAGCCGCTCCGCTCGTCAGAGGCTAACAAGCCTTAACACAGCACATGTGCTCCTTCTCTTTCAGAGCACGTATGACCGCTGTCCTTTGGAGTTGGTCCGATGCATCAAGCATATCCTCTATACGGAGCAGAGGCTCGTCAGAGAGGCCACCAATGTGAGTAGGACGCATGTGTGCGTGCTTTAAAATACATATACGCAAACTGACACCTGCATGCATGTCTGCTCGCTTGTCCACACAGAGGCGTCCCCCAACTGAAATATAAACTAGCAATGAAAAAAAAACCCTGCGTTTTCTCCTTGCATTATTCATTTCATAGCACTGCACAAAGCACGGAGGCACAAACAGAAACTCAACTACATAATGGTGACTGATTCAGAGATCGGGTAATTGGGTAACTGCTCTCTCTCTTTCCTCCATTTATCCCCCAAAAGGTCTGCAGATTCCCTCGCTCTATCATAAATGTGATACCTGCAGCCGCTCATACCTGTTCAGCCATGCTGTAAAATGGTCAAAGTAAAGTCTGTTTGTCTCTTCCTCCAGCGCAACACTGCCAGGAAGGAAATCGAAAATGGGAGGCAAATATATCAAGGTTTATTTCGAGCAGAGAGTTATAAAAGCATAAAGCCAGCAGTGCGTGAAACATGTGACTGGGGGTGAATTGATTTCCGGTCACAACATGCCTTTTCTATTAGTGCAATGCGTATTTGGACTGATTGAATTTCACCCTGTTTACTCTGAACCTTAAGGCACCATAGTGCTCTAGTTTAACACTCGCAGTCTGTCTGAGTGTGATAAGCTAATACATTTCTCCCTTTCTCTATCTGCAGCGTTTCCATCACACTTGTGGTTACTGTGGATTTCACTGTCAAATAACCCAACTGTCATACACATGGAGGGCTATGCATCAAGTCCAGCTTTCTTTTATACCTCTGCTCTGATATCCTGGGTAGCTCAGCTCTCAACTCACCAGTAGCCGACTGTAGCATCTCCTTTGACAACGATCATAAACAATCCAATGACAGACATTGTACAAGCCGTTCACCATCCAGTAGATCAAAAACACACCCGCACCAATTACTGTTCCCAGCCCTGCTATTCCCTTCTTCTCTGTTCCCGTCTCTCAATCTCACTTTGTAATTTGACAGTCGAGCTCTCCGGTGGGCGGGATGATGGACAGCATGTCTCAGAAATACCAACAAATCAACCAAGCTTTTGAGGAGCTTCGCCTGCTGACCCAGGACACTGAGAATGATCTGCGCAAGCTCCAGCACAACCAGGAGTACTTCATCATCCAATACCAGGAGAGCCTCCGCATCCAGGGTGAGACCAGAGGACGTGCATCTCATTATTGCTGCTTGAGAGTGATGCAAGAATAAATATTTTTGACTGAGCAGACTGTGAGGAGATTGTGAAGAAAGTCAATTATCCAAAAAGGTCATTCGTCACACATGCCAAACACACGCCGATTGAAGATTTTCAAATGTGCCGATTTGTTTGACTTCGTTCCAGACACAATAGAACATTTACATTGGAAATGTCTAAATGTTTTTTAAAGGAGAATAATACCTCCTGTCTCTTTCCCCCCCTTTTTCTCATACCCACCCCTCCCCCATTTGGATGGCAACTACTCCACCCCTCCTCAGCTCAGCTGACCAGCCTGACAACGCTCCCCCCTGCTGATCGACAGCTACGGGAGCCCGCCCTCCTCAGCAAGAGAGCCACTGTGGAGGCATGGCTGACCAGAGAGGCCAACACACTACAGAAATACAGACTGGTAACACATGCACTTGGAACGTTTAGAAAAAAAAAACCACACACACACATAATGTATGTGCAAGAGCTAATGTGTGATTGCTTTATGTGCAGGACCTGGCGGAGAAACACCAGAAAACATTGCAGCTGTTGAGGAAGCAGCAGACCATCATTCTGGATGATGAGCTGATCCAGTGGAAGAGACGGCAACAGCTGGCAGGCAACGGGGGCCCACCAGAGGGAGGCCTGGACATCCTGCAGTCCTGGTGAGTTTTCTTCCACCTCCCACCGAGATCACAGCCACTAGACTCCCTCACAAAGCAAAGGGTCACCGGTTTACAAGCTTTTAATTGACTGCCGCTGGGTTTATTTCCAAAGTTTGTAGGCTCCTAATATGAGAGAAATAGACAGGCCGGACTGGCATGCCTCACTCTTAGGCTTTTACTCCCTTATTTTCAGATGTGTTGTCTTTGCTTTTTTTCCAGAGAAAATAGCTTCACCTATTCTGCAAGGATTTAACGGTTGTTTTATACGACATTCTTTTAATCTTACTGGATTAAAACCAAGAAGAATCATAATTACACTCAGGGCTACATCTTGTTTGTGTTCCTGTGTGTCAGGTGTGAGAAGCTGGCAGAAACCATTTGGCAAAACAGACAGCAGATTCGGAGGGCAGAGCACCTCAGGCAACAGTTGCCCATCCCCGGTCCCATCGAAGAGCTCCTCAATGAACTGAACAGTACAATCACAGATATCATCTCAGCTTTGGTCACGAGGTATGTGTTTGTGTTCATCTGTTCATGTAAAGGTTGAATTATGACTTAAAAAGATACTTTAAAGGCACAAATGTAGGTCAGTGTGACGTCAATGAAATCAGCCTCAGCCTGTGGGTGGGTGTGTTTGCATTGAGGCTTTGCCCTTTTCTTTAGTTGCTTTTGTGGTGAAAAGACTGAGAGATATCAACTATGACTACAATTCAATTACTGAGGCATTCAGTTTATCTGCCTAATGATGAAGCAACTGTACCAGTGTGTGGTCATTGGGGAAGCATTTATCTTTACATTAAGTCTTGTTTAAATTGAGGTTAAAGTTATAATCCTTACATTAGTCCCGGTTGAAATGGGGACATCTGTGGTTACTGTGGTAAATAAATGCAAGTTTCATTTAATGCTAAGTAGCTGCTACAACAGAAGAGCAACTTGTGTGTTTGTTTAGCGTACAGCCAAACAAACTTGTGTTGTTTTAATAAATAAGTTGGGTTTTTTTAAAGTGGAATTTTGTATTTTCACCCCACAGCATCTTATCCCATTTTCCTTGAAGATTGTCCTTACAAGGACCCATAATACATTGAGAGGCCATGTCTACGTCACAGCGATTTCTGAATGGCCGCAAACAAGCTTTTGCTATGACGCACGGTTCAAACACAAGTTATGTTTACTCAACATCAGCCCCTCTATATTCCTCTGAGGCCTTTGTGTTAAGGTGGAAATCTGAAGATAGAGACAGAAAATAAAAAGTCCTTTTTTAACCTTGTCTTTTGGCTTAACTATGATTACCCTCATGACATGTGTTTCATGTCTTTTTAACTAAAGGTCAACTCTGCACTAGGTCCCAGGCTATCTATCTTAAAAATCAACGTATAAATATTGAGATCGGAAATTTTACTTTCAAATATTACGCTCCACAAAAATGGAACAATTTGCAAAAGCGTGTATAATTGGGAGACTTTTGTTCGATCCTTTATTATGTGGTCTGTTGCATTATGCAGGTATTGTGTATGCAAGTATTGTATTTCATTATTATATGTTATACATGTATTTCATTCAGGGTGTCCCTGAAAAGGAGAGCATGCTCTCAGTAACCCCTCTCTGTTTAAGTGTAGGTTTGAATGAATGAATGATCTTCCATTAGTGAGCATGGTAACAATTAAGGTAATTTTCAAAGGCGAATGTTCGCAAATCTGCAGGTCAGCTGAGTTTAAAGGAGCCCTGCGGAGCTGTAAACAAACACTTACTTTGCATTCAGCATTTCATACCAAAACCAGGTATGTGTCCGTAAGTCTAATAAACACGTTGAAAGCATGCAAACCTCATGAATGTGCAGTCTTTTGTGTGTCCCCGCAGCACCTTCATCATCGAGAAACAGCCTCCCCAGGTGCTGAAAACCCAAACCAAGTTCGCTGCTACAGTGCGTCTCCTAGTGGGTGGAAAACTGAACGTGCACATGAACCCTCCGCAGGTCAAAGCCACCATCATCAGTGAGCAGCAAGCCAAGGCCCTGCTGAAAAATGAGAACACAAGAAAGTAAGTCCTGCTGCTCATTCATGCCAGTGTAACCCTACCCGAATAACCACACATAATCAGGTTTTTCTGGAGGATCACACTTATTCTATTTGGTGACAAAGAATACAATACAAAATAGCAAATAGTGACACAATTTATTTTGAACTGATACAAACTGTAGCAACAATACACACATGCCCTTTGTGCTTTGTACAAACATCTTTCAGTATCCCTACTTCCTTGGTGGGGACATTGTGATGGGATCCCGTGGCGCCATTAAGATTAAGAATCCTGGTTTTCTACAGGGATGACTGGATCCCAGTTTGAACCCTGGTCCTGTGTGTTTTCAGACCTCACCACAGAGACATGGCTGGAACTTTAACAATGCCCTAGAGAAATCTGTGGTGTGGATGCAGAATCTACATTTAGCCTGTTCCACAGCCTCATTCCACATTCCTCCCCGATAATAGAAACCTTTCAAGACTGTAGGTCAGCCAGGCAGCCAGTGGTTAAATGGGTGAGCAATTCAACAGCTCAGCCATCATCTGCTGTTTCTCATCTAAAGCACCCGGTTTGACCTCTGATCCACAGCCCAGAGACGTCCGCTGGGTACGTTGGTGTGTATGTAAAGAGGATAGACGGCATGTTTTCACTCAGCTTGTGCAATCCAAACGAGCATCGTTTAGTTTAAGTTTGTTCTGGGAAGCATGTAATTGTCAGCACTCGAATGCATCACAGCAGACTCCGCAACATGTTGACTCACTCCTTGATTGTTGATCTCCTTCAGTGACAGCAGTGGGGAGATTCTCAACAACAACTGTGTGATGGAGTACCACCAAACCACAGGCACCCTCAGCGCCCACTTCAGGAACATGGTGAGTGCTCCTGAAGTAATGTAACTATCTCATCATCGACGGGTCTGCAGAGACCTGCTCACTCAGACACACAGGTAGCTATTAAGTGAAGGAATTGTCTGATGTCGTGCCAATTGTTTTGTGATATCTGGAAGAAATTGACAGTATATTTAAATTACATTTAAATAAAATCTACTTGGATCTAATAGGATTTAGAAGCATCAGTGTTGAGAAGCATCCAGTATCGGGTAGTACAGTACAGGACATACTGGAAAAACCATTGGAGGATCAGTCTGCACCTTCACAAGAACCTCTGTCTACATCACTCATGTTGAAATGAACAATCCCAAGAGACCTCCATTGGATTATTTACATGTCAGCCTTGTAGTATGACTCAAAGTGAATTACACATGCATGCACTGCATGTATGATGTGTGCATTGTCAGCCTAAATACGTCAGCAACATGTGCCCTTATCTGTCGTTCTCCCCCCGTTGTTCCTACACGTCGTCTCTCATGCAGTCTTTGAAGAGGATCAAGCGATCGGACAGGCGCGGAGCCGAGTCTGTCACAGAGGAGAAGTTCACCATTCTGTTTGAGTCCCAGTTTAGCGTCGGAGGGAACGAGCTCGTCTTTCAAGTGAAGGTAAGCGGACGCACACGGGTGATGCTCCTTGAAGGTTGAATCGGAAGCAAACTGGACTTCTGTTGAGGGTTTGGAGACGTTTCACGTCTCATACAAGAGGCTTCTTCAGTTCTAACTGACCGATATTTGAACTCCTCTGTGGTCTTTTACTCATTGAGAGTCTTTGAGGTCAAATGTTTACAGTTGACTCAAACAGCACTATTGTGGGTTGTTTGGGTCCTCGAGGACACAAGTTGTTTATTTGCCTACTGGAGCATCATGTGAGTCGGTAGCATTACTATCGGCTTCACTTGATTCAAAGTGTGAATGGTGGGGAAAGTTTCTAGGGTGAGATGCTAAGCCTGAATTGCATGTGGGTGAAAGGTTTTTAGAGATGGTCCTTCCTCCCTCCATCTGTCCTCTCTGTCCAGAATGTGTACATTGTTGTCTTCAACTGAATGTCCCTCATCTTTTAGATGTAGGTGGACTGCTAAGTCCTGAGTCCTTTATTCTTAAGCGCTGCTTCTGTTTCGCCAAGAGTTCCACATCAGCCCAACCAGTCCCGCTCCATCCTTTTCCTTTTTGGTCTTTTTCCCAGTCACTTTATGACGTTGTTAAAAAAAGCCGTTTCTCACCATTAGAAACCCGTAAACACTGTTAAAGGTCATGTTGGTTTTGCAGCATGTGCAGCATTTATTGTTACAGTGTTCTTATGCTGATGGCCTCCCGTCTTTCTCTGCACAGACGTTATCACTTCCTGTTGTGGTGATAGTTCACGGCAGCCAAGACAATAATGCCACGGCGACGGTGTTGTGGGACAATGCTTTTGCAGAGCCGGTGAGTAAAAGTTAGCGAGTGTCTGCCTTCAAATGTTTATCTTGAGATGGTTAAACTTTCAATTAGCCTGTGTGTTTAAATGTTTTCAGACACCAGTCAAAGACACAGCCTTCTGTACCACAGCCCTGGTTAAATGTAACATATAGGAATTGTGTTCATCTACAATAAACAATTTCAAAAACTGGCTAAGCCCTGAATTAATTTATCAAATAAAGTCCGTTTGATTGGCATGTCTGACATTTTATTGACTAAACCACTAAGAGAAGGAAATAGCAAGTCATATGATTATACAAATAATCAATAGTTGCTGCCCTTCATATGAATATATAATCTTTATTCATTTAGATACAAGGTTCAAGTCATCAAGTAGATTAATTTCTGTATGCTGTATATGTTGTCTATGCACTTGTTTTATTTTATTTTCTTCTGGATGAGTTCATGAAAGCTATCCTTGCACTGCACCTCTGGAAACAGCTGTGCGCATGTGCTCATGTGTGCACATTTTTTTCCGTGACTGCATTTTCACGTTCTGCCACCTCGCTCCTCGGCAAATCTCTTGCGAATCACCTGCCGTTCCCCTCTTCTGTCTGCAGGGGCGAGTGCCTTTCCTCGTGCCAGATAAAGTGCTTTGGCCTCAGCTGTGCGACGCCATCAACATGAAGTACAAGGCTGAGGTGCAGAGTAATCGAGGCCTGTCTGAGGAGAACCTGGTCTTCCTGGCTCAAAAGGCCTTCAGCAGCTCCAGCAACAACCCAGACGACTACCGCAACATGACTATGACTTGGTCACAGTTCAACAGGGTCAGCAGCAGTTTTCTTTTTTCCTTGTGAATCTCTGCCTCTGTATCCTCTACGACTATAAACACATAGTTTATAAAGAGCATTTTAACTGGCTGTTATCATCAGTGTTAAATCTGTGAATTTATATCTCACTTAGTCGTCGATACGTCTGTCCGTCTGTAATCATTATTGTAGCATATCTCGCAAACTATACATACTGGCTCCACAAAACTTCATACAGATACTAACCATGATCAGCAGTTGTGCCTTTTGACATTTTTGAACTTTCTACAAATTGTAGTTTTTGCAGTTTCCATGACAACGGGAGTTTTAAGGTGATTCTGAAGGGTGGTCATCTTGTCCGGAGCATGTCTCACAAACTATATGTTCTAGATTCACCAAACTATGCACATAATTTAACCATGATTATTGATTATGTCTTTTGATATTTTGATTTTAAACAATATTCACTACTTCAGGCTCACCAAAGGAGTGGAGGATATGTCATATACTGATGAATTTGTTGTACAGTTTTTTTTAGGGGGGGTTGGTGTCAGGGTGACATGTTACCTGCAGATGCTAGTTTCAGTGAGCCATTCCAGCCACATGCTTGCTCTTCACGGAGTGATTTGCTATTGGTTATTCATACATGGAAACATTTCGTGCTCCATTTGCAGCGTCTCTACAGCCCTATTCTGTAGTTGACTTGAGTGAGAACACCTCATTGGTAGCGAGGCCTTCATCCTAATGGGCTTGTTTGTCCACACAGTGAAAGGCTGGGGGCCTCATTTTCTGGCTCGAAGCAGCTGGTGATGGTGGAAAACGCACTCACATTCACCACACACCATCAGTCTCATTAGATTACAGGAACATCAAGTTTCAGCCACTCCACAGACTGATGTATAAGCTGCGCACATACACACCGTTTCACCGTCTCTTCTTCTTCCCCTCTCTAACACACACACACACACACACACACACACACACACACACAACATAAATACATACAGCTGCACACTTCAAGTGAGACAGAGATGAGAACATGTTGTTCTCTGTTTTTATGAACCGGATAGACATGAGGTAAAGTGAAAAACCTGTGTACAAACAAGCTTTTTCCCCAAAATGTTGTGCTTACAGGAAAGCTTGCCAGGGAGGAACTTTACATTTTGGCAGTGGTTTGATGGAGTGATGGAGCTCACAAAAAAGCATCTGAAACCACACTGGAATGATGGGTAAGTCAACTTTTTTTTTGGTTGTGTTTTTTGTTTAATCTTTGCCTGAAAAATGTGGCTAAACTGAGGAATAAAAGCTCTGCCTCTGAAACAGCTGGCCTGCCTGTTCCACTGTATATCTCTCTTATTTTTCAGAGCCATATTGGGCTTTGTGAACAAGCAGCAAGCGCAGGACATGCTGATGTCCAAATCCAACGGCACTTTCCTTCTGCGCTTTAGTGACTCTGAGATCGGAGGAATTACAATCGCCTGGGTGGCAGAAAATCCTAACAAAGCAGGTATAACATGTAGACGTATGTTACTAAGAAAAGCTGCTCTTTTCTTTTTTTAATCTGCTCCACCTCAGAATGGTAAACGACCACCTGTGATACATGTAGCATCGGGCATCGAGAATCGGGTCCCAAAATTCCGATTCCATCGGAATCCTTAAGAAATTTTAATATTGATTCTGCTTATCGGTTCCTAAATAAATGTCACTCGCGCTCAAGTTAAGTTTCAGTTTTCCATGGCAGTGAAGGTAACTGTAATGGTTGCTTAATATGGGATGGCAGAGTCAGATCAAGATCAATATCTGATCAATATATACTGTTTGTTTTGGTGCTGTGTGTCCAGGTGAGAGAATGGTTTGGAACCTCATGCCCTACACAACCAAAGACTTCTCCATTCGCTCTCTGGCTGACCGCATCAGCGATCTCAATCACCTCCTGTTCCTCTACCCCGACAGACCCAAGGATGAGGTTTTCTCCAAGTATTACACCCCACCCCACTGTATGCATCCTTCTTCTGCCGTCACGTTCAAAATTTAATACCACAGTTTTAAAGCCTTCGTAGTGAAGGGTTGTCTCGATCGCTGCTTTACAAGCTGTCTCTCGCTCTGTTTTTTTTTCTAAAGGTAAAGCAGTGGATGGCTACGTGAAACCGCAAATCAAACAAGTGGTGCCTGAGTGAGTGTTAAGCTTCTTGTTCCCGTCTACCCTCTGTTCTTCCATTCCTGCTCTGTCTCTCCTCTCTTTCTTCCCTGCTGTCCACCTTCCAGTTTTTCATCTGTGGCAACATTAAGTTAATGACTAAATATTGGACCTTGAATTCAGATCAGCTCTTAGCTCTTATAGTTGGAGGGGGCCAATTAAGGACGGCTACGGTTCCTGAGCGAGCTTGTCTTCCACTCATCATTAGAGTTAGGCTTGTTAGTTAGCTGGCCCCACTTCCTCGTCTCCACAGTTTGTTCACCCGCAATACAGAGAATGGCCATAATGATGCAGCAAGGCCAGGAAAACACGCTGAGGGCAGTTGCTTTGGCAACTGCTGAACATAGACTCATAGGCTTTTATCTGGGGTTTGTGTGTGTGTGTGTGTGTGTGTGTGTGTGTTTGCATGTGTGCGCGTGCGTGCATGTGTGTGTACAGGTTTGCTACAGCCAATCCAGACCCAGCAAGTGGGAACCCAACCTATATGGATCACGGCCCCTCCCCAGCACCTGTCAATCACACTCACACCTACGGCATGTACCCACCTATGTGAGTCAACAACTCCTTTGAACGTATTCTCTGTATGATTGTGCATTTGCATTTGATGTGAAAAGCATCAGCAGAATTGCCCATAGGGAGGTGGGGGGATTTTTTCAGGGCCCCAGTCTCTAGATGGTGCCCATGGAGAACATGTTGCTGCTGTTTTTGGTGCTTCCAGCTTGTCTTGAGTGTGTTTGGCTCCACTCTGTGTCCTGTGGCAGGAGTGACTCTATGTTGGACGCCGATGGAGAATTCGACCTGGACGACACCATGGATGTGGCGAGGCACGTAGAGGAGCTCCTTCGACGGCCTGTAGAGAGCCAGTGGGGCGGCCAACAGTCCTGACCCCTGACCTTTTAACCCGTGACAACACCAAACAAACCCTGCCTCCCAACCTGCCCGACTCACATTGACATTTCTCATGGTTTAATTCCATTCATTTCTCTTTTTATCAGATAGCTATAATGTGAAATGTTAATAATGGTTCTGATTTGTTTTTCTTTTCAGCATGACGGCATGCATGTCGGTGACTTCTCTTAGTTTTATTTGTGTCTTTAAGTGTTTGTAAAACAGGCTAGGTATAATGCAAAACCTCCAATGTTACAGTATTGTGAAAGAGAAAAGAAAACCTAATGTTCATCCACATTGTGCATGTGTTTCCAAATGATTTTGAACAGATTTTTAAAAAAAATAAGATGCTACTGTATGAAGTCATTTTAACAGTTGAATGTTTTTATTTTGTCATATCTTCTTCTTGTAAATGGGTTGTCAGTACTTCGATAGTGACATTGAACTTACCTTGGGGAAAAAACAAAACTTAATGAAGAATTTTTGCTTCTGCTTTTAAACATATCTCATTCATTGCTCTGCAGAGTTACAGTGAGTTTAAAAAAAAAAAAAAAAAAAAATATATATATATATAAATACACACTAACCTAAGTGCAGAGTGACTCTAATGCTCTCTGCAACTGACAGAACACACACACATCAGCTCACGGTAGTACACATGCACAAGTGTACCATGTACAGTATTTGGTCTGATTTGTTCACCAGCTGAAACCCAGGACGGGGGTTTGTGCACCTCACTCGCTCACACAGGGCTATTTGTCTTCTGTTTGCACACAGAATTGCAAAGGTACTAGTTAGTATTTACCCAGCGCTGCCTGCTTGTCCTCTCAGGTCTCTCTGTGCTCCTCATCAATGCTACCTTGCAATGTCCTACTGACAGTCATTGTTACTTTTGGTTCTGTTGTTTCTGCTCCACATTCACACCAACAGGTATGCTCATTGTTTTGTTTTTTTCTTGTTTTTGTTTTTTTGCTTGACAATAATCACCTGATGAAGTCTAGATGCATGAAGCGTCACTCGTCTTGGCCTGAATATTCCATTCTGACTCTTCTGGCTGTCCGTCCTCTCGTCCCTGTAGCTTTGTCATGACACTGTGGCAAAACTGGGGTGTGCGACTCCCCCGTGTGACAGCATGACCACACCAGCAACTGAAGACGCAAGGCATAAATAGATGGGTGCAGGCTTTGAATGCCAAGACTCACCAGCTGCTGGGCCACATATACTGTAGAACTCAAGCATTTTGTGTCACGGCAGTGTGTGTTTCTCTCTGGCTTTTGTTTTGGGTCAAGATTAGTTCCCCTTTTTCCTACACATAAGAGACAAGAGATACATTAGATGGAAAAAGTTGAGACTATTATCCCACTCCCTCCTCTGACACAGACATAAACACACAATATTGAACAGAAAATATGTCACTGTCGACAGCCTTGCACCTCAGGAATGAATCGCTTTGCTTAGCTTGCGTATGAGCCAAATAGAAAATCTGTGTACGCAGAATATACAACCTGTATTTTCTCTATTGTAATTCTATTTTATTATTGATTCTCGGGCACTCCCCCTATCGAATGTAACCCCTTTGCATGACCATGTTGAGTATTTACACACAAAATGCAGACGTTTCAAGTCTTGTGTCACCATAGGTCCCAGTTGAAACGGACACAAATGGAAATCCAAAGAATTTATGATTTATTTTGTGTTTGTCCGACAGACATTACAGTATTAAGATATTCCCTCGTCTATCTTTTAATTTCCTCTGTAAACATTTTTGAAATCTCAAGCTAAATGAGCAATCTTGTCATATTATCCTTCAAAATTCTCATCATTCTTTCGCTCTGTTCCACTCTAGACTGTGTATTTTTTGATGATGTAGATGGCGCTGTGTGCTGTTCGATGTATGTACTATGTTTGTGGTTTGGGGTTATCACTTGGAGGCTTTTCCAAGAGAAACGGCTCTTGAATTGAAAAGAAGAAAATAAAGTTTTATAAATAATTTGAACTCAACCTGTAGACGTACATGCGATTTTGATGTCACTACAAAAATAAATGCTATTTTTTTATGTGTGCAGTCAACACCATTGATTTAATCCCCAAGCAGCAGAGACGTAGCACTCTCAGAAGCTCACCTGGATTTAACAGGAACATGTAAGCATGAATGTTCGTGCCGAGCAATGGGGAAGTTGTTTTTCTACAGGGAAAAGGGATTTAATGTGTCAACATATTTTGCACTTTCCAATATACTGCATGAGGCTTTCAGCGTAATAGAAATGGGCCAAAACAGGCTCTGGGTGGAAGAAAATGTCTTTTACAGGTGTTTCAGATGAGAAAGTCTATTTTGCAGAGAAATCCATCATCCCATCCCCCGAGAACATTTCTAGTTACACATGGTATTAGTATTTTAATAACTTTACCTTAAAGGAACCTAAGACCAAAGTATTTTTTTTCCAAAGCATGCTATTATTATTTAGATTTTTCAGTATCTGTGGTGCTGTCATTTACTTGTCACGTACCATTTTTGTACAATTTGAATATCAACGTGGAGACTGCAGATAGTCAATAATAATTGAAAGAAATATTTCAAATTCAGAATTATGCAAGTAATCTTATCATTCCAGAATATTGCAGTTGTAAAAAGGAATTATATCTTCATGTGAAGGTGGAAACATTTGAGACATTGGTCAATTTGAATCTACAACAATAACACAGAACGCATATGAATGTTCTATGCTCTCTGCTGCATCAACACCCAGAGCAACACAAACTGGAGCGTGTGAATACAAGCTGATGTTAATAGTGCATCAAACTGAATGGGGACTAATTGTGTCTGTGAATGTGTGAAGAATTAGCGTGGTAATTATGATATGTTGCACATCTCAAATCTGATCATTAGTAAGGGTAAGTGTGGGATGCCATTTGGAATAGTAATAATACAGTTTGTGCACACATATGTTTAAAAAAAATTTTTTTTTTTACACAGTATTCAACTGCACAGGCTTTTGGCAGTAACTCGTGATAACAGAATCTTAGTCTGGACCACAAATGTTCTGATTTAGCTCTATTCTGCTATCTGGTGGATATAAGATGCATAACATATCTATGTGTGTGGATGAGTATTACACATAATGAGTGAGTGTGGGGTATGGGTTATTATGGTAAGGGTAAGTCTCTATTCTGTCATCTGGTGGATATAAGAAACATTTCTTTATGTGTGCGTGTGTGTGTGTATTACTCACGTTGTGGGGACATATCTAATATGGGGACTCACCTTGATGGGGACAAAACTAATGTCCCCACAATGTATGTTATAAATTTTTAGGGTCACAGCACGGTCAAAGGCCAGGGTAAGATTAGGGGTTGGGTTATAGCTATGGGTTATTGTAATAGACTGTGTTTACATGCACATCAGTATCCTGGTTATAAGGCTTAATCACGGTTCTGATCATATTCAGGATACGACGTTTACATGAACACACAGAAATCTCGATATCCATACATGTAAGTACTAGTATCCCGGTTACTGAAGTCTGCGTGTTGTTGCCAAGCATATAGCCCAAGGTTTTATCAAATTTGAACATGGCTGGATTAGAGCCACTGCTTACATTTTGATGTTTGGCCACGTAATAATGCTTCTTTAGCGTTTTCCATCATGACCAGACGTGCTCCAACGTCCGTGTTTGGAGACCGGCTACCTGTGACCTGTTTATGACTAACATGAACAGATCTGCGTTACGGTGCCTTCTCCCATCTAAACTGCCACATATATTTAATGTGCAAACACAAAGATGGATTACTCAAAAACCCGATAATCAGGGGGATACTGATGTGCATGCAAACACAGTCACAGTTAAGGTAAGTATCCAGGAAATATGTCCCCAAAAGTGTGTGTCTGTGTTGTTGCCTAAAGGCCAATTATCTGCCTGGTGTCCTTCCTGGGAAAGTATGTAAAAAAATCTCATTTGCATGGAATTCAATAAAATGTGAGTAGTTATTGTTAGAGTTGTTACAGTTGTTGTTCAGCTTATACCTGAAGAGATTTATTAGCTGCTTCCTTAGCAGAGAAAAACAAATTAATGTAGTTGATTAGAATGTGCTGCATGCCAATTGTTTTTACATTATTTATACCTGGCTACTCTTTCAAAGGCTGAATATGTGTGCAGGTCAGTGATTATAATCAAGTGAAAGGGGCTCCTAGAGGGCAGTGTTGGGTGTTGCCTGGATACTAAACCTGCATTCATTACAAAGGGTTTAAAACACAGGTGTAGCAGCACGAGCGCTGTAGTTGATAGTGATAAAAGACTCAGTGGAGGGTTTGCTGCAGCAGTGAGTCTCATAGTAATGTGTTATTGAGAGTAGTTGTTAGTATTAAAATAATATAATTTCATATTAAAATTTGCCTTATTGGCCTTACCATTAGGTACAGTATTGCCAAAGCAGGTTTAATGTTTTATATTACAGACGCTTGGTAAATACTTTGTATGTAGATGAGGAAACTAGTTGATGATAAATTATAGAACATATACTGTATGATGAATATTAATTATATATTAACTAGAATGGCACTCAGTAAAGTGAATGACTTTGTCAAGGCCCAACAGCCTCCTTTAATTCAGTCAGGTCTTATCCAAAATCAAAGTCATAGCCCTTTAAATGTCATTTAAGGTTAATGCATTTATAACAGCCAACTATTTAATGCTGGTGTATCCAGATTTTTATCTGGCTCTGCACCATATTGCACACACAAAGAAGCCAACCCTCTTAATGTGCCCTCTTAATATATTTTTCATCAAGATCAGTGCATTCTGCCCTGGAAAGATAAAAGAAAATGTCTCATCGCCTTCGCAATGTTAAAGGGAGTGAAAAAAATAGGATCTATGCTGGCCTCAGGAAAATTTCATGGAAATCTGTTGGTTAGATTTTGCATAATCCTGCTGGCAAACCAACCAGCAAACAAATGGACAGGGGTGAAAACATGACCTCCTTGGCAGAGGTCACAATATGTATAATTGTCATGACGAGAACCATGAAATGACAGTATAGGTTGTGTTGTTCCCTAAAGGCTGCAGCACATTCTGGTGCCAAATGATCATTGTGACCATATTAACATTTTTCTCATAAATCGATGCAAAGGTGAGGAGTGTGTGGAGGAATTGACTTCCTCAAAGGAGACTAATCAAGTGTGATTGTAACCTTCAAACCATCATACAGCATTTATAAATATATATATGTCATTTTTTTTTCATTTCCTTGGCAATTTTTCTTCAGGTAAATATAAGATTCTCTTTTGCTCTTCAGCTGTAGTTGGCCAAATATGAAACATTTGATATTTGAGACTGCACAGGAAACAGCAGGTATCTAAAAGAAGCACATATCAGAGTGTTTGGTCCTTTTTTTACAGCTCATTTTCGCCACATTACCAGCGGCTGTACAGATTTGGGGTGAAATTACATCTATGATTTACACCAAAACTGGTACATAATTAATGGAGAGCAAAAGTCTCAGATATACAACGAGTTGTCATATAGTTCAAATAGATTGTCCTTTTAAAGAAAGTAAATAAAAAGCACTAATTTCCTTCCCCACTTAAAGCATGTTGTAGAAAAAGAAGGCGGTCATGTGTAATTCTTATTAAATCCTCATCTTGTCATTATATTTGTACAGCTAGACGACTTTATCTGCCTTGACAATGAATAAATATCTAATAAGTCATCATTTTACAACTGTACAAATCACACAACCCAATGTGAAAGCATGAAAACAGTCAAAATCTTGATTTATTGACATTTATTTAATAGATACTTGACAGTTTTTTTTAACAGGAGGTAGCCATAAAATGTTATTACCACTTCTGCACCTGAAATCAATGCTATCTTTGTATGGTTTATTCTTCTAATTAAGCTGTGTTTTTGTGAACGAACACCCCACCCAATTAAATCCACAAGAAATTAAAGGCTTTACTTAAACAAGCTCACATTAAGTAGGGTTGAAGGCACAATTAATTACTGTTTGACCATATAGTGTAAATTGGGATCTAGTCATGAATAATATATGAGTTTAAATTATATGTATTTCAAACTGAAGGCCTGCTTTGCTACTCAGCTGATGTAAAAATAATCTACACCAGCATGAAACATGAATCAGATCCTGTTTCTGCCAAGTGTTGAGTCCTTAGATGATGTAAAAGGCCTGTCAAATCATTTTGACAGCACATTCCAGTCTCGTGTTTTCAGTTTTCATAGTGGGGGTTTCCTTTACATTTACGGATTGTGCCTTTAAAGAGCAACTCTAAATACAGAAACTGTACAAAACGACATCATATAGAAAGGCTTTGTGGCAAAGATGTTTTTAACATGGTTTCTGTTCCTGTTTAACAGTTGTTCACATGGGCCGGGACAGGAAGTGCGGTGGCAAAGCTTCGTAAGATACATCCTCTGCTCCCTGGCTGCGAGCAGCAGGAACTTCCTCTGACGGTGTAATCATTAAAGTGTACAGTTCACACACTATTTATGTGTCCGTGACGAATGCATCCTTGTTCCTGTGGTTATATTTCTGCCTCAGTACCTTCCTAGGAAAAGCTACCTGATGATGACAGACCTTGCAGACACCGTTAATTAAAAATAAAGGTGACAGCAAACTACAAATGTGTTGGGACTGTGTGACCGGCTGACCTCTATTCTTCTCCCCGGCTGCCACCTGGGATTTGAAAACTTGATCAATAGCGAGCAGTCATCAATACAATGTTAGAGGCCTGTGGGTATGGAATGGAGACGCATCGGTCTGAACCTGACAGCGACGGCAGCAGGAGGGAGTGGTGCTTCACGCTACACAGCCATGGCTGACATCCTGCGACAGGATACTAAAGCAAAGGGTGTTAATTAATCCTGCTTTGATTTAGGAGTTCAGATGTTGTGTGAAACATAAATAAATCAGAATGTGATAGGCGCACAATCAGTTTGAACATAGTACAAAGATGGTAAATGCATGTTATGCAATGAAATGCTGGTTCTAAATTTGATGCCAGCGTTTCAAACACGTTGAGACAAGTTGTGGAATGTTGTTTTTATTTACCTGTAACACGGTGTCGCAACTGTTTTGGCAACAGGAGTTCAAGTGTTCTAACCCGCTCACTGAGTCTACCCCAGTGTTTTTCAAAGTGTGGGTCCCGACCCTCCCAGGGGGGGGGGCGCCAGGGGGAGCTAGGGGGGGGGGGATTTGGAGAGAAGCAGGGGGTTCGGGGTGCGGTGGTGGAACAAAAATAAAAATCAACTAATAACATCATTTGTGACAATAAGATTTAATAAATGTCTTTTTAGATGTTCTTTCTTTTTCTATGCCTGTTTTACAGTTTTGAAAAATAACACACACCACTCAAGCCAATCAGAATCGAGCACGTACAAGGAATTTAAGAGATTTTGCTACTGGGGGGTTCCCTGCCAGAGGCTAATGCTTTATGGGGGTCCTGGCATGGCAGAGTCTGGGAACCCTTGGTCTTCCCTAGATTTCTTTTTCTCTCTCACTTGTTTCATTTTACATCATCACCCTCAGACTCGTAGAAAGTGCCCCCCCCCCCCCCCCGTAGACTCCTGTCAACGACTCTGATCCCCCATATCAACGTGGAGCCGATGTTTGAGTTGGAGGCCAGTCGTCAGAGGCCCTTTCACGTTAAAGCGAGGCAGCTCGGCCCGGGCGAGGAGGCTTTTAAAAGCAGGACCTTTGCTGAATTATTTCTGAGGATGCATAATACATAACCCTGAAAGATCACGAGGGAAAGGAAGGGGGCGTAGAGAGAGCGAGTGAGGAAAAGAAGGGAGCATGAAACCTCTCCAGCGTCCTATGCAGACACACTATTCTCTTCTCCCTCTCGCTGTTCTATCTGTTCTTGAGAGAACCGGCCTCCAGCAGTGCATGCGTGTTCGTAAGCCATTCTCATTTGATGGACTGAACGTGATTCGAGAGGCTGTGTTTCGGCTGCAGATTAGGACACTTATCACCAGTATCCACGCTAAAATGCTGACAAGCTTGAATTAGCTTCTACAGATTGTCCCGCCCCCTGACAGACCTCATCTGATGAACACACACTGTGCATATACAGTAATCTGTGTGTCATGTGGGTGTTTCTGTTTGTTTGCAACATTTACATGAAGGATAATAGTCTGAATTGATAATCAGGTCTGTCTGGGATGTAAAGACTTCGCTTTATCTCTGGGCCCTTATGAACAGAGGCCGAGCTCACGCCCTCTGCTGCATATTACTCCTTTCATATAAGTGGGATATAATTTGATTGGCCTCCCCAGAGAGTTAGAAATGGCTGTGTCTTGTCTGATGATGTGAGTTGGCTTCATGCTAAATGGTACACCTTCCATTGTTTGTGCTTTGTGAACGGTGGGTTAGACTGCACGTCATGATGCTGCACAGTCTCTCCCATTCACCCTGAATGTGATTACAAATGAACGGGCCCAATGTGGACGGTCTCAACTCTGTTTGTTTCCTCCTGCTGATTGTCTTCAAATCAATATCTAAGAAAAAGGAGGAGGGAGGACGGTGGAGGAGGAGCGTCCTTACATCCTTGATGAAGAGGGATGATCTAACGCTACAGAAGGGTGTCAGCTTGTGTGTTCTGCTTAAGCACATATGTTAATGATGTTTAAAAAAAAATCTCCACTCCTTTACAAATATATTATATAATTGGTTTTAGTATAACTATTGTTATTATTATTATTATTATTATTATTATTATTATTATTATTATTATTATTGTTATTGTTATTATTATTGTTATTATTAGTATCCTTATTTCCATGCTCATTTTGGACAGATAAGCAAAAGCCTACATGTCGACAGAAAAGACAAATGTTAACGTTACAGTGTGACAAAATTCAACATATAAAATCATGTAAAGGTTTGGAATCACCAGTTTTAGCATAGATAAAAACAAGAGTAGGCCTATTGAAATACCAAATCTGTTATGATTATCTGAAATCGTTTTGGACGTAAAAAGAAGGATAATTATTTCATGTCCCCACAGGGATCTTTCCTAAGGATGCCCTTCAGTTTTAAATTGGCTTTTGAGTCCAAAAGATTATTATTGAACTGCACGGCTGCAATCAGGCTGTAAGTACTTTTGGGAACCTGTTTTTCTTTGAGCTCTGTGCCCCTGAGAAAATTACTCAGTGGTTGGACTGAATTGGTGTGGATTGGGATTTGTCAGTCCCAGTGTGTTTGGCTCATACCTTATGACCCAGTTCCAATACTGCTGACCCCATGACAAACGTTTCATTTCAATTTCGGAGCTTTTAGAATAGCGTTGCTAAAGCTAAACCTGTTAATTACAGCTTTTAATGGCATTGTTGAGCCCTTGATCCTGAAACCGTAACCTGTTAGGACATAAATCTTTACAGATTTGGATGCAAATACTGGTCATTTCTCATGCTTATTGCATCCTATTGTACAGCATTTTGTTCTCTATGTACGAAACATGAATTAAGGCCCACCAGTTCCCCCTTGAACGGGTTGTGTAAAAGGAGCTAATGACTCTTACAACTGCTTTTTTTCCCCGTCTTTGTTTTTCTGCATTTCTGTTTTATATAGATATTAACTGCTTGAGAGAGACAGGAAAGGGGAAAATATCATGGCGTGCAGCAATGGGCCTTTATTTTTCATTTTTTTGTATTTTCAAGTTTAAACCTTTATTGTTGAAGAGGTTTGTTTACTGGAGACTATCCAGTTCACCATGCAGTGGATGTCCTTCACTCTTTGATGACTCTGGCTGGGTTTGAAACAAATGCTCTTTAAAAAGCTGCTGCTGCTAATTAGTATTAACCAGGCAGTTAATTGTTACTTCGGTAGCTGCAGCTCTAAAATATTTTTTTTTGCTGTTACATTTCCTCGAAGACGTTGTTGCCCATTTTTTCTGACACTGAAAAGAAGCAGAGTGGTTTCAAATCATTTTCAATGATATCATTTTGTGCACCCAAAATTAGCTGTATCCTTTTTTTTTTCCCCCAAGAGGACACTGCTGCTCTTTAGTAAAACTCATCTGATAAACACAGCTCAGAAAATGCTTCCAATGAGATGAAATAAATAATTTAAAAATATTTTTTTTAAATATGCTTTTCCCCCCTAAGTATAAATAGGTGCTCCTTGGCTCCCTCCTATGGAGACTCTGCCGCCTGCTGAATGGTCGACTGTGTTTGTGAGGGAGTTGTGATAGAGTGGTTAACAACTAAGTTTTTATATTTATACGGGCTATAAATAAACTTATAGAGCCCAATGTGTGTAACAAATATTCACGTGCTTGACCTTGAGCTCACAAACTGTCCATCGACTACAGCCTGTCTGTTTTAAGTAGGTGGGAGGCGCGCCCACGCCTGAAGAATCAAACTGTGATTGCGCGCGCGAGATTGTGGATTTAATTGTACATGCACGCGCCCATGTGTGCCTGCGTCTGTGAGCTTATTGCGATTGCGCTCTCAGTCTTGAATTTGTCCCGCGGATGCGTGAGAGAGGGGAAGCTCTCCCGTTTGCAAGCGGTGCCAAAGTGTTCCGGACGCGCGGCGGTGCACAAGCAGAGAGTCTGCAGAAGCGGACGCGGTGAGAGAAACACATTGTTCAGGACAACACACACTAAAGTGTGTGAGCTGAGAGCAGAGACTGGAGCGGCTCGACACAAGTCTGCGCTCCTAGTGTTTTTTGGAGCTCACGTCTCCAGAAAGCTAATCGGACGAGTTCGTGCGCGGGGCACGCCGTCTGCTCGTTATTTCTCCAGGACGGCGGTGTGACTCCGCCGCTGCCCGGCTTCAGACGCTTTAACCGTGCGCTCCGGTGATGGACCAGCAGTGGTGATCCGGTGAAGAACACGAGCCACACAGGACGTCCATCAAGTCCACCGTGATTAAAGAAAAATGGGCTGTTTTTACATTGTGGAGCGGAGGGCTTGTCTGTAACTCCGGCGGATCATGGCAGGGGTGCACGCTTCAGATGCTGTGTCGGGACATTTTTTGGATCCTGCCATCGGCTCTCCGCCGGCTCAGGGCGCGACCAACGACGCGGCCGAGCTGCCTCTAACCGGTACCCGGGCGTATTTGGAGGTGTCATCCGCCGCTCAGGACTACGGGGCCGACGGAGTTTTCACCAATGGACGGTACAGGGAGAGCAGCAGCCCGAGGATCGGGAGCGGCAGCCGTGATAATTCCGCCGAGAGAAGTCAGGGAGGTGCAAACACACCTTGCGGCATCATGAAGGTTGGTTGATTGAGACACTTAGTTCTCCTTGTCAGCGAGTCTCAAGGTGACACTAAGTGGTTGGGCCACGTTCTGGCGTTACAAAGCAATTAAACACGATGTAATGTTTGGTGAGATGTTCACTGTGCTGCAGACACTTCCAGGGCTCCTCAGAGTTCCACCGGGAGGGTTCACCTCAGGAGCAAAAGGAGCATTTTAGTAACTCGGGAGAAGTTTATCCCAACAAGAGAATGAGTAATGGGATTACCTAGAATTACTCCACTTAGGCCTAAAGCAATAATACAAAAAATAAAATAAAACACTCCAGAATAACAAATGCTGAAATCCTCTGCTGTATTAAGGTTACGTCACATGTGGATGACATGCTCCTCTGACAGGCAGGTCGCATCTTACATGTTCCAGCTGTAGCAAAAGGAGCCTAAAAATGTGCAGTAATCCCAATCAGTTACACTTGCCCCAGTTACCCATATTGCTTCAACACTACACACTTCACATACACACCTAAACACACCAGTGGAGTCGTAAGTTGTAGAGAGTTTTATCTAAGAGTTCACATGATTTATAATATTTTGAGGTTTAGGTTTAAGTAGCCCATTACTGTAATTAAAATCTATTAGAGGAACAAGAGTTTACACCCAGGGTTAAACTATTAACACTTGTTGTATGGGGCATGTGGCAGAAATGATAGATCATAATGATATATTACCACAATGAATTCTTAAGCAGTAGTACTATCAGACAAATGAGTGTTTAACTTTGTTTATTGGGGGTTTTGCCTTTTTTTTGGTAGATGAATCACCCTCAAAATGCAAGTGTCAAATGCAAGATGCAGGGGAGACGAGAGGATTTGTGTGTCACATGGTCCCATTATTCACACGATATTGTCTTGTGTATTTTTACTTTTGTTATTGGTGCATATGTGATACTATTATAGTGCATTCATGGGAGCTTTAAGGGTCTTTGTCTTTTGCTAAATGTGACAATATCAGTGGCTATTTGGGTCCCCCTTCCCCAACATTTCTTTTTTTGGGTGGGAGGGGTGGGGGTGGGGGCCCAAACCAAACCAAACCAAACCTCATTTTCCATTCATCTCTACTATGGCTGCACGATATAGGGAAGAAAAAAACTGACTTTGTGACATTTTTCTTTTGTGCGATACAGAAATTGCAAATAAGTCAAAATACAAGAATTTTCACCAGATGACTTGAACATCTCTTCTGACCCGTAATGTCAATAAAATCAAAACATCACACGTGCGCCCAATGGTGATGTCGATGCTGAAACGGTATGTGAAGCCCTTATTTCTGCTGCTAAGAAGAATCACTGAGGCCTGTGTCTAAAACTTGGATTATATATATTTTTTTTTCTCTCGATGGCTTTATTTGCACACATTTAGATGCAGAACACTGCTATACTGAGAAACACACCAGGTATATTGAGGGCAGCGTTTCATGATAGAAGGAATATGAAGAATAATTGATTTCATAAGTCATATATATATATGGCTAAAGGAGCGTGTGTGTGTGTGTGTCAGCAAAGGTGAATAACATCATAACTTTGAGGCATCTTGATGTGTGTCTTTACCAACATCTCACACAGAAAAAGGTTCAAATGTAATAATATAAGCTCACAGCTTTTAAGCAGCTAAGTTAGAACCCTTCAGCCTTTTTTTGGTTCCTTTTCCTTTCTTTTGTCTCCTTCTCTTTTAGTCTCATTTTCCATCTCACTTTTCCCTTTCTAGCCATGTTCTCCTCTCTTTGCCTAAGGCTTTTTTGTTTGGTGGTGGTGTTTGACCCACCTTAACTCTGAGCATCAGTGATCAGCAAACTAGCTCCCCCTTTCCTACGTCATGTTGTGTTTCTATGTTATTTGTTTATTTATTGGCTTGTTTGCTTACATCATTGATTGTTGTACTTTATTAACTGTTGATGTGGTCTTGCCCCTGCTCAACGTAAATTTAATTACAACTAAATTAGTTTAGAACATTAATCCGTGGTGCATAAGGACATGGAACGTGCCGTGATTGTTTGTATTTTGTATATATTTATCTAGCTAAAGCTGCGCGGGTGTGAGACACTGCCTGGTTGCAGCTAGCAGTGAAACGTGGTATTGATTTTCATTCATTTGGGCGTCCTCTTAATAATCAAACAGAATTAATTGATAATGAAGCACCGACACAGTGGAGCGGATCGACCTTGTTAACGAATCAGTTTTAAAAGTTCTCTCTGCTTCCCCCATGATGATTTATATAATGCTATTATTCCATGTTATGCTTTTAATGATTTTGCAAGTGCAACTTGTTAGCTTCGTCATGGGGCCCTTGGTGGAGATGGAAGTATTGTGTAGGTGGGAAACACTGGAGGATTGCATTCTGTCATATTAGACCTCTTTTGCTTAGCAACTGACACTAAACACTGGCTAATTTTTTTTCTTACCTCCATTATTAGGCTCCCTGTGGATGTGGGCAAACAGTGCACCCTCCCACAAACCACATGCGTCTATGTATGAAAACAAACACTGACACCATGTTGAATGTTGTTCAGTCAGTGGAATTCAATTAAAGGTACACTCTGTGCTGTTTCCATCCCGAGCCTTCTCCTCGGTATTATCACGAAAACATTTGCTCTTTGGAAGAAAAAAAAAAAGATTCTTGAAATATCATATGACTGGAAAGCCCTAAATCCTTCCTCTCCCTCCTCAGCAATCAGACAACCTCCATGCAGCTCATGAGCAAAACATGACAGGAAAGCTGGAGGGGATTGTGCTGTCAAACATGACTGATAACAAAACTTCCAAGGCTGATTCTCTGAGCGCTGCCTTCACGTGATGTCAGAAAAAGATCCTGCTGTGCTTTGGCTGATGGAGAACAGCAAATTCTCATGCATTGCCTCCTAAAAAAAAGACAGGGATAGCTCCAAAAACGAGTTCATGAGCCGAGCCTGCGTCGACGTGTAGTTTCTGTAACATACCTGTGATCTCACTAAGATAGAGGAATGCGGTGTGTTTTAAATTCCTAACAATCAGATAAAAATAATGGTTTATGATCCCAGTAGTGATCCATTTTCTGAGAAGTACACTGACGTTTCATCTTCAGCCTCTTCTGCTGCTAAAAATGGAAAGTACAGTTATATTAAAGATGGAATTTTAGATGGATCTGATTGATTTATACGGGGAAACTGTACTCTGTTAAAATGTGCACAGCTTGTGGAATCAATAGTCCAAGTTTGTGTTAAGGATTGTGTTAAGAGTTGTAAGTTCACTGTAAAAAAATTAAAACAAAAAAAAACTGTAAAAAAAAAAAAAGATAAAAAGGCTGGCAGCAGAGTTTCCAGACAGATACTGTCAAATTACAGTAAATAACCATACCACCAAATTAAATGTAATAAACTGTAAAATTACAGAACATATTTTACAGTCCAAATGAATGAAACTACTGTATATTATTGTTGATAAATGTTCATTAAACAGTGGAATAAGATGAGGATTTTTTTTTTTTACAATGTTGTTTAACCCGCGTTTTGAACGACAAGACTTGTGTAACCATATACCCCGTCGACATAAATGAATAAAATGTTCGGTTTGCTGCTTGTTCCTATGCAGAATCACCTCCTTTTGTTTTTTGCTGTTTGCGTTGTCGTCAGCTGGCGCTCCTCGTGCATTTCCTTGTAAAATAAGGCTCATTTTTGCAGTTTTGCATTTCTTTGTAATGTAATGTCATAAACTCTTGAATCACCTGCTAATCGTCGATTAGGAAAATCGTTGGTCGGTTGAGGGCAGCCTTGTTTTGGTTTTTTTTGTTCAGCTACATTTTAGACAGCGGTCGGTGTTGGACTGCAAAAAATACAGATAAATATTATAATTGAAACTCTGCTTTTCGCTGGAATTTGAATAGAGTGCAGTTTTACAAACACCTCACCGGTCCATTAACCGCTCCTTTCTCTGAGGCTCTTTCAAGCACCAACATCGTTGGGCTGTATCCTGTTAGCGAGTGTTTCTTGCGGGCTTATGCTAATCACAAAACGACCTTGTAGAACAGGTTTGAGGATTTAAGATATTAAAAAACACTCCTGTCAAAGGGCTTGAAGTTTGTTTTGAACAGTTTATACTTTACTTTTATACTTTCTGTTCAGCAGGTTTGGTTTCATTTGCGCCTTTAAGAAAGATCTGCACATCATCCTCACGATGGCACACTGTTTGAGCAAAGCATGGTGGGAAAATTGGGTCAGCCATTCTGTAGACTCGGTTCATGTAGAGCCTCATCACACCCACCCACACTTGAGCAGCACTGTGTTATGTGTGTGTGATGAGTGGAGGTTTTTAAAGGAGCAGAGGCTGCCGTTCCATGGGAATAGGGAAGCAAAAGAGCAATTAGCGCAGTGTTACCTCATCAACTTGGCTCTCGACTAGCAAGAGAGGAATTCGCGTGACTGCTCCTTAAACGGGCATTCAACCCTGTCCTTGTGTCATCTCCTCAGCGGGGTGACAGGGCCATGGTGGAGAGGTTGAGAAGTTGCTAGAGGGGGGTTTGCGATGCAGCCTCATTATGTAACGCTGGACTGTGGACAGCTGCAAGGCCGGCTCCAGCCTGGCTGCTGGATGGAGGGAAATGACAAGCAGCAAAACTACGGATGGGGCAAACAAGGATTTTACCCACAATTTGAGAATGATGCTATTGCATGAATATCCCATCGCATCTTTTGTTTCTTCTTTATTATCACTCTTCCCCGTCTTCTCTTCACTTTATAGATTCCTTAACCTTAGCAGCAGATAAAAGGTCAAGCATTTGTTTTCAGACATCTGCAAGAAACAAACAGATCATGGTTGGGTTCAAAGTAATCCAAAAGAATGGGAAGACATCACGAATGTAACATGGTTTATACCTATTGGGACAAATTACATCATTGGCCCCAATCTGACAGACGGTGTATGATTATGATTTTATCTGAAAGTTCCGAGAATATATTCTATGTGGAAACGATGCATTTGACAGATGTGGTTTTATGGCCATTCATTTGTTAACTGGTGCATTGAACAGACATGCATCACTTTGTCTTTACTGCATGTCAGAGAATGCAGCAGCAACACGCTTGTCTTCTGATGTTCAAAGTGTCTGCTGACAGTAACAATACAATGCACAATAGTCTTGATTTTGAAAGACGTTTCTATTTACCTACAGTAGCTTCATTATCCTGAATAAGTCTGTCAGAATATTTACATAAAACCTGTCTGACATCTGGTTCTAAACGTAAACAGCTGTAGGGGATCTGTGGTGTCTTGAACTTCCTGCCACCTGATGGATCCCACCGTCAGGCGGCCTCCGCTCCCTGGCGTTTAGCTAATGTGAGATTTGGCCGATCCTCATCGAGGACTGAGGACGCCTCACTCCAACAATCCTGAGCTGAAAACACTGATTACATTTGGTGGGATCATCTGAGATGATGATGATGATGATGAAAATTGGAATAAAAGCATTGTCACGGCTCGCTGCTCACATCTCAAGCTTTATGTAGATTAAGAGCTTCCTCCGAAAATGTCATTTAAAGTGATAGACAGAGACCCCGGAGAGAAATCTAGGAAGTTAAAGTAAAAATCAGGTAAAGTGCACATCCCACGTCTCACCATCCTGCACTGAACGCTTGGATGTTTTTTGTGAAACAGAGATCTGCATTGCGTTGAAACGGAAGACGGAGACGAAGCGGTGATGACAGACGTCTGGGGTTGCTGGATATCATTGCTTGCTCGCCATACTGGTTTGGTCAAATGGCAATCTTTAAAATGCAAACATCTCAAATAGGCGTCTTTGTGTGTGCGCATCCACAGCTTACCGTCAAACAGGGAGGAAAAAACATCAACAGTTTCACAAAGGTCAAGAGCTCAGTGTTGAATTCTGAGAACAAGTGTGATCAACATCTCGTAGAAGTGAATCAAACACAAAGGAATCATGATTTAACTACAATTAATGTCCTTTTTTTGCTTGTTAATTCAAGGTTATTTGATAGGCCGAGAAAATGTATTGTGTCATTTCGAAATGTGTTGAAGCTGCATCGCTGTCAGATCAGACCAGAGGCAAGATCAGGAACGTGGAAGGAGACGATATGAAGGGACCACTCCAGGATTTGATTGTTTACTATTTCCTTTGACGTTACTGCCAAAGTCGATGTCCCATTGACTTGGAGGACGGTGGCGGTGGGAGTGACTGTTCTCCTGCAGCTACAGTTTCAAAGCCCTAATGCTAATTCGCAAACACTAGACTAGACGAACTGCTTTCACAGCTCTGACAAGGATTTTGCATGTTTGACTTTCCCTTCTTTGCACGTCGTCCGAAACAGACCAAAAGACTCCTTGTTGCGTTTGTGGCCATCCATCTCTTTCTTGGGGGGTGCGGCTCTCATACATTCCCTCCTAATCCTGCCTCTTCCTTTATTCCCTGGTAGGATAATGAGTTGAGCCGGAACCTCAATTACCTATGTGTCAAACTGGGCCCCGGATAAAGACACTTCTTTCAAACGGGAACGATTGATTTGATTGGACACCACCAGGGTGTTTTTTTCGGGGGTGACTTATCTTGATCCTCTGGGATCAAATGCGACAGTGATGACACCGCAGCCGAGGCAGGGCGCAGGCGTTGTGTGGTATGAGTGATCCTCATGACGGATAAAAAATATTCAGGCCAGGACATTGGTTTGATCAGGAGTTGATACCACACAATATCTTAACAGAGGGGTCTTGGTTTTCCCAGGATAGCTGTTGTCATTTTAAAGATGTGACTAACGATGAGTAATATTCAGATTTGTCAGGCTGGATGCTTCCCAGCTTCATGTGGGCTGCAGGAACAGAGGTCTGATGGATGAAAAGCACAATATGTCTGTGAGAGCGGCTCCACCTGGCTTTGCTCTAACATGTTGTTTTTTTTTACAGGCACCTCCTCTCAATCACGTTTTCTTCTCAACATGCAGTAAGACAAGAATGCAGCAGTACACTCACAAAAGCTCTATGTGGTTACCGATGACGAAACGGTGTGCAATCATTGTTTACCGTTGACATTTAAAAGCAAATTGATGTGTGTCAAACATTCCATCGTTACGGTGTGTCATATGAGGTGGGATTGGGATCAATTTCAGGACTCAAGGCTTTACAGGAGAGACAGGTTTGTGCTACTTTTAGTTTCCAACTTTCTCAGTCATAGTTGAAGTTTCACATCCCATTAAATTACAAGTTTAACCCTCCTGTTGTGTTCATTTCCTGTTTACTAGTTTGGTGTTGCGGGTCAAAAATGACAGCGCCATTCTAGCTGATTATAAATCCATAATAACTCATGAAATATAACCTAATATTGTGTTTCATCTTTTTATCAACTCAAGTTCTTGTGAGCATCACAAGGTTTCAACTTTCATTTGCTGTTTATGGTCTGTAGGCCTCATTGACCTGAGCTCATATCACTTGGTCATCATGGTGCCACAGAATAAACTGTGAGCAAGGCCTCAAAAAAGCTTTATGTACCAGAGCTGAGAGGAAGTTGTTTATATGATTGAAACAATGTTGCAGGTGTGGTTCCCATGGGGTAAAAACTCTTTAGGGGATAGGTTCCCGTAGGGGTTACCATGGAAGCCAAAAAGGGGCGTTTCTAATGACCGGTCATTTTTGACCAGGAACACCAAGGGTGTAAACAAAACACCCAAAATTTAATAAAAAGTTATCAAAATTGATTTTGTGTGTGTACAGATGCCATGTGTGAACAAAGTCATGGAACCTTATGACAAACGGATGAAATTAACATTTTTTAGAGAAAAAAACTTTTAAATCGGTCAAATTTGACAGGAGCACGACCGAAAGGGTTAAATCCAGGTAATCGATCAAATGGGAAGGAAATGTAGGAGATGGAGGTTCTGTTTCTTCAGGTTTCTCTCATTACGTAGCTCAAATTAAAAAGAGCAGAAAAGGGTGGTAACAGGCGAGACATGGCGCCAAATCACTCAGACAGCCAGCCTTTGGTTTTTGCCTGCCGGAGGAAGAACAATGTCTTCACCTCAGCACTATTACATTCTTCAGCTCCTCCTCCTCCTCCTCCTGCTGCCCGTCATGGTCTGGTGGAGTTATCCCTGTGCCTGAGATGAGAACAGGGAGAGAACGATTAGTAGAGAGAACATCTTTGTGAATGTGTGTGTGTGTCTGTGGACATCTTCAGCTGCAGTCTCTCTGATACTGGAAGTAAATGTTAATACTGAATTTTGTTGTATTCTGTGAAATTGCAAGGACAGCATCCTCTCTCACTGAAACAGAGGGGGATTCCTCACAGAGGGTTAATAGAATGCTAAAAAGTCCGTCTTGCTTCCTGACAGAATAGAGTAAGATGCAGGTAAACTAATGATGGAGGATGAGGCCAGAGAACTTAGAGATAACTTAAATTCCCACAAATCTAAATGCAGCCTCTTGCTTTCTTATGCTGTCTGGTTTCTGTATTTTTCTCTTTCTTGTCTGTGGATGCCAGCGTTGCCTCTGCGTTCTGTCTGGTCTGCTTTGCTTCTTTTTTTTCTTTTCTTTTTTTTTGCTTTAGTTTTTGTTTGTGGTCCTCCGCTCCTGTGTTCCGTCTGACTCTGCACCATGTCAAGACCTTAGCCAACCATCAGTTTATGTAGACGTTGCATAATCGTGGGTTTGATCTTGCGTTCACCCGTTTGGAAAGCTGAACACAAAGTGCTTCTTTTTTTGTTGTTGTTTTTTTCATTTAGAGGTTTAAAAAAAGCAGACCAGCCTGCTGTGTTTTCAATTCTCTGTTAATTCGCAGCATAATGAGCTCATATTGTGATCAGTTTGAAGCTTTCGGTTGTGTAACTAACAAAACCTTCTTGGTACTTAGTGAAATGAATTGTCAAATACAGAAAGATGAATGTCTGGTTCAATCAGTTTTGTTTCCTTATTTCTTTTGTTTTGACACGGATTATTTTGCTCATGGACCACATCATCAGTTATAACAGAACATTTCTAACAATAACCAGCACAGACGAATAGCCTCTTTGCCTCATGAGAGTTGACGTGTCTGTAGATATGTGGCTACTTTTCTATCGTTTAAGTTATATTTTTGGACTTTTTTGGCCTTTACTATCTGGACAGGACAACTTTAGAGGAGACAGAAGATATGGGAGAGACCGAGGAGGGGGAAGACATGCAGCAAAGGGCCACAGGCGGAGTTTACCCCGTGGCCACGAGAGGACTCGGCTTCCACGCCCCTTCTTTTCTATCGTTTAAATGGTGCGTTTGGAACATGCTGGTGACGCAGTTTTAGGATAATCAGGAGCGTGCTGGACGTTGACCAATAGGTGTCAATTGCCACAGTGTTAGTACCTGCTCAGCTCCCTTTGGAACCGCTATACGGAGGTGGTACTAAAAAAAAAAGTCGAGTAGATTTGGTACCATGCAGTGGAAACGGGGGCTATAATGAACGTGTAAAGATTAAACCGACTGCGAAACAGCCTGTTGCCAGTTTGGGCTCAAAGCAGTGCTGTGCAGAATTTTTTGCATTACATAGCTGTTACATAGAGTGGCTATAAGTCTTGTTCATGTATGGAACTCAATGCATTGCAAGAACTTGCAATGCATTATGCATCATGCAGAAACCAGCTGTTGCACAGAGATGGTGCGGCGAACTTATAAACATGTTAGTGTTCAGTAGCTTTTAGGCTTCATGATGAATGAAGCGGCTCAACAAGGCCTGGTGTGTGTGTGTGTGTGTGTGTGTGTGTGTGTGTGTGTGTGTGTGTGTGTGTGTGTGTGTGTGTGCGTGTGTGTGTGTGTGTGTGTGTGTGTGTGTGTGTGTGTGTGTGTGTGTGTGTGTGTGTGTGGAGAGGCTTATTGTCTTCCTCTCTATACGGTACGTCTTTTTAACAGCCACTGGCACACAGATGCCACGGATTCACAGATGGTGCCATGTTTCTTTTTGCTCTGGCACAGATGGCACGAGATGAGAAAATTGTGGACATTAAGCACATGGGCTTAGTGTGTACGTGATTGGAGGAGTTGTGTCGTTTTGATTTTGTGTCGTCAACCGGCAGCATGTGGTCAGAATGCACCTAGAAAATATTAGTACAAGGGGGAAAAGATTATGTAGGTTAAGCTCTTCCATTCATGCATTCCTGTTTTGTTTCAGTGTTTTTTTTTGTTTTTTTCAGCTGTACCTGCTGCCCACACAATAAAATAAATATCATGTGCCTCTTTTTGATGAGCTATTCTTAAACTGCACCGCCTACACAGGCTGAATGAGAGGAAACAAACGCACCTAAATTCTTTCGCTTTTTAGACTTTCCTCTCAGGAGACGCTGCTGTTCATCACAGAGCTACGCTGTTTCCTGTTGCCGTCCTGCCCTCATGCTACCTACAGTCGTGTAGGTAGCAGCCTACCCTGTGTGTTGCCCCAGGGTGTCTTTCTGTGGGTTACTGTGCAAGCACGGGCATGCCACTCAAACATTCCACTCATGCTGTAAACACACACACACACACACACACACACACTCAAACACACACGTACAGCTGGAAAAAAAAAATGTTATTGACAGTTTCTTCTGGAGGGTTTAACTAAATCACTTTTATATTCTACAAGTGTGTTTTCAGCTTAAGGGAAAGCTGTGTCTCTTCTGTACACTACATGTGTCTATATGGTACATGTATGTTTACAATATTGCACCACTGGCTGACAAAGCCTTCGGTCTTCCTTGAGAATGTATAAAATATGAATTTGGAGATCTCACCCTTCTATCTGCTCCGGTCCTCTGGTCGTCCAGGCCTCAGCCCGCTGGATGTTCTGCGGATCTGTTTGTGTATTTATGTTTTTTTTTTCCGAGAGCATACAGTCTGTGTGTTGAAGGCTGGGCTCTGCTGTGACTTCGGAGGGAGGGATTTTATTTGTGTTTTTTAAATTTTTTTTTACATCTTGCGTGGAGACTTGCGTGGAGTCTTGAGAGAGATCTCGACTTTACAGGGTGAAATGTGATACTGTGGAGTGAGATCTCCCCTGGAGCTGGGAAAAGAAGAGAAGGAGAAAGAAAGATGCTGTGTGATGACAGAGAGGAAGATTCACTGGTGTTGGCTTTCTTGATGAAAGCGAAGACGCTGGGTTAAAAGAGGATTCAAATGAGCCTTTTACATCCATTCCAAGCTTGTAAAATACACATTTCTCAAAAAGAATCCCTTTAAAAAAAAATTTCGGCTTGTCTTTCAAAGAGAAAAAAAAGCCTTCAGATAGTTGTGTTGCTAAATTGCAAAAATGGATTTGAATACAAAGGTGCTAAGAGGAACAACAAATTTGTCCTGCAACTGGTGACATAGGAGTGAGGTAGCTGTAGGGAGGGAGGTAGAGAGGTCGTCCACTTAACAGACGGAAGGTCAGTGGTTCGATCCCCAGCCCTTGCAAGTCGAAGCATCCTTGAGCAAAATACTGAACCATAATTTGCTCCCTGGACGCCGTGCTGATGGCCCACTGCTTCTCAGGGATGGATCAAATACAGAGGGAGAATTTCCCTCTGTGGGGTCAAAAAAAAAAAAAAAGGATCAATGACTGTTGTTTATGACATTAATGAACATGGCGGACCATCTTAAACAATTCAAAGCGTAGGTATACCTCACTGAAAGAAATAAAGTAGGATTTGCTGCAAGGATCTTCGCATCAAGTCAATGTAAATGTTAAATAAGATTAGAGGACTTGAACACAACCTGCCCGTACCACTGCAGCTAAAACCTTTCCACAAGTGCAACTTGGTGGTGACGCTGACTAAACGCTGAACTGTGGAATGAGTATTGTTTCCACCACCTCATGTTTATTTCTGCCTCAATGGCTGCTGCAGCTCCCGCTGAGCTTTTCAGCGAGGAGCAAACATCTTCTTCCCTCGCGGCGAAAAGGAAAAATGAGTCAGGAAAGGGTCGATAAAAGTCAGGAGCAAAATAAGTGGCGAAAAGCGCACATCCTTTCAGAGGAGTCGATTGCCTGTGGTTCATCCCCCAGCATATTCCTCCCAAAACCAACCAGGGGTTAAAGTTGGCTTGTCTGAAAATCATCCCTAGAATATCAGTGATAAACAAACAGATTTTGTGAATAGGATAACCAGGCTTTGGTTTGTCCTTGCAAAAAAAAAAAAAAGTTGCATATTTTGTAGCGCTGATATCCTAACTACTGGAATGCATGCACAAATCATGCCTGCAACTGCAGTTACATACAAAATGTCAAAATGTTTACATTTAAAAACATGCTGTCATGAAATTAAACAAACAGAACGACTTCCTGGAAGCGAATGCATCAATCAAAAAACTGAAGAGTACCTTCAGTTTGTAGTTAATGGGGAAAAACATGCCAAATTACCGGCATAATAAGTTCCGAGTGCCAAGGCATCCTTTGTATGTGACACCTCATTAATGCCGATGAATAATGTTGTATTCAAATTAGCCTGAACAGAGCGGGTCAGTCAAAGTAAGTGGGTACAGATTCTCAGCACAGGGTGACCCAGTTGTCAGCAGCCTTAACAAGGTGAGTGATGCCCTTCTTTGTCATGAGCCTCTTCTAGTTGGATGCAGCGGTGATGAGGAGGAGGAGGAGGAGGAGGAGGAGGGAGAGACCCGATTACAATCCAATTTTATTTGTGCGTTTGTGTATGTGTGTGTGTGTGTGTGTGTGTGTGGCAGAATGGATGTGCGCACATGAGCAAGTGTAAATTTGAGTGAATGACTGATTTTGTGAAAAGGTCAGACACTCATGCAACAAGGAAGTGGGTTTGGTGATCAGGGAGAATTAAGGTCAGTGTGTAGCTCTGATTGCTTGTGGGTTGACGGATGCTGAAAGGCATGGGTGACGCACAGCATGGGCCAAAAATAAACAGAGGAATTCAACTGAACTGGTTAAATTTATCGAAACAAAGGAGACAACTGTTGTTCATTTCTATCATCATATTGAACACATTTAGTAGCGTTTGAAACTGTGGATGACAGTAATTAGCGTCATGATGGTTTGCATAGTTTATTCCTGAGAATGGATCATAATTTGGAGAGAAAAAAAATTAGACGTAGCCAGATCTTAAAAAGGAACGGATAATTTTTAACAGACTTTCAGCTGGATTTGATGTTTCCACTCATCCAAATGCTTTGTCTTTTGCAGCAGTAAGACGCCGTTCACTGCCATGTATAGTTTAAAAAAAAGAAGAGAAAAAAGTAATATTTCATTGATTATAATGAAGGCTAAAAAATATGAAACTCCACACAGATGATTAGCTTAGCTCAGTAGTAGCACATTGAAACAGGTTAGCCTGATATAAGATATGATAAGATAAGACGGTGCAGTCATACAGCTCTGTGCAATATCAGAAGAATATAATATCAGAGAAAATATATACAAACAATAATCACTGGTCTCCTTGTAAAAGATATTCTGAATGCTACTTTGATTTAAAATTGCACCCTAAATTGAACTCAGGCAGAATCGAAATGCTTTTAAAAGCCCAGCCTATAATCTTATCTATAGCTACCAGTCAGAATATTCTTTATTGTGAACTTCTAACTATCTGAACTATCAAATCATATTTACTCTCATGTATTGAAAAAAAACAGACACAGTCTGGGAGTGACGTTGATTTTGTTCTGAACATTATTTGCATTATTTTATAATTAACCAAATCATTCAACTTCATAAGATGAGAGTGGATTAGTGAGACCATAATAATCAGCCTTGTTAATTATACTTACAGCTCGTTTTTGTAATAGAACTATTGAATTTGTTGTCATTTTAAAGGTCAATCCCCACAACTCCACACACAATAAGATATATATAAGGATGTATGAGTGAGCAATAAATGATATACAAGGCCTTGTGATTTCACAAATCCCTAGATTTATACAGGATTGTTGTTGACTTTGACATGTTTCCTTTAATATAATATGTCCTATAGATGTGAGATGCGCACAACTCACATCTATAGGGAGTAAACAAGACACAGAGACTTCCTGTTCTGCCTATTAGGCCTGGCCTGGACGTTAAATGCCCCGAGCTGGACCAGCAGCGAGGGAATAACATGCAGATCAATGGGCAGACTGCTCTATTGAGTGATGCTCAGCGGTGTCGAGAAAAAGAAAAGGGAGACTGCAGAAAGGGAGAGAGTCAGACGGAAGATGGTGAGAAGTATGAAAAGGCAGAGGGATGGAGATTGAGGAATACAAGAACTGGAAGGGCACTGTGTGTTCTACAGCTACAGGCCATTAGCACCTTCAGTTGGCAGTCATCCTGAAGAGGGAGGACTGCAGTCTTCTCCCAACAGCCCAGTCACGAAGCAGGAGGATGCAGAAAGAGACGGAGTGAGACACACGGGGAGAGAATGAAAATTTGATGCCATACATTTTGCATGATGTGCATGCTTCAGGGAAGTCACAGGATGATCCTCCTCTCTCCCTGTCCTTACTTCACCTTAGTACAGTGAAGGCCTATTCCCTAGTCTTCATCATGTCCGTTAGAGATTGGACACGATGAAGACTGTTTTTCTCACACAGCTGACTGTGTGAGGACAGGTGGACCCTGTTTGCCTCCGAGAGACTCTCACAAATGTGTGTGTTGTCTTGCAGTTGTAATCATTGCAATGCTTCATCTCATGTCAGACAAAACAACACAACAGTGGAAGTGTGAGCATCCAGTAGATTAATCAGTCGCAGGGATCGTCGTGAACCGTGTGTGTGTGTGTGTGTGTGTGTGTGTGTGTGTGTGTGTGTGTGTGTGTGTGTGTGTGTGTGTGTGTGTGTGTGTGTGTGTGTGTGTGTGTGTGTGTGTGCAGGCATGTGACTGTATTCAATAGATCAATAAATGATTAATTGCTATATTATTATTGTTATTATTGGAGTTTGTAATCCAGTATAGGCGGATTGGTGGATCGCCCATCGGTGTGAATGGTTGTTTGTTTTACCCTAAAACGGTAAACATTTGTTGTGTTTTGGTCGGTCGTTTACATGGCAAAAAACATTTTGTGGGGCCTGAAAATGCAAACTCTTGAAAACGGGCTCCAGAGTGTGATCTTTTTGAAAACGCTACAGCGTCGTCGACATATACAAGAGCAAAACTCAACTCCTCTGAAAACGATGACATCACTGCCCTGCTTTGTGCATGCCTATTGTGGTTCCAGCCAAATTCATGCATACAGACAGAACACTATTGACACAACAACAAGAAAACATTGTAGGTCTGTCTGGTTTTATTTGCCCTGCAGACTCTGCAGAGTTAATTACCGCTCCTTTGCTACATCACTATACTGCAATCTTATTCCGTGGCGTTGGTTTTGAAACCGTACACCGCCAACTACGGCCCTGGCATGCATACTACAGCATTCTCAGCTGTTTTGGCAGATCTGTGTGAATGGGGGTTGTTTCAAAAATGTCGTGTGAAAGCAGAACTTTTTTACAATGGAAAGCAAAAACAAAACTGTGTGAACAGGGCCTACGTCAGTCCAGGGTTTACTCCACCTCTCGCCCAATGTCAGCTAGGATTTGCTCCAGCACCTGCAAAGATGAGCCATAATTGTGTATAATTTCTTGAGTGACAACCACCGCTAAACAATGCTTACCTATTTTATACCAAGTCATGAATTTGTGTTGAGTTTTCTGGCTGCAACTAACAGTTATTAATGATCTCAAAACAAAATCCCAAATATTTTGACATCAAGCTACAGTTTTATTTCCTTTTCTCCTCCGTCTTTCTTTGTGTTTTACATACAGATGAAGGAACACGGTGGCAATTGACTTGTGTGTTTTTCTGCTTTTACGAATCCCATTTGTCTACCAAATTTCTCTTTGTTCCCCCCCCTTTTAGTTTTCACGGCTTTATTCAAGTCACACTCTTCACCCTTGTTGTTTACCAACATGCAGAGTGAATATCCAGAAGCATTTAGGAGCGAAATCAGCAGAAGTCTCCTCCTTTTGTCCAACACTAAGAACCAATACACATGCAGACATGTTTGTCTTCATGATAGGGATAGTTAGATAGTTAGTTTTTTTTGTTTGTTATAAATCTCTCTTTTATATACAGTATATATTTTCAATGGAAAATTAAATCATTTGAATCTTGAGTGATTATTTTAGGATATTATTTATACAGGCTATGATTTAATATAAGATAACATGTAATTAGAGGCTCTAATTCATACATTGTTGTCTGATTCTATTACTAAATGTATCATTTTATTCTATTCTGTTTTAACATCTGGATTGGTTCACTTTTAATATCCTACTATTGTGTGTGCATGTTTAAAAGGAGTTTTTTTTTTTTTTATTATTATTAAAGCACTTTGTGTTACAGTTTGTTTGTATGAAAAGTGCTATACAAATAAAGATTGACTGATTGACTGATATTATAGACAGAAAATAGGTCAAAGTAAAGAGAGTAAGTAAGTGTCAGCTGATGATAAATAGAGCTCCTCATGCATTCTCTCAGACTTCATTGTCGACAAAATAGACGCTCCTTCATGTTTATCCAATAATATTTACTCACCCTTTCCTGTGTGTGTGTGTTTGTGTGTGTGTGTTTGTGTTGAGGGATTTGCCTTCAGATGAGCAAAGATCACACATGTTGTTGTTCGTTGAAGTTCAGAAAAACGTAGGAATATTCCAGCGTTCCAGGAAACTGCTGAATGTTGAAATGAGAAAAACAAAGCAGATGCGTCTAATGCATGTCAGTCATCTGCATCGCCTCAGGTAATTAGTATGCTCACTGTATTCACAGACACCTCATGTTGAGATTGATAAACCTCCCTCAGGTCTTACGTGTGTGTGTGTGTGTGTGTGTGTGTGTGTGTGTGTGTGTGTGTGTGTGTGTGTGTGTGTGTGTGTGTGTGTGTGTGTGTGTGTGTGTGTGTGTGTTTTGGTTTATACTGTGAAAGAAGTATTCGTGATGCTTGCAACACTGCTAGTCCCTGCGGTGCAGCTTCTCTCCTACCTGCCACTTATGATCCAGACTCCACAGACCCATAGACCTATAAAGTGTGTGTGTGTGTGTGTGTGTGTGTGTGTGTGTGTGTGTGCTGCTTCCAAACACCACTGCCGTCCCAGACAATGGCACCAAAATGGAGCTGTCTGCCATCATGGAGCGGAGAGAGGGGAGGAACAGAGTGTAAATTAAAACAGCATTGTTTTGGTGATGGGGTGTATTTTTTTATGTTCCAGTGAGGGGGAAGGAAAACACACAAGTACCAGGTGTGTGTGTGTGTGTGTGTGTGTGTGTGTGTGTGTGCGTGGGTGTGTGTGTAGGGGGGTGCAGGTAGTGCCAAGGATTGAGCCGGCATGATCCCGCAGAGGTCAAGGTGAAATCTGGAGGGAGTGAGAGTGTTTTCACGGCAGGGATTGGAGGCTGCTGGATGGCCTGGGAAGATAAATGGGAAGGTGGAGGAGAGGAACTTCAGGGTGGAGTGGGAGGGTTGACGTGATGGTCAGCTAAATCTTGAGGCTGGCCACGCGCCATTAGATTAGCAGATAACCGCACAGCAATGCGATTGGAGGCTAGTTTATCAAACGGTGATGCTATAGGAGCGCTGGGGTGGAACGCAGGTGAAGGCCAAAATGCACATCACACGGCGACTTCAGGCTACAAGCACAAGCATGCCTTCAGCCGCACACTGCCAACGTTCGCCGTTACACAATGCTGTTAAATGCTTTTCTTGTCCGAGCAAGAGTTTGTCCTTGTAGGAGGATGTGCTATACTCCTCTCTCTTCTCCTGCTCCCCCCCGACTCCTGACTCCCTGCCAGACAAGACAGAGGAGGAGAGGAAAGAGGATCGCATTTCCCAGAGTCAACGCTAGATAGGTGATATAGGAACCTGGCAGCCAGCTATCAGTCATGCACATCTTCTCCTTCAGGCCGACCCGTGCCGGGCACCGCCACGGTCTCCTCCCCCACCCCCCACTTTAGGTATTGATTTGAGACTGACAGGAGATGTGATTGTGAGTGGGGAGGCGGTTGGCGTGTTTGCCTGCCCTTGTGCGATACCTCTGTATGTTATGGCTGTCATGTACTGTATGTATAGGGCCATTAGCGTACATGTGGCATCAGGTCAATTGCAACATCCTTTATTGATGGAGCTCTTGACTGGAAATAAATTGAAATAGAGGCCCGTACTGTGGAAATGCGTTATTGACTGGGTCGTAAAAAGTAAAGCACATCTCCGTCTGCAGCCCAAGCCAGGTGAAGAGGCCATGTAGGCATACGGAGCCCCGTCTGTCAACCGTGCAAAATGTGAGGGATTTGTTACATATGTTTAATGGGATACACTTAAAATGTTTAATGCATTTTAACAATAGACTGTAGACTTTATTTTTGAATGGCAATTCAGCTAGGTTTATCAGCAAAACATAATATTTATCAGCTGTTTGCACCAACCAAGTCACACAAGAACAGTTTAAATAGCTAAATGCAACACATTAAAAGTTTTTTTTTCACATTCAACACAAAATGCTTCTTTTAAGTACTACTGCAGTCTCAGCATGACTCAACCTCCTGAATTGCATCCTTCATAAGAGCACACATCTGCAAATTAATTGTTGCCCAAAAGTTCTTTACAGCTGAGGCCTAAATTCACCACTGCTGACCCAAAAGTAGAAGAAAAGTGGGTTCCAGTAGCTCAGAACCATCTGGATCAGACACAGAAGTTTTGGGATGCTGTTCTGTAGAGCGGGGGAAACAAAACTAGAACTTGCTTGCATGATGTTGATGGAGGAGACACATCATTTTATACCTCTAGTCAACCATCCATGTTCTTCCAATCTTCTCATCATTTGCCACCAAAATTCAATTTAATCCTTGAGGGGATTAAATCAAACAGGAGACTTTGCCTCCTGACTCGTTCAACCGGTGGTTTTTCCACTGAAGTCGTCCATCAAAATTCATTCCGCTGTTGATTAAAGCTCGTCTGTATCAAGCAAGCAATGCCGTGAGCTTCTGCATCATCAGTTATAGCTGTGGGGAAATGTAAGCATGACACTCATAAGCCTTGTCAAGCCTCAGCCAGTATAGTGTGACCAGAACGTCTCCTAAAGGCGATCCTCTCATCGCTCTAACTTCTCACCCAACCAAGGGTAACACGCTGTGCAACAGTGGTGTGACGTTATTGTATTCAAATGTGCACAAATCACCTAAACTCTCACTCGCTTTCGACGGCTCACCCAATCCGAACAATAGGGAAACTATGATGTTTGCAATTCAGACACAGTCTCTGCTTTTTTTTAATGTGTTTCTAGTTCCATAAATGCAGCGTTGTCTGGTTTCAGAGCGTGACAGAAAGTGAAAGAGGATGTGCAGCTGGAACTTGTTTTCCCTTCACTCTAAAAAAGCAGAAGCTGCGAGCTGAACAGTCGGCCGCCGAAAAAGTGGCGCGTCGGCTCTATTTATGTGTGCATGTTTGTGTGTGTGAGAGAGAGAGGCACAGAGACAGCGATGCCTCAGAAGGTCTTCGCTGCGTGTCTGGCTTTGCTGGGGGATGAGGGAGGTTGAAGGGGGGGATGAGACAAACATGCAGCCGGACCCGGGTCGGAAGGACGACCTGCCAAAGAGCATGAAAACTATCCATCACGTCCTCCTGAGGCTAAACTGCTGGTTTACGGTCGATGTCATTCCAACGACTGATCATCTTGCGGGTCTCGCTTTGTGTTTTTTTTTGCATGCTTGTGTCATGCTGACTCAGCACTCAGAGAGAATGAAGCAGAGACTGTGAGCGCATGTTAATGGCCGCTCCTCGCTTCTTTTGAGTTCTTTTGAAGGAAGCTTTCCGACGCTGCTTCCTCTCTGCACCCTCGACGCGTAGCCTGATGTGATAGAAGCGTGTCTGCAAACTATAATGAATCCTGACACGTTGATAAGAACATTAAGGGAGTGAGGAAGAATGTGTGATTCTGTTTATTGTCTCATCTGAAATCTGTTTTTTTTAAATTTATTTTTAAAAAATATCCTTTCTTATTTGAGCAATCTTGCACTTTGGCCTTGTCAGAATTAGCCACTCTGATGAAAAGCAAACACCCACAGCTCCACCTACCTTATCTCACACTCCCATCAACCTTTGTATTGATTCCTCTCTGCATTTTCACACTGTTTGGCCAGAGTTAAAAACAGGATGACTCATTTCGCCATGTCCATTGTTTTTCTCGTGCACCGGCGATATACAATGAGATTGGTGTCCTTCAGACCACCTCTGCACAGCTCAGGAACTGGATGTACCAGGCTCAGTGTGTGGTTCACAGCAGCTTTCTGCTCTCCTCCCCGCTGATCATGAGCTATGGGCTTCTGTCTGACACACATCCTTCTCCAGGTTAATCATCATCCACAGCTATATTTCCTTGTAGAATCAGGCGTAAACACATTAAGAAGGCACATCATAATCATAATCATTCAATTAAAATGCAACAATTGAATTGTTTCATGTTATGAATAAAAGATACATTTCAGAATTGTTAATATAGCATTTTCCCCCTCTTGTAAGTGGACAGTAAATGGACTGTACTAATATAGAGCCTTTTTAGTCTGACCGACCACTGAAAGCACTTTACAACACGAGCCAGCATTCACCCATTCATACACACGTTCATACATCAGTGGCACAGACTACTATGCATGGTGCTCATCAGGAGTGATAACCAATCACACACCAATGGAACAGCCATTGGGAGAAATTTGGGGTTCATCCTCACCGAGGACACTTCGACACGTAGACTGCAGTGGCAGAAGATCGTACCCACCGACCTTAAGATCAGTCATGACCTGCTCATGTTCTCTGATTGATTTATTCTGCCTGAGGAGAGTTAAATCTCAAAGAGGCTTTAAACGGATTCAATAAAGATATAAAATATCCCAATATTGTTTATTGATGAAGTATAAAGAGTTACTGACGGGGTGAAATGGGGATTCTCTCAGGAATCTATGACTCTCCTTGTCCCTTTGTGTCAGACTGAGGTTCCTCCTTCCTCTGTAGGCACATGTGCTGCTGACCTCCTTTGAGTGTAAATTAACAAATGAAAGGCATTTCTGAGTTGCCAGGCAACCAGGAAACCCTATTAACCTACCTCTTAATACATTTCTCTCTACATCTCACATTAATGAATGACAGAGGGAATATATATATATGTATATATATATATATATATATATATATACATATATATATATATATGTATATATATATATATGTATATATATACATATATATATACATATATATATATATATGTATATATATATATGTATATATATATATATATATATATATATATAAGCACATACACATGCTTTTCATAGAATTTTCTAAAACAAAACCTATAACCTTAATATAAAAACACAGGCATCAAACCTCAATCCCTGTCCCTTTCCCTCGTAGTCACAATTAACGTGTCACAAAACCATTAACACATACAAACTTGTGGAGTAAACACCATGTACGCAAATGTCAGCTTACCCCAGAGACGAACCTGCGCCTGATCTCTAAAAACCCCTCTGGATTCACTGTCACAGTTTGAAGGCAGCTGCACAGTGAGGCCCCTGTATAAAAAGATGAGCTCCAACCTACGCTGTTTACTCATGGCACCTTGCACAACTTGTCAGCAAAGCATACTGTACTATGGAACTGTGCCAGCAGTGTTAGTTACTAGCAATAGAACATATTTGAAACCAACCGGTGGTGTGAGAATAAACTTTAAGCCATTTTCAACAAAAATGGAACGTTATAGCCTTCTTTAAAGCAGGATTTATTGCAGGGCTGCTCTATTAATGTAAGTTCATTTTGTGAAGTGTTCTTACTGAATTTATGCACACTGTAGCCATACCTACATTTATACACTCAATGGATTTAAAAAGGCACCACTGTGTTCACTTGGAAATTTCCTTTGGTTAGTTTGTGTCATGAAAGATTATATATATATATTTTCAATTAACATTTAATGATTATCTTAATTTAATCAATCACAAAAACAAAGAAACAAAAAAAGCAACACAAGAGAAATGTCACTTAAGTAATTAGTGTGTCCCCCATCAGCATTGATTACAGCAGTAATCCTCCTCCTCATGGACTGGCACAACCTCCGGATGATGTCATCCTGTGGGACGGCAGCCCACTCTTCGGTCAGAGCTGCCCGGAGTTGCTGCTGAGTCTGTGGAGGATGTCCACGCCGTCTCACTCAACCAACCCCACAGGTTTTCAATGCGGTTCAGGTCTGGGCTCATCGCTGGCTGCTGTGATGGTGAACGTTCACCACCCTGATAGACTGCCTCGCCTCCAGCACGCCAAATGGCACGATCCCAGTCATGTCGGACCAGCTGTGACAGCCCAATATTTGTGCTTTTTTTTTTAAAGGAGTTTAACAAGGCTGTCGTAGTTTAGGATTAATTCAATGAAGGCATTGTTGCTGTTTCTCTAAAAATTGTGTTTCCACACTTAAGACGACTCATAAAAATCAGTAATGTGTGACAAAACATAAAACCGGCGCTACATTTAGATGAACAACCAATTTTGAAAAAGAGGAAATGTTTTCTCAAATTAGGGCCATAAAAATCAGTGGCACATTTTTAAATACCTTGAATGTTTGAGGCTAAAATTTAACTTTGTTACAATTCAAGCTAAATATGATTAAGCTCATAACAGGTTTATTGGTCTCTCAGATAAAACTGCTGTGGCTGGAAAGTGACAATAATGTGTTCCTCTCCCAGGCCGTGTGATGATTATTTTTATTGGATCTGCTTTTAATTGTATCTCAAGGACCTGCCCAATCAATTTTTATTTTTCCCACGGCAGAGAAGCCATCAGTTTGGACAACATGTGTCTGTAATTAAAACTTCCGGCCTTCCGAAGAGAAGTTGTTCTTTTCAGAGTCTCTGTTCCAGCAGACCACCTACTATAACACTGCAATTGTTATGTGTTACAAGGAATGCAATTGCTGTGACTGCTGCACTATTTAATTAAATAGTAAAGCAAATCATCTGCAAATTAAAAAACAAGCATTTATTTATTTTTATGCAGCTTTAAAAAAAATAAATTCATTGTTCATTATAATGTGTCCAACGGTAGATATTTTGACTCAAACACAAGTTTAACTAATCATTTTACTATTGTTAGCATTTAGTTGTTGGTTAAAATAGAAGTGGCTCAGTTCCATTAGATGCACAACTGAGAAATGTGTATGTTGAACTACTGAAACTGGTGAATACTTAAAGGAAGATTATGTCTATGCAAACTTGCGCTCTAAATTTCAATTCACTTAATTTCGGTCTAACAATCCATCAGTGTTTTATGTCACTTCAGTCACAAATGTCACGAGTTTGAAATGTTTATTATCACAGCAGCAGAACATGCGATAGTTTGGGTTTGGCCTCAAGGCTCTGACCTTAATCACTCCCCGCAGATGTGTTTACATAGAGGCATTGGGGAGTGATGAGTTAAACGTCTTGAACCCCCTAACCGGAGCTTACAGGTGGATGCTGGGGTGGTGGTGGGGTTGAAAGTGCAGGAAGCAATAAGCATGCAGGGCAGGCATAGGGGGAGATGGGAAATTGTTGCAGCTTCAATAGTCCGCCAGTTGGAAGGGTGTGTTAGATGATGTTTGAGGAGAATGAGGCCTATCGTGAACTAGCTGATACGGAGTCCATTCTCACAGTATTTGGGATGGATGGGCTGGGTTTACAGGCTTCTTGGTCTGTAAAACATGCAAGCTCTTAAGCTGTTACATTGGATAGTTACATGAAGGTCCAAAGGCTAAGCTTATTCTAGAAAGAAACAACTAAATGATTCATTTCAAAAAGGCTTGTCTCTTCTCAGGATGTAGGAAACCAGATCAGACCACCAAAGTGCTCAATTTAACCTTTTATTTAATCTCGAAAATGCACTTGTCTCGAATTTCCCAAAGGTCAGTGGCCAGTTTGCATGCATTTTGCACAGACAGCAGGGATTCCCCAAATCGAGGCTACCTATTGTTTGCACTGCCTTGCTGCTAAAGCCAGAGGAAAGGCTTCCAGAAGATTCTATAAAGTCTCCCCCATTTCCTTTCTTGCACAGTGTGGTTGAAAATGCTCTGTTGTCTCAGTGTTCCCTTTGAAATTAGATTTGAATAAGATATCATCATTTCAACGCACTGCCTGCCAACATGCTTGCATTATGCAACGAGGCCTTTTCATTCTTCACCTGATGAGTTCTGCTATCTCTCGTATCCCCTCTGAACTCCATCAGCCCGGCAAATCATGTCCGAATCTCCCTCTATTTCTGGCAATATCCTTTAATGAATGCTTTTACGGTATGCAAAAAGACAGAGAACTTTCTGTGCTTGGTAGATCTCGTTTCCTGTTGTCTGCTCATAATTTCACTGTTATCTGTCACAGACAGGTTTGTGACAAAAATAAAATGCTGGATGCAGCTACGCCGAGTTCCCCCGGAAGAAAGGTCATTGCTGATGAATTTCATTTACATGTGCACCCTAAACTGGCAGTCGATTGTAATCTGGGTTGAAACGTAGTCGAGCGCATTTTGATTGACAACCCTGCACGCTCATAGCTCGTGAAAATAATCCATGTTTGAAGGACGGGAGGCAGACGGAGCGGTTTGGGTTGTGCAAACTGCTCAGGAGGCATTTCTGAAATCAATAGAATGCACAGCTATGATAACGTATTTTGCTAGTAGGCACCCTCTGCAGCGCTCTCGTTACAAACCATATGAAATGCATGCATATGTATGTGACACTTTGCTTCATGTTCTTTTGAAAGTGTCTTCCCACAAGATTATATTTACTCACAATTGGTATTATGCAGCTGTCTGCTCTCCCTTATGTTTAATCAGATTAGCTACTGAGCATTTGCATTATGTTGTGCCTGCATGTGTGTAAACGTGTGTGTGTGTGTGTGTGTGTGTGTGTGTGTGTGTGTGTGTGTGTGTGTGTGTGTGTGTGTGTGTGTGTGTGTGTGTGTGTGTGTGTGTGTGTGTGTGTGTGTGTGTGTGTGTGTGTGTGTGTGTGTGTGACACTTACTGTCTTTCAGGTGCCCTCACAATGCTAACAGAGATGTAAAGGGACAAGGAGATGAAACAGAGATAGAGGCAATGGAATAAGGCCTTACATGATTCCTCCTAACATCCATTGCACCTGTATAGTAAAAGTGATATTATTATCACCTTACTGCAGTATTACGATAATGTCAACTCCCTCCTACACAGTACATTGGAGCAGTGCAGAGCTGGTTGGTGCTGTTGCCCGTAATGAGTGTAGTAAATCAAGCAGGATTCACACAAATGCTGCATGTTAAATCACAATAAGCCCTTTGTACGGGAAGTGACAAAGGAGCTTCCACTCGCACGGCCCAGTGGCTGAACAACTTCTGATAAACAGCACAGGCAAGAGGGGATTAACAAAAAACACCACACAAGTGATGGTTGTATTAATCTCTGTAGATGAGTCTGTTTAGACCAGGAGGAGAAATGCAAGTAGGAGGGAATGAAGGGCCTGAGAGAGGTATTAATATATATATATATATATATATTTTTATGGGGTAGAAGAATTCCTAGATTTTGTTTTGTTAAAGAGATTTTCTTCTTAGCAGGAGGAAAATGATTAATCTGAAGCTCTCAGCAGCTGCTCTGACCCCAGCTTCCTCTTCCACACCCACAAACCCCAGCTTGGTATATGTCAAATCAGCCCTGCAGAATGGCTGCAATGGGATTTTTATTTTTCCTTTTTGAAGGACATTGAACTGCACTCCCTTTGCTTTTTTCCTCCCCTCTCCATAATTAAGCATATGCTCACCGAATGCCTTTGCTGTCCTTGGAGAGATGTGAGTAACGCTGTGACTTTGGGCACAGTGTCTATCTTTGAAATAAGGCCTCCGTCTATGTTTATATGCTATTTTGTATTCCGTGTCTACATACAAATGTAGGTATAGCGAATGGTGTAGTCTTCGAGGACCGTGCCTTATATAGCTCCCCACAGAGAATGGTAATGACAGGGTCTGAGCACCCAGCCCGGTGAGGTCCTGCTTTCAGCACTGATGTGGTTCTGCTGCAGGATCTACTGCTTTAGCAGTTGGTGCTTGAAGACCTGCGAGGTTTTTTTTTTTTTTATCCCCCTCAGGGAGCTGTAAAGCCAGCCACATTAAAATTAAGACAACAGAGGACCAAAATACCCCAATAGTGCTTGAGTCACTTATCCAATTCACTATTGGTGTTTCCTCATTTTCATGCTGTTTGGGAAAGTCTATATGAGTGTAGATAGAATCTACACAGATTTACATAGTGTGGTAGAGCTCAGATGATCTATTTATAAAGCTGAATTAAATACAAATGGGTTTCAAACAGCCTCAAAGTGAATTTAATGACGCTGCACGGTAGATTATTTCAGCATCACTTCCAAGGTTGACATTTTTCGTGTTTTCCTGACTCTTTGAGAAGCTCGTTGTCATGGTGGTCCAATGAAGCCCAGTCCAGAGATGGATTGTAACTGAGACACTCATCCCTCCACGAGTTGTTCCTCTTAACAATAATGCAGCACTTTGAGTTCCACATCCCTAACAGCAGTTTTCATATACTTAAGAACTGTTGCATGAGATTATATATATACAGTGTGTGGATTGCTTCGTTGCTCCCTGCATTCCTACTGTGCTTAGAATCACAATCTTGCCTGAGAAAAAGTGAGAGTTATGACACCTTCACACGACCTTTAGCAAACATTAGCATGTCCTTGCCATCAGAGATGAGTTCTGTTTAATGTGGCGGCCGGGGCTTTTTGGCGAATCTGGGTCATCTTATTTCAAGGCCTGGATATCAGTGTGTCTTTCTTACGCATCCTCCTCAGATTCTCCTCCCCTCCTGCTGTTCGGTTCCCTCCTAGGGAATCCTAACCCCCCACTCTTCTCAGTAGAGGAGTGAGCCCAGACCTAAAAATAGGAACTGTTGTTCTCCCCCCTGTTCCTTCCTTGAATGCCAACGAGCATTCTTTCTTTCTGAAGAGACCCCCTCCCGGTTTTGCACCCGTGCCATTCCCCTGTTGATCCATGATCACTATCAATCCACCAAGCCCACCTCTGATGGTCCGGAGTCTCCTCGCCGCCATCCTGCCTCACAGGCTTTCCTGCACCGACAAAGGTCACCTTCACTCAGAGCTCTTCTGAGTCACTCTGCTCCCGTGTCCTCCACCCTCCCTGCACTGTGCGTATACACAAACACAGACGAACAGATCCACTTCCTCCCATGTCCTACATTTGTCTCCACTACTGGGGGAATAAGCTAATGAAACTGTTATTCATCACCGCAGCCTCCTCAGCCCCACTCCCAGCTTTTATTAGTTTTCACTCATCTGCCATAAGCAATGGTGGAAGAAGAATCCTTTACTCAAGCAAAAGTAGCAATTACACATCTCAAAAATCCATCACTACATTCAAAATATCATTGTGCTGAATGGCCCTCTTATTATATCTTACATAACTTGAATATTATTACTGATGCATGATGTGTGAGCAGCATTTCAGTGTTGTTGCCGGCTGAGGTGGAGCTAATTGTAACTGTTTTGGGTATCATATCTTTGAGGCTCATTATTTTCTTTATATCATAATTTGTATCATAAATATGTTTTCGCCTGTGTCTTTGTTGTTGTTGTTTTTTTTAATGTGTTTGTCTGTCTGTTTGTAGGATTACGCAAAATTAATCAATTGAATTCTACAAAACTTCATGGAGGGGCGGGGCTTGGATCAGGCAAAAAAACCCAACATAAAATCTTGGTGTGGATCTAGAAATAGAATAGAAAGCCTTCAAATTATAAAACAGACAGATTAAAAAACAGACAACCAGACACCTCCAATAAATGTACAAATAAATTTAATAAAAATAGAACAAATTTGTTTTCTAATGGTTATTGCACATGGTGAATATTGCACCTAAAATGGCCCAGGGAAAGAAACTGTTCTGGAGTTTGTAGGAAATTCTTTTTAACATTATAAGACATTTTCTCACATTTCTCAGGAAGTAATCCATTAATCATGGTGTAAAAAAAAGTATGTCTAGTGTGGTGCAGATCCAGATAATAATCCAGACTTTTATTTTTATATTATAAGAGCCAGACAAGAAGAGTGGTTTGCAGAGCGAGTTTGAAGCAGCCGGCTAGAGAGAGTCAGCACCTCAGAGTCTGAGGCCGTGGTTGCGGGCCAGGAATCGATAGATTGCTCTGTCTGGATTGGGAGTGACTCTCTGCCTCAAGCGAAAGAGTTTAAGTATCTTGGGGTTTTGTTCATGAGTGATGGGAAGACGGAGCATGAGACGGACATGTGGTTTTGGTAATGTGGCCGTTGTATTGGACCAGGGTGGCGAAGAGAGAGCTGAGCGGACAGGCGACGATCTCGATTTACCAGTCGATCAATGTTGTAACCCTCACCTATGGTCATGAGCTCTGGGAAGTAGCCAAAAGAATTGGATGGATGGGATGGATGTCATTTTCAGTCTCGGAGGAGATATGATCTCGACTGAGTCCCATTCTACTCAAAAAAATAAAATAAAATGGAGTAACAAGTACATTTGCCTCTTCAGTGCAATGGGTAGAAGCTTAGTGGGTAGAAATATTCTCAACCTGAATAAATGCACTCATTGACCTTCCTCTCACTGGAAATATATCCAGATTTTAGACGTAACGTGAAACATTCAGGGCACGCTCGGAGGATGCTTCATCAGTTAAGTGCAACGGAGACTGATTATGTAATAGCAAATTGGAGGGAAGGAGCTGTGTGTGAGACGGCTCATCATCTTGCAGATGAACGATAAGGGGGTTCAGATATCACACCAGATTTTTTTTTTCTTTCTTTCATTGGCACTGCAACAGGCCGCGAGTTGGTTTGCCAGCCTCTTGACGAGACAGAAGGAGCCCAGCCAAGGATCAGGCTCACGGAGGTTATTTATAGAGTTGAGTGGGCTTCACCGACGCAGGCGTGGAATGTGTCAGAGAGGAAAATGCATCATTGATCAAAGCCTGCTAAGAGATGGAGTCTTGGAGTTTTTTCTTCTTTTTTTTGCCAAATGTTGAGCAGAGAAGGGTTTAGAAGAAGACCATAGCCTTTTTCCAAGCATGCTGTGCTATAGTAAGCTCGCCTGCCCACCTGCCCACACAGAGCCCTCTGCTCTCCTACACAGGTGACTGGACTTCACTGAATAGCGGCCAATTTTGGCCTCCTTCTCTTTCTCTTACACCAGCTTCTAAATAGCTTCTCAGCTCTGGATGTTTAAAAATACATCCAAAGTGGGTGTTTGGAGGGCGAGTGTCATGCACAAGGAGGCAGGTGTGTAAACCTCCACAATAATATGTGGGTTTTTTACAATGAAGCAATGTGTGTTGCTGTACCCGAGGAGGTTCAGAAGGGAAAACAGGTAACCTCTTTTAGGAGAATTCTTGGGATGTACTGTAGCTCTCGTAGTTCGTCCCCTTGTGCATTTCTGTTCAACGGACAGCTTCAGAGGAGGTGGAAACAAACACAGCGTAGCTCTCAAGGACAGGCTATGGTGGCATGTTTGTGTGAACAACACAACGCACATCTGTTAGAGGACAGAGCACGATGCCTCCCCCCCCCCCACCAAGGTGAGGTGCAGGGATGGTAGAGGACTGCAGCAGCAGCAGCACAGCTCTCTGGTGGCAGGTGAGGGCACTTCTCTCTCCCAGCCATTCGCTGCAATGCAGACGGCAGTCAAGGTTATTCCTGTGTGGCCGCACTGACACACTGAAGGATAAAGGACGCCGGCAGTCCGAGTGACAGTGATTAAGATTCAGGGACCGTGTGGCCTTGTTGTCCTGTAATGGTTTTGTTTATAGCCATTGAACCTTCATGTTCAGACTTCAATAGACCTTTAATAGCACCTGATGTTCCTGTGGCTTCAAAGCCCATTTTGCTTTTCTTACACTGCACAGATGACGTCTGGATTATCATCCTCTTTGTTGCAGAGTTTGCCTGTAATCTTCTGGCAGGCTGTCATTTCGTATGAGCATTCTCTCTAAAGTGGAGAGGAAATGCTGCAGAGATGTGCGACAGGGGACTGGCAGCGGGGGGGGGGGGAGACAGACATTTGTTGTTAATCAACCTCCCGCTCATCCTCGGCTTCCTCTGTGTGGCTGTGATATTCACTCGTCTCGGTCCCACGGCAAAACTGGGGGAGTGCAGTCTGTATTTGGCCAGTGCCTCGGAGAGGTCCTGTGCAAAGTTTCATGGGAAGTGGATCTGAGAAAGGCCACATTTGGTGGCGTTGCACATGAGAGGTAACGACAACAAAAATTGAGCTGCAGTCAGAGCAGGAACAAGCACGATGCTCGAATGTACCCATCCAGTTTAGAGTGTGTGTGTCATGTACCCAAAAGAATGCCTCTGGCTTCCCCTTTTGTTGTGCCCGAGGCTCAGGCGCACGATTCATTGTGATTGGGCTCAAAACAGCTGCCTCTGTCAGATGTTATTGAGGAAGTGATAGATCATTTCCCACAGGGTGGAAACGTTCAGCACACCGCTAGCCTGACCTTAATTGTTTCCCTGTATCAATCTCATCTATTTATTGGTGCCGTGTAACGGGATGTATGTAAAGAAAGAGACAGGAAGAAAAAAAACAATTAATCCAGGATCCAAGAGACACAAAACATCAAGTGACAGAGAGGAGGGGAAAAAGGGGGGAGAGTAAACAATAGTGAGAGAGAAAGGACAGAAAGGAGGGCGATTGATGATGAGAACTAGGTGTCAAAGCACCGGTGTCAACTATTATCTTTCATTGGCCGTCAGCAGGAGTTGGGCAAACACACTTTCATGTCACCCCCTCCACATTTTTGTCAGAGACAGCCAAGAGAGACAGGGGGGGGAAAATGAGAAAACACTATGGTAATGAGTGTAATGAGAGGAACACTTGGAGATCCATCAACACTGTTTAATTAAAGAAGCGCAGACCATGGGGAAGTATTAACCATAGTAATCATATCTGAGTCCACGAGTGTCAGGAAACTGTGATGGAAAATCTGTTTGTTAGCATAAAGTCACACAAAAAAAACCAACCTGAAATCGTCGTGAGTGAATGAGTCGTCCGAATGCTGTGAGGTTCTATTAGTCTTTGGATCATGGAGGAATTACCACAGCCTCATGTGTGATGTTAAAAATCTCACCCTGACTCTTACGGATGTATCTATGTCAACGTTAAAGACTCAAGGAAGTACGTTTCCGGTGATGGATGCACTGTTTGAAATGGGCTTCTCTATTTTTGTGTGTGGATGGCGTATAAATGAGCCTTTAGAGATGTATGGGTGGCTCCACTGAGAATTGAATACTGTTGTAAATGGGGGCACAGACCTTGTACAGAGTTGGCACAGTCCATGGGGGCCAGTATGAGATAGAAATCATGAATGTGAGCTGATGACACATCCTTCAAACATCCTCCACTAAATCAGAAAAACAGTGCAGGAGCTTGTGGAAGAGAGTCCATGGAATCCAGGGATAAACCACTACTTCCTGTGTCTCTCCCTCCCCCCTCCTATATGATAAGGATTATTGTGTTATTATTTAACGCAGCATCTACAGAATTACCAACATGACCTGACAAACACACAATGACTCAGAGTGAGTGGGAGCTGAGATTGACAGCGGACACCTTGCCTACAGAAATAGATGACCACAGACTGATTGTAAGGAAGGGAACTGGATGTGATTTGAACCTACAAAAGACTCTCTCTCTCTCTCTCTCTCTCTCTCTCTCTCTCTCTCTCTCTCGCTCAGCAACAAGCGTGCACACGGGCACACGTGCAAACTCACCTGAAATGAGCTCACGAAATGAGTTCTGCAGGAAATAATTGGCCCCATTGGTGATGCGAAGTGATGGAAAGCAGCTGGGGGAGAAACAAGGCGGCGTGATACAGAAGCCACATGAGAGCAGACATCGGTCTGCATGTGTATGTGCATGTGTAGGGAACACGGAAAGGTGTGATATGATTTATGACCACACCTGTGGATGGGCCGAACCGAATGTATTGAGGTGTTCCCATGGCTGATAGAGGAAATTAATGAACTCTTAAACACAGATGCCTGTGACTGAATTATGTAAGCTGGACGGCCACACTTGGTGCTCTTTGCTTCGGTTCCACAGCTCGATAGAATTGACCTCCACACTCTCGGTGGGCCAGTAATTAGAGAGCTTGTTCGGTCCTCTTTGGCTTGTTCAGCGTTCTCTGGGGGATTTCCATGTATTATCTGAGCATGCAAAGAGTGCTAACAGTAGAAGCAGGGCATTCAAGGTGCACAGCGAGCATCATATGCACAGTATACCACCGGGATGAAAACGTAAATACATTTGTGCACTAGGACAAGCACAAGCATGTCCTCACGCGTTATATGCACACTCCCTCTCGGACCTTTGTTCAGACCTATTCACACATTATGTTCATGTTCTGCAAAACTTGCACTAAGACGGCATGATGAGTTGCACAATCTGCAGCTGAGACGACTGCTGTGAGAATTAAAGCAGTCGCCCACATGAGAGATTACACTGACAAATGGTGACAGGCCCGACTTCTCTCTCCCCCCTGTCTCTCTTTCCACGATCTGTCTCCCTTCATTCTCTCATCCCTCCCTCGCCTCTCTTGTTTCCAAAATCTGCATTCAATTCGAGGATGCTTTATTAGCTTTGACAGATCACAATGCCATCACAGAGGCAAAATTTTACTGACATTCTAGTCATCTATCCATCCCTCCCTTCCGCTCTCTTTCCTTCCCTATGAGAATTAGTTTGAATTAATTAGCTTTATTGGCACTGAGGCATTGAGCATTGGCAAAACATCCAAACAAATGAATTTTTCATAAAGCTCAGTAACTTGCTCTCGATTTCTCTTTGCCGACATCTGCTCCACCTCATTCTTTCTCTTTCTTTCTCTTTGGGGCTGAACGACTTCAGCCCTAAACTCTGTGGCAGGATTCAGACGCCACTTTGTGTAATCATCTTGGATGTGGGAAGGAAGAGGCACTGTGGTGCTGCAGGGTACTTAATGGGCAGCCTAGACTCGCAGGGGGGGGGAGAGGGAGGGGCTGCTCTGAAGATGACCTCCCACCTTCGTCATCGAAGTAGAGTGGGGCTCACTGAGCTGTGAAATCCTTTGAGGCAAAAGCCAGAGCTTTTTGGTTCCTCGTGTCTGGTGCTTCTGCAGCAGACGGTGCTTACTCCAAAAGAGATCATATGCATGTTAATCAGATCAACTTGACTTGTCAACTTGTTTTGCACATTAATTCATTCAATTACTTGTTGCATTTTCCGCCTCTATTGTCTCCCTTGCCCCACCTTATTTGGGAACATTCAAGGAAAACAACAATTTAAATAGTGAAAATAATCATTGAATTCTTACTCCCATCTTTCAGCCAGGTAGGCAACACAACATTCACTATTATGAAAATCATCATTCACTTGATTAAAGGGGCTGCTAACTTTGACTGTAATATTATCACAGGCATTAAAACAGTGGTTGCTCATATTAACGCAGGACACTTAAAGTCAAAACACTGTAAAGCATGTGTCTTGTGTCATTTGATGTGTAATGTGTCTTAACCGTGACTATCAATGTATGTAGACACTGATCCAATGATCTCCCAGCACACACACACACACACACACAGGCAAACAAACACACTACACTGTGACTCACATCTTGGAGAGCCTACGTCATCAAGATGGCTCCACTCCGCTCTGTCTTCACTCCCCATTACTCACGGTCCCCTGTTGCCTTATTCACCGATTCGCACGGCGCACACACAAATGACACGGTAGCTCTGTGGGCGAGAGGAGCCGAGCCTCGTCTGACTACTTTCTGGAGATCTGTTTAAAAGTTGAGATACGATACGAGCAAGACGTACAGTAAGCAAGTGGCAAGCGGCCAGCACAGCCATGACGAGGAGGTGGGATGGTTTGAGGTCTGGTGGAATGGGAGGAAAAGGGCCGAGGTGGTGAAGTATGCAGTTTGTCCCACAGGAGGACCTTTTTATGAGAGACATTCATCCTCCATGTGCTCAAAAGCAGGTCGAGCAGCTCAGCACTACAGTCATACTAACATTTCACAAACACACCTACTGTTTACAGAACAAATGTTGAGCCTTAGGCCCCGTTCACACCTTGTTTTTGCTGAAAAGCAGAGAGGTTTTGTCTTTGTGTTTTTGAAAAAGTTCTGCGTTCACACGGCAAAATTTTCAAAACGATCAATCCGACATTGTTCCCGTACGTCTTCTGCGTTCATTCTGTATGTAATCGGACATATTTTCAGAGAGCTTAGGGATATGGACGAGACGGAATAAAAGGAGTAATACCACCGGAAATGGTTGAGGGCAGTGTAGCTACAATTTAAGCAAGGCACGACAAAAATGTATAGAAACAACTAACAAAAAGTGAAGCGATTTAGTGTAAAAACTCTCCGATGTCTCGATGTATTTAATGACCTCACAGACCACCACCAAGTACATCGTTACCTCCACCTTTTGTCGCTTTGTATTCGCTAGGTATATTATCACAACCTACTTCGGCCGTCGCCGTATTTGTCGTTGTCTAAACTTGTGTTTTATTATAACTTTTATTTTCCAATCTGTGCTTGAACAGAGAAGTTGCTCATGCTGCCACGTGTAAGCAGTCGGAGCATAAGGGCTTTTTAAATTTTGCTTGTACTCTGACATAACAAGAGATCAAGCAGCAGAGGAAGCTCTTGGGGTTTTCATCTGTGCGCTTCTGTTGCACCCACACAAACACTCTTGAGATGAAGCAGGCATTAGTGTTTCTGATAGCGCTGCATTCCAGGACACACAGCAGACTGGGGGAGGAAAGTTTTAGACGTATCACTGTATAATTAGACACATAGTAATTATAAAATTATTAAAAGGCATGACGTCTGTGGGAATTGCTTGTCCATGGTGCCCTACGCTACCATTTGAAAGAATTATTGTTTTGGGCTACTCCACTCAGTGTTGTACTGCAGCGTAGCTGGTAACCTGACAGCTCATGTTGAATTAATAGCCAGTTTGCTGTGCCTTCATTGCATATGGCGCCCAGCACCAGAGTGTGTTAACAGCGAAGGGAGAGAGCGTGGGTGTGACATACTACTCACCTTCAGAGGATGTTCGGGAACTCATCTCACAGGCTGTCCGATCCTCGGCAGCCTCCATCAGGGAGGGTTTGACGCAGCCGGTGACAATCGGCGTCACCACAGGAAAAAGGTTCGGGGGGGGGTGTGTGTGTGTGGAGGATTTCCAAAATACCCCCACATTATGCAATGGCAGAAAAACAGCAGCAACGTGCAGTCGAGTCAGAAGCACTTCACCACACACACACACATAGACAAACACACACACACACACACACACACACACACACACACACACACACACACACACACACACACACACACACACACACACACATAAACAGAAATACCAATATCTCTGCCAGCAAAGACCCCATGGCCTGTAAATGGTGAGAGAGTGCTACAAAAGTGCAGCTGATCAATTGAGAGAAGATGGATGCATACAGGAAAGTAAAGAGACAGAAATTTGAAAAATATTGAAAAATTAATTAATACAAGAAATTTAAAAGTTACATTAAATCACGATTGAATATGTTATTTATTTCCTTTGCTCCCGGCCTCACAGACATCATTGACCAGACAAGTCATGTTTGATGTTTAATTTCAATAAATAAATTTCAACTTTCAATAGTGACCGACACATATGCCCACTAGGTTTTGTTTGAAAGGCTTGAGATGTAACAGAAAGTTGTCTGTCCGTCTGATTGTAGCAGCATGCTAACGAAGGGCTCCTTACGTCTGTCTACACTCTCGATCTACATGCAGTCTTCTTGCACATTTTCTCCTACTCACCACATCACACAAATTTCTCATTTTCTCCCATTTTCTAGACCCGCAACTTTATGGACAATTCACCTCATTTCTACCCGATGCCTCAGGATTTATCACTCCAAACAATTTCACTGTATGAACCTGGACTGTGTGTGCAGGAGAGTAGTGCACGGTACATTAACATTCGATCACGATCCTGTCGTCCGTCTTGGGATATTTAAATAATAAGTTATGTTTTTATACGACCCAGCCCACCCAATCTGCAGGCTGTGATCCAGACACCTCACTGTTGCACACACAAGAATGCACAGGAATGCTCCTCGGTTAAATATTGGTGCATTTACTCATATGCAGTCAAATGGACTTGTTGATGGGGCAGAGGATTTAAAGGGCAGAGGGAATGGGATATGTCACCCTGATGGGTTTAATTCATGCTATGCCAAAAAAAATAAAATAAAACTAAACTAAAATGATAATTAAGAGACTAAATAAAATACTTTTATATCTTCCGCCTTTCCTTGCACCTAGATTATGTTTACAGTTTTACAAACAAAAGGGAACTGGAAAACTTAAACCACGCACTTAAGACTTTGCACTATATATAATTTAAATTGGGTCCAACCTCACACGCTTTGACCCTCTGTGGCTGCACCACTTTCCTAAAGTAGGGCCTGGAAGCAATCAGACCTGAACAGATCTCCCCCTCTTGCCACTTGCTCAGCCTGCTTTCTGTCCCAGAGCTTTCTTCACACATCCCCAATAACCCAATCATTTCAGAGGTCCATGTGGTTCACTTTGCAAACAGCAGAGGAGCGACTCAGAGAGAAAAAGTGTCTTTTTCGACTGCTCTAAAAACTAGGCTACAGTTTTCGACCTTACTTTTCTGTGTCATGGGGCAAAAGGAGTGAGCTAGTGCAATTAAAGAGCACAGTTTTTGTTTTAAATAGGAATTATTAATTATGGCCTGCAGTTATACTATATATATATATATATCCTAGTGCAAGCATGGCATTGGATTGGGAGCAGATTTTTTTTTTTAAATGCTATCTTCTGTCTGCCTCTTATGTGAAGTGGTTGACAAGGTCTTCTCACTCCTAGGATACCTCTGTGAAAGGGTTTTGTTTGTATTATCCTCCAGCTGAACCAACAACAGCCATGTTACCCTCACGGTCTTGCCAAGGGTAGATGTATTACAATGTGCTTCTGGATGTTGGCTCTAGCTCTCCCAATAGTTGCATGCATTTATTTCTTGAGGCAGGGAGAAAGTGCTTGAATAACTCAATGTTAGCATATGGAGAGCAACCATCTTCACTTGCATCATTGGACCATGGCTCAGCATCTGGTTTCAAACCAGAGAAGACACTCACTAGAATATCCTAAAGGTATTTTCATTGACATTAATGCATTTTTATCTGTATTTAGGTTTTTCCATCTCTGAAGAATTACTAATTAGTAAATCATAATCATCTTAAGGTTAGACAGGCCTTCCCATTCACGTCAATAAGAAACTGTGTCCAAACTTTTGACTGGTACTGTATGTGTGTAGGGAAGATAGATAGAGGTCGTAAAACAAGGACAAACCCAGAGAGTGATGATCGTGTCATTTCTTCAGCTTTGCATCAAGTGGTGCACATGAATCGTGATGAGCTGCCAGGCGTCATCTGCCTGTGACCATCAGGTGGAAGATTGATGGCCCTAAGGTGTTTCGCTGTGGCTGGAATTGAACCATATGTTCTCAGGAGATCCATCAGACCTCTATATGCAGTCAATGTCCAGGGGGGTAGACATAGTCACTCCTCTGTAGCCTGGCGTCCTCTTCTAGTTTTCTTTCTTGAGTCAATGAATGATGAAGAGACATGGACCAAATAATGAAACATCAACACTGACATGTAACCATGGTAATAAATGTTTTCACATTTTTTAATAGCTTCAATAATCACAGTCTCACAATCTTTGTGTCTAGAATCTGTAATATATAGCAGTAATACTGTATGTACATTGCTTTAATTTTGTATGTGCTATTCTCTGTGATATGCATTATTCAATACACTTGCAAACCCCTTACCCAAGGACATCAGCATTCAGGCTGTCTAGCTAACCACAGCCCTGTGAGGAAATAGGGCAGTGTTGTCTATCTGTCAACAAAGCTGAAAAGCTGCTAAAATTCAGCCATGTCATGGCAGGTGATGTGTGATGCTCCTGAATTGCTTCTTTCATTGCCTTGGTTGCACAGATATCATCTCCTCAAACACTGACACGTCTTTGGAAATAACTGAAAAGAAAAGGTTCCCCAACAGGATAAGTCATTAACTGCATCTCATTTGCCGTAATAAGGTTACTTGAAACCATTTTTAAAGGCCTTAGCTTTGTTTGACAGATGAAACCATTATGAGTTGAGCTAAGCCATAATCTTACTGCCAGTTTTGTACCAGTAAAACATGAATGCAGTGCTGTTTTAAAAAGACACCGACCTCATGCAGCATGCAATAGGATTCGTCTCCAGGGAAAACCTAAAAGTTACTCTGGCTTCTTACGAAGTTATTAATTTTAAAATATGAGCAGAATAATTATACAAGGAGATGTGCAATTTGAATAAAAAATTAATCATCTCCTCAGGATATAAAGATAAGGTCATAAATACATTATAAAAAATGAATTGTTAGCTATTTTATGCATCAAGTATTAAACTAGACTACACATGGTCCCTGTCCACTACTGTGTCCCATCTTCATTAAGATGGACCCCAACATGCTGACTTACCAGTGGGGAGAAATGAGAGAAAAGAAGGATTTGCACTAAGCAGGCTCAGGACTCAGCCTTTTGTAACACTGACCTACTCACTGCTTTTTTTTTCTGAATACAGATACAAAATGTAACCAAGAAATCTTTCTTGACTCCAACCCTCCCCCCAACCCTTTCTGTCTCCAGGATGGTTCAAAACAGAGGCAGGTGAGGAAGAAAACGGTGTCCTTCAGCTCAATGCCAAGCGACCGCAAGATCAACAGCACAGCCGCTTGCATGGCCTTCATGATGGAGGGTTGTGAAATGAAGAAGGTCCGCTCCAACTCACGTATGTACAACCGCTACTTCCTGCTGGATCCAGACATGCACTGGCTTCGTTGGGAGCCATCAAAGAAGGATTCAGAGAAGGCGAAATTGGAGATTAAAGGAATTAAGGAGGTTCGTTTAGGAAAGAAAACTCCAGTTCTGCGCAGCAATGGTCTCTCAGACCAGTTTCCCGATGAATGCGCCTTCTCTATCATCTATGGGGATAACTATGAATCCTTAGATTTGGTAGCCAGTACACCAGATGTTGTCAGCACCTGGGTGATGGGCTTGAGATATCTTGTGTCTTATGGCCGGCACACCGTGAACATGGTAGAACCCAATCAACCAAGTCTACGAACCTCATGGATTGGCTCAGTATTTGGGCTAGCAGATATGGAAAAGGAAGGACATATAGACCTGTTTAGGGCTACCCACATAATTAAGGGGCTTAACCCTGGAATGAAAGAGTCTAGGATAGAGCTGAAATTCAAGGAACTCCAGAAAGCTAAAGACCAATACGGAGAAGCAATTAACATGGACACTTTTGTGGAGGCCTACTGTGAGCTCTGTACACGACCAGAGATTTTCTTCCTACTCATGCAGTTCTCCAGTAACAAGGAGTATCTGGACAGTAAAGATCTGATGCTATTCGTAGAGGTGGAGCAAGGTGTGGAAGGTGTAACGGAGGACATGTGCAGGGATATTGTTCAGAAATTTGAGCCATCTGCCAAAGGAAGGGAGAGGGGTTACCTTTCCATTGATGGCTTTACACACTACCTCCTCTCCTCTGAATGCCACATCTTTGACCCCCAGCATAAACGTGTCTGCCAGGATATGAACCAGCCTCTGTCCCACTACTACATTAACTCATCACATAATGCCTCCCTTCTGGAAGATCATTTCTGGGGCTCATCAGACATAAGTAGTTACATTCGAGCTCTAAGGATGGGCTGTCGCAGCATTGAGGTTATTGTATGGGACGGCCCTGATAATGAACCAGTGGTGTATGTCGGTAGTTCTGTAGCCTCACATCTACCTTTCTCGAAAGTCCTGGACATTATCAACCAATATGCTTTTGAAAGCTCTGAGTATCCCCTGATTCTCTGCTTAGTGACCCACTGCTGCATCCCCCAGCAGAGGGTTATGGCCCAGCACATGAAGAAGATTCTTGGGGATAAACTGTACCTTGATCCTCCCAACAAGGAAGAAAACTACCTACCCTCCCCAGAGAAACTCAAAGGTAAAATTCTCCTCAAGGGTAAGAGGCTACCACCCGGCTGCACTGTTGCGGAGGGGGATGTGACGGATGAGGAGGACGGTCTAGAAATGTCCCGAAGAGTGGGAGCTGATGAGAAGGACCAGCTGAATGGTTTAGGCTACAGAAGACTTAGACTATGCAGGGAGCTCTCTGATCTTGTGTCTCTCTGCAAGTCAGTCCAGTTCAGGGATTTTGAGATCTCAAAGAGGGACCAAAAACATTGGGAGATTTGCTCCTTCAATGAGGTGGATGCGAACAGATTTGCCAATGAGTTCCCAGAGGAATTCGTTTGCTATAATAAGCGCCTTCTCTCCAGGGTATATCCCACACCAATGAGAATTGATGCCAGCAACATGAACCCCCAGGATTTCTGGAAGTGTGGCTGCCAGATTGTGGCCATGAACTACCAGACACCGGGCCTGATGATGGACCTCAACCTCGGCTGGTTCAGGCAGAATGGAAACTGTGGGTATGTTTTGCGGCCAGCCATCATGAGGGAGGAGGTGTCCTACTTCAGTGCCAACGCAAGGGACTCCCTGCCAGGAGTGTCTGCACAGCTTCTCCACATCAAAGTCATCAGTGGGCAAAATCTGCCCAAGCCTCGTGGCTCTGCAGCTAAGGGTGACGTGGTGGAGCCCTACATTTATGTGGAGATCCATGGCATCCCAGCTGACTGTGCTGAGCAAAGAACCAAGACTATGTCCCAGAATGGTGACAACCCTATTTTTGATGAGAGTTTTGAATTCCAGATCAATTTACCAGAACTTGCAGTGCTGCGCTTTGTGGTGTTGGATGACGACTACATCGGAGATGAGTTCATTGGCCAGTACACCATCCCATTTGAGTGCCTGCAGCCAGGCTATAGACATGTCCCCCTACAATCTCTGACAGGAGAGTTCCTACCCAACACTACCCTGTTTGTCCATGTAGCCATCACCAACAGACGGGGTGGAGGAAAGGCACATAAGAGAGGCCTGTCTGTCAGGAAAGGTAGGAAGGCCCGGGAATACACCACCACCAAGACCACAGGCATCAAGGTAGTGGACGAGCTCTTCAGAGCTTCCACCCAGCCACTCAGGGAGGCCACAGACCTCAGAGAAAATGTACAGGTATGGAATCACAAACATATAACATAACAGATAACACTCCTTCAGACCACAATCTACTTTTCAGGAGAATACTAGAGAATACAGTATTTAATGTCCTCTTCCTTCTGTTTCCAAATACTACATAATGACATTGACTATCAGATCCGCAATTTGTGAACAAACAAACTGAGTGATGTAGCAAACAATGCACTGAATGGAAATGTTACTTTGACTTTGACACCCAGTTTCATAATAATCCGTAAAGTAGTATATGCATAATGGACAAAAACAGGCAAGTAATTCCTAAAAATTTCTGAATCTGATCCAATCCACTCCAAAATGTTATGGGTTCCCTGTCAAAACCTTCCCACCGAGTTTCATGAAAATCTGTCAAGTACTTTTTGTGTAATCCTGCAAACAGAACAAAACAAAACAAATCAACAAACAGAGTCTGGTGAAAAAAATAATCTCTTTGGCAGAGGTAATAAGTAACAGACCATGTTCCTATCATTAATTAACAACTGATGCTACAGTAAGAAACAGATCATTGACATATGAAATGAAAATGCTCCTACATGTGGTAATGTATCATGCAATTTTTGTAGTTGTATACCCATAGATGTTTGGATGTAAATGAACTAGGGTAAAAAAAAACAATTCACATGGTTTTCTGGATGTTACAGTATATTATGTTACAGTAGACGAAGGTCATACAGTGAAAAGAGACTCTGAAGAACAGGAAGGTATGCACTAACTTTCATGGTTACACAGATATAGGTTTCAAGTCAATATCAGAAAAAGCAGAGACATTTTTTCCACCAGATAAAACTGTACACTTCTTTACTCCTTCAGAGCGTCCAAACTGTTGTTTCTGATTAGACTCACTCCACTTGCTGTTGTGGATGGAGGCTTGTCGCTAATTGTGTACGATTAATGTCGTAGAAGAGAATGGTAATAAAGTGACATTGCTTCTTAATTATGAGCTTTATGAATAGTGTAATCATTAATGAGGGACAAGTACTGCCCAGGGGAGAGGACTGGGTTGCCAGGAATCTAGTGCACGCCTTTAAAAGTCCTCTGGATGATAAAAACTAGTGAGCACAGTGTGTATTTGACTTATGACTTTTGTTTATGATGACTGAAGGGTGTGATACACTGTCCAATTTGCTCAGTCCACAAATTACAGGACAGGAGAGGCAGTTTGTGCTCTTCAGTAACAGCAAACAGAAGGAAACTAATTATGTTGTACACTTTTAAATTTTACATGACTCTGTCAACAATGCTTTGTCTACCTAGAGCAAAAGTGTGTTAATGGATAAGTAGTAAAACATTGATGAAAAAAATTAAGTGCAATTTATTTTTATTGTGCTAGTTTAAATCTATGTTTAACTGCTATGACAATCAAGTCACCAAACAAAATGACTTACATACTTCATTATAAATGTCAAACAATGTTCACAAAGGATTGCAAAGTAAATGATCGCTAATGCTGCACATGTAAAAACACTATTAATTTAAAAGGAATAAACAGACTGACAGTCACATTAAGATGAGACAGTAGAGCAAAAGATTGAAAGGAAGGGTCATTATTTTTTATATCCAAAGTCTAATTAAAACTAATACTAAAGTAAATAAATGTTCCATATGACACAATTTAGCACATGAGGGAAAAAGAATGTCCTTCATCCTAATCATCAGTCCAAATGTTCCTAAAACAAAAAAAAGAAAAAGAAAAACAGACAGTAAAAATAACAGGCCTCTCCATCATATATTAATAATGTACATAAATATATCTAATTGATTAATCTGATTACCTTCTCTGACTTCCTGTTGTAACCTAACTCCAGTAACCTTGAGCAGCCAAAATTAGAAGACTGCAGGCCTATAAAACTCAGGAAAAAAAAATATTCATGTCTTGCATAAGAGGACATAAAATTCAGAGGGACCCATGTACTTTATGTTCCTTCAGAAGCTAATATAACATAGTTCTTAGTATATCCAGGTCATAAATACCAAGGCATGCTCGCCTGTCTTCAGTAAGCAGTAATGTCGGTCTGATGGCAGAGCAAACAGAAGACCAGGCCAAACTAAATAAGCAGAGATGTGATTGGAGATCCTGTGGCATGTTGTCATACATTTTTCAGTTGTGGACAAAGGCATGTTTTGAAAGAGGATAATCCTCCTCTCCAAGACCTCAAATCAGTGGAAAAAGAAATGTGAATACTCACAGTTATTAAACAATCTAATCAAAAAAGGCAATTTCCAGCTAGTCAAAAGATGATATGTATGCTACAATCAATTTGCTGCTTCTTTGAATAATCTAAACCGATGAGGAGTTAATACATCATGTAATTAATAGTCCCTAATCTTTGCTCTGGTGGGTCAGCATGGGAGTAAGACATCAGATATGGCTTACTGTGAAGTCAGCCCTATAAATCTGACACAGGCACATCAAACGCATCCTAGGTCTTGTAAAATTCCAGTCAGCTAACTTATGCTAACTGTGGAATTAATCACAGACAGGCCATGTGTCACAGCTGGCGCTCTAATGTGTTCTGTACCTTTAAATCATCCCTCATAACAAATGGCTTCAGAATCTAATCTATAGTCTTACATAAAATGTGCCAGTATACAACTGGATGCAAATCAATTTCTTTAAACCTCAAACAACTCAGATCCAACACAATCTGCAGAATGCAAAATATCCTCAGTTTTCAAATTTAAATTCTTCTTTATTGAGGATAAACGGATGTGCATTTGAAATAAGGCCTTTGCCTTTAAAATGTAAAAATGGACAGTTGTGAAAGCTTTGTAGGGGCCAGCTGTGTGGAGCCTTGTGCCTTGGATCTGGCTGGAGCTGGAGGGCAGAAACCGGGCCTGTGGCCAACAACCCACAAGGCAACAACCAGGCCAGTTCTGGAAGCTTTGCCACCACTGAGTTGAAGCCAAGATTAGACGTTAATGTGAGAAAGAAATATCTTTTGTACTTATGCTCACTAGAATCCATGGCTTTCAACCATGAAAGCGGTGCGCACTCACACACACACACACACACACACACACACACACACACACAACACACACACACACACACACACACACTTCAGATGTCACCGTCAACAGCGTTATTTCACCTCACTGAGCTCTTTTAAGGTTCCTTTTATCCTCAAACAGCAAAGCTTCCAGGTGGTCTGCTTTGAATAATAACAGAAAGATGAGTGAGTACTCTGATTATTAAAAAGACAGAGGTGATGCATGAACATAGACCAGTGGGCAGATACATGGCAACCTGTCTAACATGTTTCATGTGTGGGTCTAGGCAGAAAATCAGCTATTTCTGCAGGGAACAATGAAATAAGCTCTTGCCATAATGCTGCTGCCCTTAGACCTTATAAAGTGGTGATAAAGCAGGGGGGAGAGCTGTGAGCCTGGAACTTCTTTTACTGCCTGAAAAGTGTGTGTGCCACCATAGGCACCTTCACCACTACTCAACGCTGTAGGCCACAGAGAAAAGGAGAGGAATACTCCAATAGAGGCAGAGAGAGAGAGAGCCAGAGGAGCTCAGAGAAACAAAAGCAGTGTTGTAACCGGACACAGAGCTCTCATTTGGGGAATGCTGGAAAGGGGACTGAAGTGGGGGAAGGGAGTAATTAAAAACACAAGCCTCTCATTGGGTGTTTCAACACCATGGCTTGGAAATGGTATGGCTTTTATTGCACAATAATCATCAAAAAGCATCCGTGGATGCAGTCCCACACACATGCATGGGATTATGCAAAGCGTAATGAATGTTAATAACCTCAGCTCAGACCGCAATGAGACATAAACACATGGAGGCACATATAATCACACACCGCTTCCACCATTGTTTTTCTGTGTGGCTGCGCTCAGTGGCCCCAAGAGGTGTTAACTGTGGCTAAGGCCCTGCATACAGATTTGGATACAGATCCCAACTTTGTCTCCTGGCCACCCTCTTTGTCTAAAGGAAGGTCGGGCCCTGCGGTGACAGCACTTCCTCTTGGGGAAGGGGGTGGTGGGGTGGATTTTCTGCCGGCCTGGAGGTCTAGCCCAGGGAGACAGCTGGTTCCCACACTGAAGAGTGCAGACTGTGTGGACGGACTCCTAAATACCAACACTGGCTTCTCACTTCATCTCATATTCTCCCTCATGCTTTCTTACCTGACTTGTTTCCTCAATGCTTCTCATCATCGCCCTCGCTCTCCTTGTACCCTGGCAGTTTCAAATTTGTGTCTCTGTGCCTCAGCACACTGCACTTCTCACCGTCACTTTCTCTTCTCTCACTTCACTCCATCACTCCCTTTTCTTGCTGTCTTTTAGCCAGTGAAACTGATGATGTGCTATGTGAAAAACAAAAACCTGATTTGGTTGCTTGAATTCCCGTGCCGGAAGATGAATGAAGCGCTGCATGAAGCAGTTGCCTGGATGCTAGGGTTGCAAAGCCCGTCAACCTAGTCGTGCGGAAACTCTGATTTCTGTGAGCTGGAAAGCAGGCTGGCCCAGGACATGAGGAGTAAGCAGAACTGAGGGAAAGTGAGGCTGGTAGCAGCTTTAGGCTGACAAACTGCTGTTGAACATGGTGCTACCAAATGACAGTACATTCATGACTGGGGTTGCCAGATAGAGAGGTTTATGAGGAGTAAATTAATGATCAATGGACAGACATCAGTGTTTCCCCTAGGTTTATTGGTTGGGGGGGCAGACTGGGAGCGCGGGAGGTGGTGGCATGGGAGCAGGGGACGACTTTCAAAATAAGTATATACATATAATTCTGACATATCATTCTGTGTTTATGCCAATAAATATTTTCAGTGAATAGGTAGGCTATTGTACATTTATTATATTTCATCAGTTCTCATCATCATACTGGCCACATAGTGCAGCCGTTGCCTTGACTTCAATTGTGGTCTGAGTGCTTCAAGGTGTTTGGGGGCAGGGCTAGCTTCCCTCCCCTCAGCAGCGGAGGAGCTATTAGCATCCTCCGCTGGCATGGATAAGCCACACCCTCTGTAGGAGCAAGGTACCAGAGCAGAGGAGAGTCATTGATGAAGGCAGTGAAATGCATAAAAGATGCTCATGCTCTGCTGAAATTAAACAAGGGCACATATAAATTTATGTAGATTGATGGGTTGCCATATTTGTGAGATCACAAACAAAATTTTAGTCTATGGAAAAAAGGAAAAGTGAAAAAAATAATTAATCTCAGATTGCAGTGAAATATACGTTTGGAGCAATAAGGGGTTTAGTGTCTTGTGCACTTTAACAGGAGGAGGATCTATCTACTGACTGAGCTGCATTTGCCCTTGATGTAAAAAAACAACAAAAAAAACAGCAAGGTTTGTTATCGGTTCTAGATTGAATATACAGAACATGTTGAGATAGCGATTTCTTTGTTTATCTAGCAGCGAGTGAGCTAAGACCAGTGATCCATGTAGAAACAGGAACATACGGAGAACAAACGAGAGGAAAGATAAACATAGGGATGTGTGTCTCAAAAACGTGAGAGAAAATGTGAGGAAGGAGAGGGAGAAATGAATAAAGAGAGGAATGAGTAACTAAATGTTCGAAGCACCTTCAGGCTGTGGTCAGAAGTTCGGCTCTGGAGCCTCTGGTCTGTTCAATGAGCAGAATGACCGTATGGAAAACTGATTTTACTGCCATCAAGACAAACACCCTGCTCTTATCTTGATTCATTAAACCTCTTTGCTCAAGGACATCTGCAAAAAGGCACAGCAATATTTTCCATTCCATTAGGACCACAATTACTTAATTTGCCATGCACAGCTAGACTGCAGGAATTCGTTAGTTAGTTGGATGGTTTCATTGAAACAGAGCTCAAGGACACAAAGGTATATGGACTATGTATTATTTATTTGTTTACAGGAATATTGAACTCTTAACAGATTATTCCCTTGGAATAACTCACAATGAAATTCAAATAAATTAGACTAAAACAGATTTCACATAAATTCAGCATACAGGGTTTTGTTGTTTTAATTTATTCATTTCTGCTTGTTCGTGTCCAAAAGGCTATCCCTCATTGTTGGTGTTTTCTTCCCAGAATGCCATGGTGTCCTTCAAGGAGCTCTGTGGCCTGACCCCGGCAGCCAACATGAAGCAGTGTATCCTGACGGTGTCTAGCTGGCTGATGAACAGTGAGCGGTCACTGAGGGTAACCGTCGACTTGAGCGAGACTTACCCCACCATGGAAGCTCAGGGTCCTGTGCCTGAGCTGCTGCGCAAAGTGCTCAACGCCTATGACATGGTGAATAACACAAATACACACACGTAAGAGTGTATTTTTCAGCAAGTGTGTCAGAAATGCCTTTTGAAAAAAGGAAAAAAAATCAGTACTTGGGTGCAAATTTAGCCATCCAAAGCCACATTTCCAGTGCGTAGTACCAGCTCTACTCAACCCGACTCGACTCGGCTTGGTATCAGGTTCTGCAGGTCGTTTTCCACTACGGTATAATACATCCTCAGGGTAGATGGGCGCCATGCAAAACTGCCATGAAAAAAAAGTTACGGCCGATAAAGTAGCTTGGCTGTTTGAGTGTGGTGGCCATTGATTTGTACTCTGCTGGCATTGACCAATCAGTGGTCTGTAATGTTTCATTTGATTTTTTGGTACCTTTAGTACCTCGCTTGAAACTGCAATGGAGGTGGTACAAAAAAAATGTAGTACCAGGTACTTTTTACCTAGTGGAAAACCAAAAAAGGCGAGTAGAGTCGAGCGGAGGAGAGCCGGTACTATGCAGTAGAAATAGGGCTAAAGACAGGAACATCTGCGCCTCCTCCACATAACGGCTGCAATGACGCAGTGATGATTCTCTCTGACTAATCAGTGGTCTGCACAGTGTTTCACATGACCTTTTAGTCCCTTCTCAGCTTTTTTAGAACCTCAACGGAGGTGATACCAAAAAAGTAAGTACCAGGAACCAGGAAAACCCAAAAAAGGCAAGTAGAGTAGAGCCAGTACCACTTAGTGGAAATGAAGCTGTAGATACATCTATGACTGTGTTCACGTGAGACCGTAACACCCCTGTTATAATGTCCAACATGTCACTAATTAATTAAGGTATTTGCGGAAATAAGACTGGAAAAACAAAGAGCGAGGTTAGTTTGCTCTCTCTGTTAATTCTATCATCATTAAAGCAGGACTTGTTTCACCGAGGTTCTAAATGTGTCTAAAACCGCCTGACTTGTCAGTTTGTCAAGCACAGCTACTCATTAAATAATCTCACATGTCCTTCTCCATTCTCCCTCCTCCCTTACAAGAACACTGCATGTCTCACCACTTGACATTGACGCGGCCAAAAAGGGTGTTAGAGGTCTCTGTAATTAGTAATCACCCGCTGTTTTCCCTCTCCCCTCCTTCTCCCCCTCCTGTGAGGCACGATGGGAGCTGGTGAAGTGGGTCATGGGTGAGGAACAAGGTTATTGCGTCCACGCTGCTCAGATCATCAGCGCTGCTGCTGCTGCTAACACCGACAGGGGTGCCCTGACTTTAGGCGTGACACGGCGACCAAATAGAATCTGCTTTGGCTCAGGAGGGAGGATTGCGCTGTCATGGCAACTCTTACGCTCCAGTCCACAACAAAACATTTTATGGGGATAAGCAGGACAGCAGGCCCAGAATCCAATTTTTAGATTGGAGGATGAATTTTCAGGCCTTTAACAGCTAAATCTTTGTCATCCAAGTTACCTTAGTGCATATTTATTTCTTTATTATAATAATAATTGGAGTTTTTTTTTTATTTTCGGAGGCTATTTTTAATGCGTTTTACAAATATCAAAAGATGTGAAATCCTACCAAAATTCATCTCATGTCAACCTATAATGAGCCTCCAGTCTACACACACAACTGCTCTTTTATGTTGAATTATATCTGTGGTTGAACATGTACGTATGCTCACCTATGGCCTTGCCTTGAGGCTGGAGCCTGGTCAGCTGAGTGTTTGTGTTTACTTCCCAAAGACTGCTGGTACACTCCCCTGTCAAGAACAGAGGCCCCAGTGTATGTGTGTGTGTGTGTGTGTGTATAAATGCATGTGACTTCATGGGAGTATGGCTGCCAACACCAGGCCATTTACTGAGGGATATCAAAGTGCAGTGTGTGTCCTCAGTCACCCCATGTGGGTTACAGCCAGCCAACATCATTACAACACTGAGCTGAACAAAACGTCGGAGAACAGCAACTCCATGTTTCCACTGATCAGGCTCGTGTACACACACACACAGATTTGTACGTATATCTTATGTATATGCAGACAGATGTTTACAGTGCAGCTAAAAAATCTTATCTTAATGAAAGGTTTGTGAGATTCAGTGACACCCACCATGTCGTGCACCGACACTCAAGAGTCCACCACAGGGGACAGGCAGAAGTGCCAAGTAAGAATGTGCGAATGTATTTTAAAAACAAGTTCACAACTTTTAGTTTATGCACACATGAGGGTGAGAAAGGATTAGATGTAATGAGCAAAGATGGTCGAGATGCCAGCGCTCTAATGCTACATTTTGTAGCTGAAAATCTCCTAAACTTTAAAAAAGACCTTCAAAAATGAGCATGCCAAACAAAAGCACGGACATGCATGCACACATACACACATCAGCTTCCTGTATCCCTGCTAATAAGAGTGTGAAACTTCATTAGCCTCCTGCTCAGTGCTGCAGGACTGGTCCAGCTGCTCCTCAGCCTGTGGGATGATGTTCAGGGCTCAAACTGCCCAGCGTTGTTGCTCAGAGGCAAAAGTAGAGGTGAAAATAGGATGGTGCCAATGCCCATGTGATTTCAATGCAAATACTAGGAGTTCAAACTATATATGCTGATATACTGTACATAAAGAAGGGCAAACATACAGTAAAATAACACACACAGTATGTAAACATACTCAAACATACAACCATTATATAAGGCAAGAGACAAGCAGAGGTCAGCCTGTCCTGGAGCACAAGGTTTCTTCTTTTTTTTGTTTGACCAATAGTCCAAAACTCAGAAATTGAAGTCTAGAAAAAATGACTTTAACATCTTAGACAGGTCCAGGTTAAGACAGCTAGAATGTTTGGAAAGTGTATTTTATTTTACTTTACTTAACTTTACTTTATTTTATTTTATTTTATTTTATTTTATTTTAGTTATTTTTTTAAATTTTTTAATGTAATTTTATTTTAGTTATTTTATTTAATTTATTATTTTTTACAGTATATGTCATTTGAAGCCCTCTGTTTTTGACTGGGTCTCTGTTGAATGACTTTTAGGTATGACTCCGGTATGATGCTGGGATGTGATTTAAATGAACTGCATGCTTTCCTTGTCTTGTAGATGATCCAAACCAGCAGAACACTGATCGAGTCAGCTGACGTCGTCCACTCCAAGCTCACGCAAGCACAACGGGCAGGTATGCTGCAGCATGGCAGGCGTCCTCGTCTGCAACGTCTCTGTTCATCCTCTTCATTTTTTACACGGCGTAACATGTCGATCACAACTGGATGCATGATCTAATTTGACTGTTTGGTTGTCAGCGTCTTGAAGCAGTGCAGGATATAACTGGTCTCTCTGCTGCTGTGAGCAAAAGGACAATCAAGGACAAAAGGAGTATTAACTCGCTTATTGTTAAAGTACTTTACTTTGTTGGATGAAAGTGAGACCATGAAGCTCCAAACAACACATTTATTTGAGGCAACTCAATCTCCTTTTCTAAGAACTGTGTACTGTAACGTGCGTCTGCAGCCTTCAGATGTATTATGTGTCGTGTCCTCCTGCAGTATAGAATGAGTTTGCCTGCTGCTGCAGCATCTCCATCAACATCAACAACAGGCACTGCCGTCAATAGAACAGGCTATCATCAGTGAGTCACCACCGCTGAGTATTTATCTAGTTACGAACATGTCAGTGGGCTGGTGAAAAGAATCAGCCGGCTACTCTGACACAGGGCTGCAGGAGAGCGTAAGCATCATTCACAGAGGAAGAGAGAAACGGAAAGGTCCGCCCGAGAGGGTGGGGGTGCCAGAATGAAAAGAAAAGGATGGAATTAAGAAACATTTCATCGGTGCTGCAGTTTTAAAAGGGGTGCTCAATGCAAGAGGTCCAGCCTCATAGGGCAGAGGATGATACTGACCATCATTACATCATTAGGGGAGAAATGGCTTCAAATAGGAAAACCCTGTGACTCATCTTCTCCAGCCTCTTTTATATTCATTATTACTAATTGTTACCTCGCTTCATCTCAACAATAAGACATTTTCATTTTGAATGCTTTTACCTCACATTTTAATGCTGCAGGCAACCAAATACTGGACTGAAACAAACCTACAGATTCAAACCTCTTCCAGAGCATATGGTGAATAGCTGGTGTAAGGATGGGAGGCCATTTGTAGTTTTAGTCTTGTTGGATGTTTGTGTGTGATAAATAAATCACAGTAGAAAGGCAGGGCTCACTTCCTGGAACACGCCAACCCAATATCCTGAGGCTGATGAGCCAATTTAAGCCAGCCATGCCCAGATTTAGTTCCTGGTGTCACACAGAGGCAGGTATACGCTTTCCTCCCGACGCCGCAAGAAGCCAAGCTGATATTCATGCCGTGCAGTTATCGCGGGATGTAGGTTGAACAGTGGAGCTTCAATCGCAGAAGCTGGCCCCTGGCTCAGAGGTTCCCTGGCCCAGAGATGGGAGCATCTTCAAGGGCAATGACTGCGGAGTTAAGCAGACTTTAATTCCCCATACAGCCACGCTCACAGCGGTGTCAGTCGCCGGAAACCGGAGGCTGATGCTTAGGTGCAAACTTTGTTCTTCCAAAACGTCAAACTTTTAAGAGCCACAGTATTAAAAACCAACCGTGTAAGTAACTGAATACATTTTGAAAGGGCCTCAAAAGCCTAGGGATGGAGCTTTTAATCAAAGGAGCCCGTCATCCTCTCAATCCGACTGAAGTGATAACAGAAATTCCTCAATTTTGGAGCTACGAGGGTTTTCAGACAGTGCAGCATTATGTAAGAGCGACACAATGAGGCGGAGGGTTGGAGTAGGAGCCCTCGGGGGCCTCAGCTGCATGCCAAACATAGCACTTTCCCCATCACCCACTCCCCTGCCCCCAGCACTAATAAACATGCGTCAATCCAAACCCCCACCCATTTCTCAAATGTACATAACTGCTGCCTCCGCTCCTTCCTGGTTCCAGGCATTCAGTGCCGTTCTTAGAGTTTTGATAGCAATATTTACGGCTGAAAGAGGAAGGAGGGAAAATTATAATGTACCTATAGCAGCTTTTTTCCCCTATCATAATGTGGCTCTTCACCAGAGAAACGGATGCCCCAGCACTGCTCACCGAAATCCAATTACTTTGCTTTTTACAGCTACGCCTATAATATAACCTATTGCCTCAAATCAAAATTTTGGAAATAGCAATTATGAACTTTAAATTAAACTTACCCTTGTTGGCCTAAGGGGATATGAATTATAGCTCAGAATACAGAACTGCTCAAATCAGCAGTACTTGGATCCATGTAAATGTAATGCACAACTGTTTTTCAATATTGTAATAATATTATTACTAATTTATAAAGAACTTCATCTTTATTATCACATACAAGCAAAAAAATACAAATATTTTTGATTACAGAGGCAAATATAAAATTGATTGGATATCGATTTAGAGCATTTCAAGATAGGAACATGCTTCCTGGGGAAATTAAGGTGGTTTTTAGATCTGTTATCTCCCTTCTCTGCTTTTGCTCACATATATTCAGAATTCTTTCATGATGGCTCCCCAAGTGCAGTTTTCACTGTACGTTTAAGCTCAAATGGAAAGGTGCACACATTAAAGATAGCGATCTTGTTACCTCAAGCTTAGCCTTACAGGGAGAATTTGAAAGTGTTACGTAATTCTCCAAAAATGCTGAGTTACGCGAGAAGTAGTGAAACTCCACCGAAATGCTTGAACTTGACCTTCATCGTGCTGAATATGCGACAAATAGAACGGTTGAGTCAAGCTACTTCAGTCTAATATAACATTCAAAGCCTCCAATTGAATGAAACAACTGCACAGACTTGGGCTTTGTCCCTCTTTCTGTCATCTCAGTTCGTTCTAAACAGAAAAAAACAGTTTAAGAGAAACAATGAAACAATGAGTCCTCAACAAAAAATCCACTTCTTTCTGATGAGAGGGAAGGCATGAATTTATTTCTTTTGATAGTCTGACAGGCGCTGAATGCAGCCTTTAGAAGCCGCCTTATAAGCCATATGATTATGTAGAGACTGAAAATGACAATTTGTAACGGCACAACACAGACGGAATCGGAATGGAGGCAGGAACAGGATGGTAGATTTGCATGGAATTGAAGGTTTTATCCCTATGATCGATCTGGAGGCCAAAGGTATAATTTTGGCGTAATGGCTGTGTGAGGAGCGGAAAAAGGTGCTATTAGAGGACGGTCTGTCGGCACTGCTGAGGGAATATGTGATGGAGCAAGGTTTGTGTGTGTGTGTGTGTGTGTGTGTGTGTGTGTGTGTGTGTGTGTGTGTGTGTGTGTGTGTGTGTGTGTGTGTGTGTGTGTGTGTGTGTGTGTGTGTGTGTGTGTGTGTGTGCGTGCGTCTAAGCTTAATGTAAGGCCTTTGATTGGACACTTTTGCCCCAGCCAGTGAGAGTGGACTCTGTTCATCAGCTAAATGCTGTTGTGACAGGGCCATAATCACAAAGTGGCACGACTGTCAAACGAGGGAACCTGTACTAACCTCCTGCCTCCTAACGTGTCTTTTATCTTAAATTCGAGTAATATGAAAGGAGTGGAACGCCGCCAGAGTCTTCACTGACAGTTTTTGGTTGCTGTGGCCTTCCTTTGGAACAACCCTCCCTCCCTTTGCTCTTTCCATCCTGTGTTGAGTTTATGCCCCGTCATTACTGCAGCTAACCAGTTTAATTTGGGCCGTGAAGCTGACGTGTTGATGAGGATGGAGAGGTGCTGGATGATTCCCCCCCCCCCCCCCCCGGGGCACTATCGATGGCTCGCCATCACACACAACCGCTAATGGAGGACGAGTTAGACAGCTGGGATGCACACTCTGCCACCTCCAGATGCTACCACTGTATGTTTGTACCTGTGTGTATACGCTCTTTTCACCGGCTGAAGTGTCTGCACGCATCTCTGATCTGTTTGTGTACGGAGTGCACAACTCCCACTCCCCTCTTCTAACTCGTCGTCCATTCATCAGTTTCTCTGAACTGCTTTTCAAAGCATATTCCTGGGGTTTCTCTTGATACGCCACTAAATGTGGCATCTGCTGACGTCGTGGTACAATTTGAATAATAATAAGTTTGCTCTCAGGCTGCTGTAGTTGTTGAATGCTGTCAATAGTGATTAATAATAGTATATAATTGCATTTAAGTCGACTTCCTCAAGTACTCGAGTAATTTTATTTCATGCATCTTTAATTTAGAGGGAAATATTGTCCTCTCTCGCATTTATTTGTTCTCTATATTTAATTCTTAATTTGATTTTACATGCAAAACACACAATCAGCTTAGGAAATACATGTACATACATGTGCCATACAAGATTTTACAGACATGGTCCTGAGAAAACAAAATGTAATGATAAAATAAGTGAAAATACCTGGAGGCCTGGACCCAAGGTGTGCAGGATCGTTGAATGACCTAATAGTAATGCTACCTTTAAATACAGCACTTTTGATACTTTTTTGCAGATAATACTTCAGTGCCTTTACACTTTATGTTGTTATGCTCCCACCAAATATGGCATACAGGGTTACCCTTGTCTGTCTGTCCAGAACAGGTTAGATAGGGATATGGTCTGTCCACATCTCCTCAAAAACACTGGACACGTGTTTTAAAGAAGCCTTGAAGACATGCATCTCATAATTGGTTTCTTCAATTTTCTTATTTTTTTGCATTTGTAAGGTCATTTGTGCTTGGGTGATTTTTTTGAAAAATGCTATTCTGCTATTATTCTGCTATGATAGAGGTTATGGTCTATCCACATCGGCACAAATTGTGTTTTTCCATGCAGTAGCGGGGGGCATCTGTGTCCTTGGACACACAATTTCTACTTCTTATTTCACCTAAGAAAAGGATTCAAATACTTCTCTCAGCATGGACTAACCAATCATCATTTGCTAAACTGAGAAGGTGCTCAGATTTAATATCCACTACAGTGGTCTTTTTCTTTTTTAACTCCTCTGAGTTATGGTACTAGGAGATCAGCTTCTACCGCAGTGACGGAGCAGGAGATAATTTATTAATATGCATATTCCACATTTACTGTAGCTCATGAGGCGTTCGGGTGTCTGGTGTGAATATAGCTCGTGAAAGCAGGCTCTGGAACAAGTGCAAACTTGCTGCTGCCTCCCTGCAAGCATGACTGTGCTTATTTATTGATGCTCCCCTCCACGCACAAGACTCTGACTGACCATCCCGACTGTGATTCCATTAACATGGAAATTGAAGGAATAATGCTCCCTTTGTCTTCCTTGGCTTTGTACAATCCACCCTATTCTCTGTTTGCAATAATGATATGCTGCCCTTGTGGTGTGGTGTGTGAAACGTGATTTAACTGCATCAACCCCTTTTCCCCATCTTTGTTTTCATCATCTCTTTTCACCAGAACCTGTTTGGAGATTCTGTTTGATTTTATTTATTTACTACCCACTCTCTCTCTGGCTGTACTGAGGTGTGCTTACATGCGTGTGAGTGTTTGTGTATGTCTTTTTGTTATGTTACCCAGAAAATACATGTTGTTATTTCTCTCTCTTTCTCTCCGTCTCTATTACTAGAGTTTAAGTGACACTAAGAAACAGCAACTATGTTACTGCTGTGGGGAAGGAAATGCTTAATAATTTGGAAATTAAATGCTTGAATAGACTGTATTGTGACAAGCTGCCTCCAGCTAATTTCATCTCTTATTCAGCTCTGCGCCTTCCTCACTCCCCAAGACTGGTGATTGCGAGCCGCCTTGGCTCAGCTCTGCACCAGCAGGAGCCTGTGAAGTGCACCAGATTACAAGATCAAATTAGGTCTAAACCCTGTTAACACAACTTTCATGCTCAGAGACAGATATTCTACAAAGGCTGTACATCACCAATTATGTGGAAATTGGGGTCCTGGCTCTTTTATGCAAGGTTGAGTCTGACGTGGACTGAAGGCCGGGGATTGTATTTTCTGCATTTACTTCGTGGCCTCTTGATCTATTGAGTGTGCAGCAGATTGTGGCGGGGGAAAAAAATATACAGTTTATGTATGTCTGCTGGAATGACATTTGCACACAATGTGGTGCAAAGGAAACTTTGTTGAGGAGTTTGGCAAGACCTTGTTTAATTTCTGTCTGCATGTGAACACATTTATTTGTGCATTTGAGCTCAGGTGCATGCAACCGAATACTTTTAAAGAACAGCAACATGTTTCTAACAGTTTTGGGTCATAACTGCATGACCAGATAGGAGGAAAAAACATTATTATTCAATGTTTCGCATAGTTGTTACACACATTTTAGCTCTTTTTTCTTGGAAAATATCATTTAGTTGGGATGGAGTCTGGATGGGGTGAGGTGTGTTTCTCCTGCTCTATAACCAAAATCAATTCCATTGCAAGCTTCTCCCGACAGCAGTGGAGGTGCTGCATCCTGAAAAGAGCTGAGGACTAAACTTTTGAAGACGGGCTTTTGTATCATGTTTTGTCAATGTCTTTCTGGAGAATCAAAGCTGGTGTGGCATCAGGTCAGTTGTCAGGCACAGACTGACAAGCAGGCTGAGACATCCAGCATTAAGAGGAGTTTGTTCCTAAAGCCCAGAGGATTAGTAATGGTCTGGCACTTCTAAATGAAGCCGGACATACTGATAGACCAATTAAAGGCTAGCTTACATTGCACTACATCAATTAGACCCATCAGAAATGCTGCACATTGTATGCTGAGCTGCTTTTGTGGCCATTAAGGTAATCACGAGGAGCTGACTGGATGTCGGAAAAGTGAAAATGTGACCATATGGAAGCGAATGACTTAATTATTACTGGCTGAGGATGCTGTGTTTGTGTTTGTGTTATTGTGTTATTTAAGAGTTGCATCTTGTTTTAGAATTTTTTGTTTTTGTGCTACTGATATAAACTTGATATTTTGTATTCTATCTGTAATTCACATGTCATGCTTGTGTCTGCGTCCAGGTCTGGACTTCCATGAAGACCTGCATCGTATTGGAGCAAAGGAGGGTCTGAAAGGCCGAAAACTCCAGAAGGCCATGGAGAGCTACGCTTGGAACATCACTGTCCTCAAGGTGAGATGGACTGAACCACACCTGGCACATGGCCTTCAGCTCAAAAAAGACCCCTGTATTATTTTGGAGACTATAACCGGCTCGATTAGCAATCCCAGAACCTTGTGTTGAGATTAAACTACATGGTGTCTGAAGAAAGATCGCTGTGCCTCCTCTCTAATCCCTAATCTCTTAATTAACTGCTGTTGATTCCAACTTCTGCTTCTTTTTAGTTGCTCATCTAATTATCTTGACAAGACAAAGGATTGTGCACATTTACAGTATTTGTTCGTACTAACGTTCTGCTCTATTGGTCTTCTAAGAGCCCAGTTTTCAAACACAATTATATCTTTATATTGTGAATAATATATGACAATGAACTTTAGGACTTTAGACTTTTAGACTTTAGGATTCAGACTCTAGGGCTAGACATGGTAGCCCCTGTTACACATCCTGTTCAAGGTGGAACCACTGTAGCATTCTGTATAAATGCTATGAAGGCACGATGGGAGTCTGATGACAGCGGAGGTAGTAAAAGCATTAAACCGAGAAAGGGACGTCACCAAACTCAGATCAAACTACAATGAGGCAAAGCTGATCAAATAAGAACCGAGATTCTGTCACTGCGTTGCCTATTTCTACTTAAAATGTATTATAGGAACACATTTTAACAAGGCTTTAGCTGCGTGAGGCTGAAAGACCTCACATCAAATTGTAAAAAAATAGGAGCTGCTGATCGAATTTGAACCGTGATCCTGCTCATTGCCTATTTTTAAGATGTGCTCATAAACATACAGTTTAGCTGTAATCCAAGATAGTTTGTTCACAGCCAGCCATCCTACTGTTTCCTGCTTCGAAACCAATGAGCCAAAACCAAGCACCGTCCAACTTGCAGTACATCACCCCCCAGGCAGATCGCTTATTAGTCCAATGCGGCGTAGTGTAATATGGTTGTTGTAGGTTTCCCACCTTTTGAGCAATAGGGAATAGCACAGCCCCTTTTTTTCTGTTTTCTCTGGCCCTGTACCAACAATGTCAGATATATCTGCATATTTCTGCAGCATAAACAGTCTGGCTTTACAACAAGACCATCTCTCCTGCAGTGAAATAGCTCTTTAAGTGTACATAGAGCTCCCAGGACATGCGGTGAAGATGATGTTCTGCAAAAGGCATTCTTGGCTCGGAGTGATAAGGTTGCACGGTGCCCCTCATTGCCTCAATGAGCATCAGTGGTAATACCAGAACTGATAAAACGGTACATGCTGCTCAGGCTGTGCTCTGCACAGTGGGCCTGTTTTGCTAAATAAGGACAGAGCAGCTGGATATTTTTATCTCATCTCATCTCATTTAGTATTGAAGAAGCTCCCTCGGCTGAGCTTTTTGCCTGAGGGTGAAGTAGGTAGATATTCGATTGCTTGATTCTTCTTTGCCTTTTCATGTCGGCTTTTTCAGAGAGGAAGATGGCAAAGATTGGGGGTGCAACTAACAAATACTTTCATTCATGATAAGTCGATCAATTTTTAAGTTAACTAGTTAATAGTTTTATCTATAAAGTGTCAGAAATAGTGAAAAATGACCATTAAAAGTACCCAGACATCTTTATATGTGCTTGTATTGTCTGATTTCAATGAATAGCTTTAATTTAAATTAAATAAATACAGCTAAAAAAAATAACCTTTTTTTATTTATTAATTATAAAAACTGTTTCCGCCAAATTTGTGACTCACTGATTAACAAAATAAATGTCTCAGCACATCCTGTTTTCCTTTATTAATGCAGCAGCTGTATGTGTAACACTCAGATATGTTCTTAATTAAGCTTCGTTGCTCTCTCTAGAGTTTGGAAACGCATGTGCTTAAAGTAGAATAACAGATGGACACCCAATCTTAATCCCTACCTCACCCACACTCAATATACCCCTAAACACAACCAACTCCTCCCATCCCTTGCCTGGCCTCTCCAAACACACACACACACACCCGTCTGTCATCCTCGCCTCGTCGTTTTCCTCCACGAGCCACAACCTCAGTATGAAGGCATCTTAGAGTGCAAATACCTCCTGCTCCTCCTCTACCTCCTCCCATACTTAGATTGCGATTTGTCTCAAACCGAACGTTTGGTGCGAGCCTGGTGCGTGCTTTCCGAAGTTTGGCGGCAATTCCCAGCTATGTCACCTTTCAACCTCTCCAGATCCTCAGCAGGCCTGGAAGCACTCGCTGGAAGATGGCATGGGACGCTGCATGGAACAGAGAGAGAGTTGTTTTTCCCTCTGTGGCTCGTCTCCACCGCCACTTTGACATTTATAGTCAGATCAGAGCCGTCAGTGGTGAATGAGGGTATCTGCCCATTCAAACCAGGGATACCACCCTGTCAATCACTGTACGTCTATTTCAAGAGGGAAAAAGCCAAATCAGAGAAACAGAAAGGCTTTGAAAGGCTCCCAAAACATGCAATTAGCTGTTGTTTGTTCATTTGAGCTATTTGTGGCCAATCATCGCAGGCCTGGCCCCCTTTTATTTCGCTCATAGATTTGTTTTGTTGTTTTATAGGTGATTGGGGAGCTTAATGAGTCCATAAACGCAGTGTCGGGGGAAAGCAGATATTTACAATCTACCAATTACTTAACACTGAAAGAAGTAGAAATACAGCAGAGCTATGCCTTAGGGAGAAATCCAGTTTGATTCACTGAAGCTACTTAGAAAAAGCAATTCAAATATACAGTATGTGTGATATGAAATTTTAATAACACATTTGAGTTTAGTGTCAAAAGGCCCATTTGTTCACAGGTCATACATAAACCAAGAAGATAAAATAACGCCTTATTAATGGGAAAGTGCAAGGAATGTCATCTTTGGGTCAGTCAGATGAGTCCAAGTGGTGAAGTTACTCCAACCAGAACTACTCAATTAGTCAGGTAACCCCCCAAACCCACCCAAGACTGTGCATAATGGAAGATTCAAAATAATAAAATAGGGTGAAATGAGATGCAATAAACTAAGTATCATAAAATAAGCAAATATGAAAAACAATTACCATATTTGTTCATTACAGACTGACAAATATGTGCAATTTGCAATGCAGTGCAAATGAGACCATGAGAGTCTGAACATGCTGTAACCATTGAGAAGTCTTACGGCCTGTGGATAAAAACTCTGAAATACCCTGCAACAATTTCAACATTTGCTAAGAAATATCAATAATCAATACTTATGACTTGACGCATGATATACTCGACTGACAAATGCATTGTCTGGATATGTCTTCACTGCTGTCAGAATGAAAGAAAAAAAGGAGGCTGGGCTGGTAAAAGGGGTTCTTTAATTACAGTAGGGAAGCGATGGTATAATACAAAATAAAAGCATTCAAAAGTAATTTAGCTGCTTAAATCTCTACGTAATTATGAATATATTTGAATTATCGGCAAGCTACTGCAAAATGTAGTGAAACTACCAGTGTTTCTCCCCAGCACTGCATGAATAATAGTTGTGGTCTTTGTCCTGCTCATATTCCACTGTCAGACACCAGTCTCCACCTACACCTACAACTTTAAAATGAATACTCAGTAAAGCAAGGTTATCGACTATCATGTCTCTCAAAGGGATGGGCATAGTTTAATTAACAAGATGGAGATTAGGGTAGAATTAAAGAGCATATATGAGGTGGAATTTGGTGGCTGTGCTTGCTTGGTGTTGGGGGGGGCCCCGTGGATAGCTGTAGGCCTGCTGTAGGGGTAAACATACCCGAGTGCATGTGCCGTCATGATCTGGCTCTGGCAGTGCAAGGCAGGCTCCTCGCTGTCTTATTTTATGCCTGGTGAGTCATGACTTACATGATTTTTTAAACATATGACTTATTCATGCTTGTGGTTTGCTCGCTGGAGTCTCTCAGATAAAAAAGAAAAGGCCACTTGGAGCATCTTGACATCACCTGGGAGTAGAGCATTGGATGTTTTGTATAGGGCAGCACCTTGATTCATTCCTGTAAAAGGTCAGACTGCTCTGTCCACAGAGAACTTTATCCCTCTCACCATTTACACTAGAGCAGGTCAGCCTGTTCCTCCTCACAGGGATGTTAGCTCAACAAGCTTTCGCAGCGGGTGAAACCGAGTCCAGAGTGAAATTCAGTGGGAAGGAAGGAAAGTATGAAGATTCACAGATGAGGAGAAAACCGCTCTCAGCATGCATGTGAGCAGATGTTGGAGGGGGGTGGTGTAAAGTGTTGGAGCAGACACGATGTGGTTAGTGGCAAGGCTTTAGAGGCCTAAGGGGAAGATTATAAAGAAAATTTAAAAAATGCATTTTGAAAATAAAAAACTACGTCTTCTTTTAAAATACTTGTGGAATTCATCATGAGGTCAGGGAAAAATGTAAAGGAGAATACATTAGGATTTAGAAAAATCCGACTGCACTCACACAAGGCTACGTAATTATGTGGCTGTGGATATAACTGACCCGAGTCTGCCGCGGTCAAACTGCAGTGCTCTGAAGATGAACTGCTAATAGTGCATCTTAAATGCTTCATGCTGTGCATTCCACCATGTTGTTTTATTCAGCCTACATAGACGTGGACACCCTGGTGAGAAAATATGAAAATATTACCAAAGCAAAGTAGCTATACCTCTCATAAAAGTGAAGCATAGTGTTGTCTCATTGAGAATGTCTGCTCACGATCGCACTCCTGGGCTATTTAACGACATGAATACAGCTTAGTATGATTGTTTGAAGATAGACAAAACATGTCAGGCTCACAGATCTACTATCATCTGTCATAAATTTAAACACCTGGCTAAAAACATCTCATATTGCATTTTTATTGAAAGGCAGACTTCTTTATTAAGTTTAATATGCTGATCATGCATGATTATAAGCCTATGCATGCCACCACACAACTCAGTAAACACCTTGACCTGCTTGTGCTTTTAATTTGTTGGAAGTTCAAAACATAGGTATATGGCATTAGATTAAAAAAAATGCTTGATACATGTTGATATTGCATCCCTTAAATGTTGCTGGTGCAAGGAATTGTGGGACAGCATTGTCGCCTTTCATTTCGTAAAGGATGGTCCAGAGTTAAAGAAGCACCGAAGCGCTTTTCTTGGCGTTGACTCCCGCTTAGAAAACTTGCGTGTAAATTCACTCAGTTAGGAGTGAATTTAAAAAACACAGCAATGGGGAGACTTTGTATAGCCATGTGGTCAGATTTCTTTATTTAATTTTGGCCAGCTTTACTAATATAAGCACCTCTCACAGAGAAACAAACCGCCTGTGGAGAAGACCACATTTCCACATGGCAGAGGCAGCTAGCTGAAGGAGGCAGGCAGCCGTGGCAGCGGCCCAGATTGACTTGAGAGCGCTGTAAAAGCAGGGTGCCTGCCCTGACCACTTCCTCCACATATGGCATGGATTTATCATAGGGTTGCTCCCAAATAAAGAGCAGAAATGTAGTACAACATTATCACCATATGACAGCACTGCTCCTCAGAGAAGCACTACAGAAGGGCTGGCAGCCAACCAAAGGCCTGTAATCAGCGGCTTTATGCTGCCCCCTTCTGCATAATATTAGTTAATGCAGCGAGAAAAAAAATTCTTGCACCACTTTTAGCAGATTTCCCCCACTTGTTTCAATTTTACTCGACCATTTAAATGTAGTTTTGAGATAAAAATGTCTTTTTTCTGTAAAGACCAGGTCAAAAAGGTGATGTAAGACTAAATTAGATGAGTCAAAGCAGCCTTAAGGGAATGGAGCTCATGTTTCGTGCTATTTTTGTGGCCTTAAAATAAGTCATGTTGTTGACAAAGTGGTCTCTCTCTCTCTACCTCAGGGCCAGGCGGACCTGCTGAAGCATGCTAAGAGCGAGGCACTGGACACTCTGCGTCAGATCCACTGTGCAGCCCAGTCCTGTGGCCTCAGTAAGAACGGAGCAGCCTCCCCACAGTTCAAGCACCATCCTCACCACCAGCTGCAGCAGGTCCAGATACAGCAACAGCCTCAGGCCAAGACCCACTCACACCCCCCACCACTGTACCAGCCCCAAACGCAGCCCCAATCCCATACCGCACCTCAGGCTTATCTCCATGCCCTTCCCCAGCAACATCCCCAGTTCGCAGGTCTCCCTCTGGTTCAAACTGTCTCAAAACCACCAGCCTATCCTCAACCTCCGCCCCTACCCCAGGTCCATTTTCATTTCCAGAGCCAGCAGCAGAGGGCCGCGGGGCCTCTGGATGCCATCCCCGAGAAAGAGATGGCCGGCGATGATCCGGCGGCGTCCTGCTGACTCGCAGCCTGTGCCCACAGAGAATCCTACCCAAAGAGAGACAGAGAGAGCGAGACGGAGAAGCAGAAGGGCGTAGAGGAGAAGCGGGAGGCCAGGAACGAAAGGGAGATGGAGGAAGTGGCCGAGAGAATTAGAGAGATGATGATGGCGAGGAAGGCTCGTCCTGTCAGAAGTGAGACCCGGGTCTGAGAGGAGGTTTCGAGTTGGCCGCATGAAGGAGAAAAGAAGGAGACCTCACGCTTCAATCACACATGTAAAACTGGAAAGATAATGTTTAATTTTCTCATGGGTGTGGAGGATCATTTTCCATATGAGCCAAGAGGTTACGGTCTCTTCTCTTTTCTCTCTTGTGAAAAGCCAAAAGGGTGACAGCTGATATGAAAGCGCTTGTATGCGTCTCTGCGTAGGAATGCATTCAGCAGCTGGATGATATGTCTCTCTCGCTCTCTCTCTCTCTGGGCAGATCTAGTTACCCTTCCTTCCACTATGTACTCTAGCTCTGTGGGTACAGGCTTTACCTCACATTGGCATTTTCTGCCACATGTCTGCCTTTTCATTTCCAGAGACTCCTCGGCATGTCTTTGAGCTTTCACGCTCTTCTTCGTCCATTTTTGAGACACAAAGCGAAGTGCACACCCCCACTCCTTTCAGTGAGGAGGACGCCGTTTTCACGTCAACTGCATTACGTAGAGCAGCTTGACTACGCTGACCTCTGTAGGACTCACAGATGACCATTTCAGCACAAACCAGCTGTAGGGCTAAAATAGAAAAACACAAACTGCAGCTGTTGGTGTGTTCGCTCACGTCGATGTCCTTCTTGCATCCCTCGCTCTTGTCGACCTCCACCAAGCCTCACAAATCCCCAGCGTCACTCCTTAGGGTTTAAGTTCTTCGGCATTCCCGGACTCTCTCCCCACAGGGTCTCCTCACCTCCTCCCAAGGGGGGGTATGTATGTGTGATGTTACGTGAGTCAGTATTTTGGTCCCCAGGGTGGGCGAGGTCACTTCCAAGTGTATGAGCTCGTCAGCCAATCACAACGGGAATATATATGACCCGGCTCGTTTGAGGTCGGAGGTCAACAGGAACATGTTACTGCTGTCAATAAAAACACAAAATAGAAAGAATATAGATGTAAAGTGTATGTAAAATTTATGAAAGGAACATATATTGCTATAATACAGACATTAATGATTGATATTATTATAATTGTTGTTAGTTCTATTGATAAGCTGATTCTTTTTTAACATTGCTTCCACATGTAGAGTGACTTGACACCTGTTGTTCTGTGGTGCAGATCAGGACAACCAGTGCATGTTGGACTGGACCGAAGGATTACGGGTTAGCACCACAATAACCTGACATGTGTTTCACTGCAAAGTGAGTGTGGATTCTGTGAAAGCTCCTTTAAGTGGCCCATTAAAACCGGCTTCATTGTTTAACTGGTCTCCTCTCGTTCATTTCTCTCTAATGACTTTCAGACGGGATTACATGCAAATATTGTTATATGTTGTTCACACCAGGACCCAAATGCAGACTAGACAAGAGGAAGCGAACAAAAAACAAACAAACCTGTAATTAAGGATAAGGATAAGCAGGCACAAAAAAGACAATAAAGTCCATAAGGAAAAATAACATAATCCAACTGAGAATTTCAATGATATAATCCACAAATGAAAATCCAAAGAACAGGCAAAATCCAAGAAAATGCATAAACTAACAAAAACCTCAATAAGATAATTTACAGGGAAAACCGTGGAGAAATTCAGGAGATTACAGGAGCAACACGGGGCAAAGCAGACAAACTAACCAAGAGGGTAAGAAACAGACTAAATAGGCTGTGATCATCATCGATCCTCAGTTCTAGTAAGCCTATTAAATAATGTATCTTCTATACATTTTTCATGTGTCAACTCGAGGAAGCCATAGGCTCAAGGTTATGCTGCAATACTGCAATGCTTTCAATCACAGTGTTGACGACATTGCAGTAATAATTAACAATAACTGCAGTTATTCGATGGAAGATGACGTCAAAGTCCCATGAATTCCGATCTGATGGTTCAGACTGAGGTTGCATTGCCAAAAATCCGACCTGTGTCTGATTTAGGACCACATGTGGAAAAGTGGCCCAAATCAGAATTGGAAAAAGATCAGATTCCATGTGGTTTGTGCTGTCCACAGCTGGCACAGGGAGGAGGAGACAATCAGAGGCAGGTGGGAATGATCAGACAATCACAGTGGAGGGAAAACTTGAAGGGGAAGACATAAGGATGATACAATAATAAAGTAACATGAGAGAGCAAAGAGAGACAGAGGAGCCAAAAGGGTAAAACAGATCACAAGGAAAGGAAGACAGTAAGTGTAAAGCATAGGACATGACATGGAGAATAAACTTACAAAATAAAACAGGAAATAATAACCAAAATACAGAACCATGACAAATATATTTTAGAACGATGCTGTTTGTAATGAGTGTATCAACCAGAACCTGAAGTGTCATTTTGCTGAACATGTTTTAGCTAAACACGGGTCACAGAATGGCTGCGACCTGACTTTTCTTTAGAGTCATTTAGAAGCAACTCTCACAGTGACTCTCAATCAATAACGCTGTTGGGAAGCGTTATTGATTGCTCTCTTGATCTAGAATTCTTCCCTTAACATCAAGCAAGAAGTAGGCCATCTATTAAATCACGTATGAGTCTGTATGCTTAAAGTGATGCTCCCTGTTGTCCATAAGATGGCAACAGATATTAAGTAAATTAATGTGAGGAAGAAAAGATGAAGTGTTGCTGGCCTACTAAGACAATACTGCTAAAATCCTCTATTTCAATAAATGCTATACTACTTAAAATACTCCTACTTATTGATTAATTAATGCATCTTAAAAGTTTTGTGTCCATAAGTTTATCAAGATGTCACCAGTGAACACAATATGCCGGACTGAGAAAATGCACAACACTGTTTTACATGTGTCAGTATGGCACCTTTTGTACGATAGAATAAAGACCATAGAGCCTCATTAGCATGACCTTTGAATGAGCTCGTCATTAGAACGGAGAATGTGTCTATATTTATTATATTTTATAAGTCATAGGGTACATTAGCTAATTCTGCCCCGATCCACTCATTTTCATGGTATGTGTTGTTAAACATGCAGCGACAAAGAAATACCTGCAGTTCATCAAAGATCCAGAGAAGATCCTAGGAGATGATCTGCCACAGGAGACTAATTAACGGTGGCGACCATTCAAATGAACAAAAAGGCAGAAACAAGAGAGTTGGTGGTTTTGTGTCATATTTGTGGTTGGCCTGAATGACGTCCATCGGTGTGGACCTGACAGAATAATATAAAAGACACTTGTCCGTCCTCCTGGGGGAGATAAGAAGATCAGATGACTCGACTTCACAAAAATCAGACGATGACGTGGTTCTCCTCTAACTTCCAGAAAGACTCCAGGATGGACACGTCTAACAGGGTAAGACGGCTTAAGTTTGATTTTTTTGATTTTTTTTTATTATTAGTTATTTATTTGACTTGGTATTGAAACATGCATACTTATTATAGTAACTTATTTATTTTGTTTGTTGCCATGCTTTTCTACTTCTATACACACATTCCTCAAGATTTATTTTCTTCATATTTTCACATCAAAAAGAAACGGCTGACTTCGAAGTATTTTTGATATTTTTGTGTGTTTTTTGTAATTAAATTCTTAAAATTATGTAAGAAAAAAAGGGGTTGGATTTGAGATATTTATGCTTGATATGATGAGATCCATGAAGTACGCTCACATGGTGAAGACTTGGGTTGCTTTTACAGAGAACCTTAGGGCACCTTTTCCTATAAAACTTCTGTTGGGTAGATTTCTCTGTGTTCAGAGGATCGATACGGATCATAACTGGGATTTTTTTATATTTTTTTATTGAAACAGACGTGTAGTCATTGGTAATCAGTGTAGATGGATATGGATTTATAAATGTAGCTTAGGATCTTATTTGTGTGTTGTTATGAAATTAATAGTGATGATAATTTAATTAGGATTCACACATTTTGCACCTATTCAATCATATGAAATAAAAATGCATTCTGTTAGATTAGGGCGATCTTGTTTATGTGGTACCAGTTTGACTTGAGATTAAGGCTTTAGCATGTATATATGACATAGATGTATTTATGATAGTATTGGTTATTGATTGATTCATATTCTATATGCATAGATAAATAATTAACATTTACAGTACCGTTAAATCAGCAGTTGGTCATGTCTTTATATACTTGACTTGAGGTTATTGTTTTATTATGTACAGTATATACTGTAAATAAATGTCAGCATCATCTTATTGGAAATTCAGGGATCCATATTTCTTATGCATACTAGTCCTTTGTAGCATCAATATCAAACAAATTAAGATCTAACCAGTGACATGTTAAAGATTATAGAGGTTCCACCATATAAACATACTCAATATTTACATTTAAAAGACATAAAGACTTTTTTAAAGGGATTTTTCATTTTTTTTAAAGGCCTGTAAATGATATTCTTGTGTCAGAGTAAACTGATCTCTTTTGCCCAGCAGAAATTCTTAGCGCTGGTTTTGATGTTGCTACTGTCTCAGCTGGCCTGCGATGCTCAGAGTGTGTCCGAGTGCTGCCGGCAACCATCTCGCTCCTGTCGCCTCTATGTGTTGCTGTGTCGCTCTTCCAGCAAGACCTTGGGAGCACCGCTCCCAGGTGATGCTGCCGCTGGCATCCTCACTCTGGGTAAACGGAGAGAAGATGAGGATCGCTTGCAGAGCAGACTCCACCTGCTCCTCAATGGCTCCAGGAACCAAGCAGCAGGGATCCTGACGATGGGGAAGAGGACTGAAAAGAGGGCAGGAGAGCAATACATGGAGTGGATGGCTCAGTCAGGAACTAGCATGACAGCACCCCTGCCTGTTTTAAGCTAAATACCGCATGGTATAAGCTTATTGGGACTTTGTTAAAATCTCTTATTTGTTGAGTGTTAAATTAGGGATTAAAATAACAATTACAATTTTGTTTTTCCTGTCCTTTTTTAATGTGAATTGATGTGCATTTACAGATAACATTATAAATATGTGTATTATTGTACATATATGAAAAAGGCCTTGTGGTGTAATAAGATCCTAAAAAGCTGACAATGCATCTTTCTTCATTCTCGGATGAGTTAACTGTGGTTTGAAATACTTTTTTTTTTCTTTTAAGAAACGGACATCACTGAAACGTGACAAAAATAAAAAGCTGTTAAAGTCAATGTTGCATTAAGCTGAATAAAATTATGCTAATTACTGTAATTCTATCTACATTCTATACATCCAACAAAATGGTAGGATTCTAACTCAACTTTGACACAAGCATGCGGCTCAAAGCGCTTCATATAGCAAATTCAAACACACAATTATGTGGAACTCAAATTTGCAACAAAAAAATTAAATTAAAATCAAATTCAATACATAAAAGTCGATGAAATAAACACCAGGAGTTAGAAAAAGGTCAAACCTAAAACCAAAAGGCTGTAACATGACTTCATATTAAAAGCTCTGTATTAAAAGCCAGAGTAAAAAGATAGGTCTTTATTTTTCTTTTACAAATATAAATATATATAATATATTGCCATGTGACAGTGAGTTCCACATAAAAAGAGGACACTCTGGTATTTTCATGAAAGGATCTCCATTATCTAACTGTTACATAAAATGAAAGAAAATCGTCAATGTTTGGAGGAGCAAGGTCATTTAAAGCATTATAAACATGTAGAAGAACTTTAAAATGAATTCTAAAAGAAACAGGTAACCAGTGCAGTGTATTAAGATAAAGTAGGTGGTAGTTGTTTTTAGATAAGGTTCTGGCCACGGTGTTCTGAACTCATAATTCTCTTATTGACTTTTTAGAGACATCAGTGAGGGGGAGCTGCCACAGCGTGACTAGTAACAAAAGTTTCATGAGTATTTTAGCATCTTTGTGAGTTAAAGGTCTAACTTTGGCAATATTCTTAAGATTTAAAGTGGATCTTTTAATACCTTGTTAAAATTTAAATTTAAATCTGACTCAAAGATTGCTACCAAGTTTGTGATATTAGTTTTTTTTTCTGTTTGCAGAGGCCACCAAGCTGTAAGTGGAGTTTTTCTCTTGCTGCTTTGAGTCCCATTAAAAAAAATTCTCCTTATTTAGCTTTAATTTAGCTTTATTCTCTCTATAAGTTTACCAAAGACAGGCAGAAAGGGACCTCCAGTTGTTAATCTTTAAATGATCTAGATTAGATTTCTTGAGACGAGGTTTTACCAGTGACATCTTGATTGTTGGGAGGAAAATGCCTGAATTAAGAAAGTAGTATATTAACTTAAAACAGCTTTTTTTGGGTCCTCTTTCAAACACTGTTTGTACAAATCTAATCAAACCTGCCAATAAATCGTACATGAACAGCACTTTGTGAAGCCATCCACTGAGGGTGCACAAGCCATTGGACTCTTGGTGCCGGTCCCATGCGGGGAGGGTTGCATCAGGAAGGGCATCCGGCGTAAAACCTGTGCCAGATCAACAATATAAATTGAAAAATCCACTGTGACGACCTCAAATCGGGAGCAGCCGAAAGGAGAAGGAGAGGAGCAGCACTTTCTGAGAGAGTAAGGAAGTGTCTTTAGTTTTTTGTCTCAGGTTTTTATTTTATTTTAATCTTGTAAGATTTACTAATGTAATTAGTAATAGTTACGTTAAAATGGTCAGATAACATGCTTTCTGTAATACATGGACCATAATACTACCTTTTACTATATGCAGATGACACCTTTCATGTATTATTTTTTAAATGACATCATTACTTAGAAGCCATTGGAGGCTTAATGTCAGTTTTCAGAGACAGTCGATGAAAATACAGCAGATTGTCATTAGATTGCTGCTTACTTTGACTATAAAAGTACTTAAATCTGACAAAATTACTCTTGGATCAGTATAAACCTGTCTGATATGAAAACGAATTGATATGAAAACCAGCACTGAGTCCAATATGCTGTTTTTTTTTTACTTTCAAGGATAAGATTTTAATAACCTATGTATGAATGAATGTGATTGTCCACCAGAGTTCTATATAACCTGAAGGAAAGTGGGAATCGACAAGGCTGCCACACAAAGAACCAGTGCATGTTGTGTTCCAGAAGCCAGAGTGCGTTTGTGTGTCTACGTGTGGCTCACACTCCGTCTCTGACAGTAACTAATGGAATGCGTGTGTGTGGGTGTTTGTTTCGGTAGTGAAGACGATGTGATATAACATATGGTGATATAGACAGCAGGGTGATAGATTATATATATAATTATATTTTTTTTCTCTTTCCAAATGAGAGAGAAGAATGATGAGAAAGGGAAGGGAACGCAAATAAGGAAAGAAAAGAAAGTGATTTCTAGTAACTTTTTCTTGGGAGTGAGAAGTAGCAGGTTTTGCATGAGAAAGAGAGAGAATGTGAGAGAGATAACCAATAAATACACAATGTGTAGAAAGGGGGATGGCTGAGACAGAGGGAGGGAGAGAGAGAGAGAGAGAGAGAGAGAGAGAGAGAGAGAGAGAGGCAGAGGACTGGGAGATGGCATGGAACCATGATGAGTACAGTTAGACCAAGTGAAGCTGAGGCTTCGTTGTGATACTGGAGCAGCGCTGAGAGGAGAGGGATGCGGAACTGAACCTGGAAGCTCCTGATTCAATACTGAGAGAGAAGCTTTAGAGAATTCCAACACCTCGGAGCTCTCTTCGAAGGAAGAAAAGGGATTCCTGCATGATGGAAGTTACTTGTTTTCTCTCGATGACAGAATAGGAAAAACTTGCAGTGCTCTAGAACATTGTGGAGGAGTTAAAAGAGAGCGCAAGGAGAAGCAGCCGTGGTTCTCTTCCACATTCTTTTTTCGGGGAATACTGATGAACTAGTGGAAACGGTTGAAAGTCTGCAGCCTTGTCTTATTCCAGTACAAAGATGCCTGTGATGAAGGGCCTCCTTGCGCCACAAAACACCTTCTTGGACACCATTGCAAAACACTTTGATGGCACTCGTAAGTATATTTATAGTAATAAATAATAATAATAATGCAAATACTCTCCAAGAGTGGTTTCATGACTTGTCAAGGTGAATAAGTATAGATGTAATTTGTGGGGATGAAAAATATTGTGCACATCCTTTTTGTTTTTTGCACATCTAGTTGTTGCTGACTGGGTTTTGTGGCATTCTTTATCATTAAAATAGCACCGCATGTGTGTTAGTATTTATTCGATTGAAACTGTGAGGATGCCAAATATGTTGGTCTCAGTTCTGAAGCTGCAAATATACCAGCAAAGTCTACTGTGGCTTTTAGGATTTTAGCCTTTGGCATTTATTGTAACCCACTTTAGGATTGTGACTGGCACTGAAAAACCCTGCCTTCACCACATGTGTCCAACAGTATAGTGATATCCAATTATCTGACTCCAAGTTATGACAGCAAACCAGAGCAGGAAATGGAGACGGACAGCGCAGAGATATAAGAGATGTATTGGAACTGACACTTGTTGAGCCACGGTGCTGCATACTAGGATGTCTCTCAGTTAAGATTCATGTATTTTTTTCACTTAAGGGTGCACATTGAGAGATATGGCCAGAATCTTAGTTTAAAACATTAAAAGAATAACTTAACATCGACAGAATGCGAAGAAACAACAGTATTGATTTTGTGTCAAAGATTACAATGCATTGTGTTACAGAGGAATTTAGCGCAGTGAGCATCTGTCCATCCTACTTTGTACCTCTAGAGGCAGTAGTTCAAATTTCACAAGCTATTTAAACGTTTACTCTAATAAGTAAACAAACAAACTCACAAATTATCAAGAAAGTAAATATGACACATATTGTCCTTACTAAACAGAAAAATACAACCATACACTCTGAATTAAAAAGTTTTTCTTTTATTGAACCAATAAACCATCTTGTTTTGTCTTTCCACAATCATCTATCATTTGGTTGAAATAAATCCTAAATGCACAGTTTAAAATGTGAAAGTATTCCTGATATACACGCCGTTTCCTCCTGCTGCTATGCATGACATGTCATGCATGCCAGTGTGGTGTCCAGCCGTGTTCACTGGGAGGTTACAGAGCCCCGTTGAACTGAGCCCCATCGCCCAAGGTCACGGTCACGGTCCAGGCATAAACCGGTTAGCTGTAGCGACACCACAGCTAACTGAGCTAACAGTAGCTATGGTGCCCTTTACATTTTTAGAGCTATGTTTGAATATTAGTCCTATTTTACACATTACCCCTTAAAAAAAACAAGGAAAGAACTTTTAAATGGTAGGCCTGTACTTCAATAGCGAAATTAAAAGTTTAGGGTTTATTTTTTCTTCTCCGGTTTGAAATCTGCCAAGCAAATATCCAAACACTTTCCTCGGAACGTCTTCACATTTCACATTTAGATTAAACATGTTTCTTCAAACATATCCTTCTTCAACATTGAAAATTAAAACTTGCACGTGTTTTTAATTTCGTGGCAGGAAAGGATATTGAGGGATGTGCTGGTATTTTTCTGGCCTTGATATTTCCTCTATTCATCATTTTAGTGTTTTTTTGCCATGCAAAGAGCACATGGAGGCAGGTAGACAGGAGAGGCACAGATAAGTGTGAGGTCAAAGCAAGTGAGGCAACAGAGGTGTTCCTATTGTTGTGAAAATTGTCAATTTGTTGTTGCTGAAAATAGGTTTTGTTTTGGCACAGTATCACTCATTTATTTAATACTTAATCTTCAAACAGAAAGCACAATTAATTACTTATCAACATCTACAAAACTAATTAAACACTATTAGACCTGAAGAGAAAAAGATTTACTTACAAAATGTAACAATTTTGCAGTTCAATGCAATTCTTTATTGCATTTTTTTTAGCATAATATTTAACAAATACTGCATGAAAAATAAAAAATTATGATAAAAAGATTATGCATAAGAAACCTGGCATGAGAGGACCTTCAATATCTGCACAAATGTGAAGTAAGCTTTAAAAAGCACATCAAATGAATCTGTTTGTGCTCATCTGTTGTCAGTCTGAACCTCCCAGATGCCAATATTATTTTCCTATTTGGAGTCACTTGCTTTATGCAGTAATTTACTCCACACATCCTCTTTGCACAATGCATGCTCCACCTAAATGTATAATATAGAACATGCACTACAGGATACAGACCTTGTTCACATGAACTAAGCTGGTCTATGCTAATGCTTTGAGAGAGTTAGTGATTTATCTTTGTGCTTCAATAATGACTGCTTAGACTGTTATACCCTACAGGCACAAGTCGGTTCGTGTGCACCATACCTCCGAATTAGTTCAGAGTAGAAAGTCATCAGCAGACATTGAACAGCTCTCTTCAGAACATGACTGAAGGTGTGAGAGTGTGTGCACGGCTCAGACTGTACATGTGCTTTACCATTTAACAAATTCACAGAATCAGCGGGATGACACTATCTTTGTCTGTCTCACAAATCCTCCATTCCTTCATACTGTCTTGCTCTCTCTGTATAAGACACACACACACACACAGACATGCACATACAGACATGTTCTCAATACTGTATGAGAAGTGCCAGTGTGCAGATTGACCAAGTATCTGAGTGGGAGGTGAAGGGGCCACCAGACAACAGATGGCCTCAGAGCAAGAGCACGATGCAGAGCTGCCTCGGAAAGCCTTCCTGGGTAATGACATCTCTTTGAAGACAGAGGGATAACTGCAGAGCTGAACGTCTATTTCAACTCATATCTCCATGCAGAAGAATACAGCGTGATACAAATATCCACGGCGTGAATGCAAATTGAAGCCAGACTCGAGGGAATGGAGGTGATATTCACACGACCCTGATACGGGAGCAGGGAAATCAATTAAAATGGAATATATAGCGGCACAGGGCCAATCAAATATCATCCGAGGTCTTGCTCAGTCGTCATCTTTGAAAGCAGAAAAAATTACATTATTCATTTAGAGACTTTAAACTCACATTTATAATATCTGAAATAGTAATTTTACTTTGTGAGCTGCAGGGTAAAGAGTACTACAGAACTAGATTTTCAATTTGTCTCACAGATATGATAATAATACAGCAACAGCCATAGAAAGCCGCATCTATTTTTAATCCCTCCTCGTCAGCCCTCTCCTGACTGCTTGGGGAGGTGTTGGAATGACATTTTTCTCCTCCTCATAAGTGCTGTAAGGGATAATTAGTGATAAGAATCGTCTTGTTTGAGTGACTGCAATTTCAATGACGGGATGAATTGAAAGTGTAACGACGACAAAATATATTCAGCGACCAATAAATTATAATATTGCTCTAAACTTAGATATGACAAGGAATCACTGTGAGTAAGTTTCACATGCACAATTCTTCATCCGGTCAGGCTTTAATGGCTGTCAGTGTGAACCACATTCTGCCTTTGAACTCCACGAAGCTGCAGAAACTGGCAGGGAGGGAGACGGAAGACATAGAGAAAAAAATAACTGGTTTGATCATGAGGACAGGACCTGACAAGCGGCGGTAATGGATCCAACCCAGATATACCTCAGTTGAGGCAGGAATTCGGCTTATTTGCATCAACAGTTGTCAGATATGTGAAGACAATCTGCAAAAGGGGCTCAGTTGTATAGCTGAGGAGTCATTTTATATCTGGTGCATCCTCACTACATTTCATGTTGTAAACGCTTTAGAGTCATTCAGTGAGATGCGCTAACTATGTCTCCAAACAAGGCAAATATTGCAGATACTTTTCTGGCTACATCTTTCAGAGGGCACACAGTCTTGGTAACCCTGTAGGTGCAAATTGCAAGATTGCCATATGTTTCATTTTTTTCTCCCTACAATAATTGCTATGGCAACTCAAGCATGGAAAGATCTCAATTTAGTTTGTTGTGAGACTAACTGCAACCTTATCTGGTATATTCACACATCGCTAATTGCCTGTCTTTTCCTCCGGAATGTGGACTTGTGTGAACGCCCCCTGGATGCTGCCTGGTAATTAGTTTTTGGTTTAAAACTCATATAAAACAATGAAGGTAAATCTTAATCTCATCCAAATAAGCCGTGGTGTCATCAATCTGTGTTTACGCCTATAGATTTCGGGAGAAGACAACGCATCACTCTCATTAAAACACGCTGCAGCTGTACGTAGTGTTCAGGGTTGTCTCCACAGCCACGTCGTCATCACAGGTTTTTGCAGCACAGTCAGACGAATATGTTTGAAATTGGATCCAGCATTCTGAATGCAATTGAGTGAATAAGATAGATGTCATGTAGTGGACTCAGTCTATCTGTTTAAATATTGAAGGGATATCTGTGAGAGCAGACATGCATTAGTCTGTGATTTTTGCCGTTCCTCTGTTGGATCACTCCATCATTTATTGTTATAAATCATTCTGCAGCTTATAGGGATAGGAGTAAATGAGGTTGGCTGCTTTATTTGAGTGTTTCATTACAAAAGAGATGCAGCATTTAGCATCTTAATGTCAGTGCTTCGTAAAACTGCAGTTCCATGAGTATTTTCTTCTGCTTTACCGCCTACACTTTATGCCCTAACATGTCTCCTCAGTTCCAGCGCTTAACACCGTTTAATGTTTTTGTTTTTTTCCATACAAGGCTTTCATCTTCAGGTATGTGAATTGACAAAGATCATCATGTGCACTATTATTTCTCAGGCATTAAAACATCCTTCAGATGCATAAGAGGGGGAGCTTGTGTTGTTATGTAACAGGTGAATATTAAAGGCTAAATATTCTTCTCTGTGTTAGAAAGAAAAACGTTTCCTGGCTTCATGTGATTTTAAATAATGGGTATCGCAGGAAAAAACGAATAAATGTTCAGTGTAAATAAGAGCTTTTCAACTTAAATACAAAGACATGGCCATTTAGGAGCTACAACCAACATAAGTCAAACTAATTTAATTACAGAATAACTGAAACTGATGAGAGAAAAGAAGTGGAGACCTAGCCTGCAATCAAAGCCACGTTTAAGAGAATTGGGTTTTCAAGGGAGTCCCCAACAAAAGGGGAAAAAATTTATTTTCACTGTAATTCCAATTAGTACCAAATGACAGAATGTATGACTATTTTAATCAGGGCACTCACACACATTCTATAATAAAACATCGAAAGACGTGGGAATCTAGCTAAAATCGTATCAAATGGAGGTCCATGGTCTAAATATTCAAGTCAGCTTTATTGTCATTTTGCCATACATGTGTTGTGCTGAGCAGAATGAATCTCTAGGAATTGTCTAAGAGAAAAAACAACAACACTGATACTAAAAACTCAATTTAAAACAGACACTAGCATACAAACACAGTATATGTATCAGATTAGGGGCCGTTGAAATGAAAACGTCAAAACCACACACAATAGTATGGAAACAAAAAACTAAATTTTATTTGTCCAAATCAGTCTGAGGAAATGAGCTCACCCATAGGGCAAAGAGCTCAAACATCCAGAGGGAGCCTGTAGCACCTCTGCTTCAGTTGAAGCGGTTCAGATTCCTTTGGACGTTTTCCAGGCTGGACCCAAAACTCGCTGGAGAGATTAAATGTCTCATACGGCTTGGGAATGCTATCCCTCAGGAGGAGTTGGATACCGTTGCTTGGTAGAAGGATGTCTGGTCTTCCTTGTTAAGCCTGTGGCCACCATGACACTGCCTGTGATAAGAAAAATAGATGAATGAAAGAATCGTTCAAACATCCTCCTTTAATGCGACATGAAATAGCGAGTGTCTGTGTGTGTGTGTGTGTGTGTGTGTGTGTGTGTGTGTGTGTGTGTGTGTGTGTGTGTGTGTGTGTGTGTGTCTGTGTGTGTGTGTGTGTGTGTGTGTGTGTGTGTGTGTGTGTGTGTGTGTGTGTGTGTGTGTGTGTGTGTGTGTTTTTGTGTGTCCCTAGCTGTGAAAATACTAAATCCATTGCGCAACTGGTGGCAGGATGAAAACATGCTCCGCATGGTAATTAAGGGCCAAAGCCTCAGTGAGGCTCTGGTCCCCCATGGAGCCAGCTGGAGCCCTGCATATATCCTTAGACTTCATACACACTACCACCTGCTTCAAAGCTCTCTTAGATGTACACTAGACTATTTCTATTCTGAGCTGAAAGCAAACGGAATGACTCAGATGAAGAGAAAAAAAAGTTGCTTCCTGTTTGTGCATCAACAAACAACTCAAATCTGGAGAGAAGTATGTCAAAAAAAGTGGGAAAAGAGACGAGTCAACTGAGGAAATTGGCTGCCTTGTCTGACTGCTACACTTTCAGAGCTTCTGCCATCTCCATCTGCTTAGTTTAGCAAATTATTGCCCAGTCTTTTCCATCCCTCAAGACCACACTCTATAGCTTTACCTCCAACCTCCTTTATTCCCTTGCAGACAGTAACTTCCTACTGGGGAACGCTCAGGGCCATTATGGATACCCCATCGTCTACTGCTCTGACGGGTTTTGTGAGCTGACCGGCTTTGTTCGCACCGAGGTGATGCAGAAAACCTGTACCTGCGGCTTCCTCCATGGAGCCGAGACCAGCGAGAGTTTAATTCAGCAGGTGCACAAGGCTCTGGAGGGACAGCAGGAGTACCAGGGGGAGATCTGCTTCTATAGGAAAAATGGTGAGGATTGCATTCACATGAACAACCCAGGGGTTGAGTGTGTACTCTGAAACACATACTTTGTAATAGTGTATTTTAACCTAGTATTTGTACACGTGAAAAACTGTGATGATGGACCATTTTACTAACATTTCTATCATTGTGAGGACAGTTATTTAAGGAAAGCAACTCCAGAACAAACATAGAAGAGAAGAAGAAGAGGTTAGATACAAGAAGAAATATGTAATTCCAGCACTGATAGAAATCCAATCGCCATTTTGGGGGTAAGAACTGTCCAGCTGTATTTGTGGGTAATCTCATTTTATTATCCTCAGGAAATGCATTTTGGTGCCTCCTGGATATTGTGCCAATTAAAAACGAGAAAGGTGAGGTGGTGCTGTTCCTCTTATCCTTCAAAGACCTCAGTGAATCATTGAAGAAAAGCCATACCTACAGCCAAGACGACGGTGAGGCCTGACTGCTTATATTTATAGCTTTAATTTAAACAATTTCATCTTTATATTGACATTCTGTGACATCCATTTATTCAATATGACGCTAAATGGAAGACAGCATTTGGATTTATTCAGGATTGTGTGTTTGCTCCCAGGCTTGCCAGAGGTTTCTCACCAGAGCAGGAAAAACAATCGATCACACTTTTCTCAAAGTCAGCAGAGGGGGAGGACGATTCTGCAACAAGTGACCAACCTGTTCAACAAAAGGAGCAAGAGAAAACTGACCAATGTGAGCGCAAACCTGTCTTAATCATCATTAAACCTGTATTTAACAGTGTATATTTTTTATAAATGAGAATTATGAAGCTCACATTTTTTGTTTTTTGACTTACATTTTTTAGAGTTACTGTCAACAAAAGTTAAAAACAGTATTGGAAATTTTGTCCTCTGCTCAAAAACTGCTCTGTGACACAAGCTCAGAAAAATGCACCTTACCTATTATGTTCATCTATGGTCATCTTTAAACCAGTGCTCTCCAGTCAGCAGACCTATTGGCATGAATTGTGTTTTTCAATATATTCTAAATCTTATAATGATGATGATGATGATGATGATGATAAAGACGGATCATAAGCAGACTTACTGGCTACCTGCTGTTTTTCATCCTGTGCTAATTATTGCTTGTGAGCGGTGCCTCAGTTTGCACTGAAGAAACACATTATATCTCTTGTTTTAGTTTCAAGCTTAGTTTAGTTTATCCAAAGCATTCATTATACATCAGGGTTCAAGGTGGCCATAAATTTCTTCCCAGCACTGTAGATTTATAAGCAACTGTGTCGGGTCAGCAGGAGGCCAATGAAAGCTGCGGATTAAAATCTCATACCTTCCATTTTTTGGGGGGGTGATAGTTTCAGTGTTTATTAAGTGATTCACACGCGTCCTCTTCTTTCAGAGCGTGTTTCAGAAACCGACTCTACCTGAGTACAAGGTGGCAGCCGTGAAGAAGTCCCGTTTCATCCTGCTTCACTACAGCATCTCCAAGGCCCTGTGGGACTGGCTCATTCTGCTGGCGACCTTTTACGTGGCTGTCGCTGTGCCTTATGACATCTGCTTTGTCAGTCATGATGAGGGCGGTGACCATCACTCGCTTGTCAGTCGCAGCACCATGGGCACTGACATAGCAGTGGAGATGCTCTTCATACTCGGTATATGACAGCTTCACAGCTTTGGTCGTCATTATAATGTTTCTACTTTTGACCTTGCAGGAAAGATTTATTTTCAGTAGTTATAAAAAATACCATCAGCTTTGAAGCAACCTCATGTGCACAAATATCATCTCCAGATTGTGGACCATTTCATTCTTCTTTCAGTGAGATAAATGGCACCTTGTACAAATATAACTTTCAAGTAACATCTCCTACAATGATTGCATACTGCACACCAACTGACATTTAAGTTCAGCATCTTGGGCTGCAGCCTCATGAAGAGACAAAGCTCACTTAGAATTAAGAACAAAAAAATATGTTCCACTGCAGCTGCAGCGGTTTCCCTGGTAATGGCTAGCGTATATCTAAACCTCCTACCTTTCCTCGCCCACTCATCGTGTCTCTGTTGCCCTAGGTTACCACCAATTATAATTAGATTCTCTCACTTCGTCCCACTTTTCCTCCAAAGGAAGTGTGATAGCACATCTGTCAGGAGGTTTACTTCCCCTCTCGCTAAGTTTGTCTGGGGACAGGCAGTGACGTTTATTCTCAGAATGATCTCATCTACCATCACATGCTGTTACTTTGACGAAGTAAGTTGTTTACATGGGAAGTTGTCCCTGAACTATAATTTACATTAATGTACACTCATTCAATCATGTTGCAGTAAACAAGAGAAGGGCTTGAGTCACGTGTTATTAGGAAATAGGCTACTTCTACTGTTGTCTTTACTTCCTGTAATTTATCTTTTTATGAGCTACAAAAAGTTCTCTTAGCAGTTGTTTTAAAATAATGAATGAATGGAATAAAAAAAAGTCAACAGTAATGAAAATGGTTGGCATAATCTCATCATTTCCAGATGCTTTTATTTTGCCCACAATATCCAGCTCTAGCTATTATTTCCTCCTACCCTTTAAGCAAATCTTTTGGGATCACCCATGTTTTTTTGTTTGTTTGTTCGTTTGTCCAGAAAAGATGTCATGCAAATTTGTCAACGGATTTTGATCAAATTTCACGTAGGGGTGGATCTTTGGAGGGATGAGTTGATTATATTGATGCGGATGCAGATTCTAGATTTTTTTGTAGAGATAAAACCATTTTTAACAATTTGTCTGTATCATTAAAACTAATACATGGCCAAATAACCAGGCATGGACAACTCATGATGTTGCACTGCTACGCACAACTGGATCCAGATCCAGATCTGGGAGATTAAACTATATATTTGGAAGGGGCCATATTTAATATATATTAATTTGGCATGAGACCTGAGATCAGTATAACCGATATCACCATGGCGACATCACCATAGTGTGCACTATGCCCTTGCTGCAGTGTTATAACAACCGATGATATATATATCTCCATGGTGATACAAAAGGGAATTCAGGTATTGTGCACTCTCTCAAGTGTTCCAATTTCTTCTTGCAGAAGCCTGAACGCTGACAGAAATTGCCAGTACACCTCTGATGAACAAATGTTACAGGATTTATTTTGACATAGTTTTACAAATTAATCACATGTTGTATCATCCTGAGGGGTTATGTACGAATGAATTTATGTTTTTTATATATATTATGTCTGTTCTGTAATAAATTTCCTTTGCTTCTGTTTCCGCTTCTCCTTTTCAGATATTATTCTAAATTTCCGCACCACCTATGTGAGTCAGTCAGGTCAGGTGGTGTATGACGCCAGATCCATCTACCTCCATTACTGCACCACTTGGTTCTTTGTGGATCTGATCGCAGCTCTGCCCTTTGACCTTCTCTATGCTTTCAACATCACTGTGGTGAGTTTAAAGTTATACATATCTTGATATACACTATGTCAGCAGGTCTTATAGTCCCTGTTTCTTTAAGTGCACTAACGTTGAGGCGAGCCACTGTTTTACCATAGCAGTGGCATTCCCAGAGAGCATTGCAGTGGAAATAATTATCCAAGATCCTTGTTTTCATGCTCGCTTCAGTTTAATCCACCGCATAAACACTGTTCAATTCAATTCAATTCATTGATATAGCGCCAAATCACAACAAAAGTAGTATCAAGGCACTTTCCATAAAGAGCTGGTCTAGACCGTACTCTTTAAAGAGACCCAACAATCCCCCATGAGCAAGCACTTGGCGACAGTGGCGACTAAAAACTGCCTTTTAACGGGCAGAAACCTCGAGCAGATCCAAGACTCAAGGTGGGCGCCCTCTGCTTTGACCGGTTGGGAAGAGAGAGATAGAGAGATAACATGATCCAGCTTGTGCTTTCTGCTCTCCTTGTCAAGACCTCGCTGGTGCACCTGCTGAAGACAGTTCGCCTGGTACGTTTGCTGCGCCTGCTGCAGAAGCTGGACCGCTATTCCCAGTACAGCGCTGTGGTCCTGACCCTGCTCATGTCTGTGTTTGCTCTGCTGGCTCACTGGATGGCTTGCGTCTGGTACGTCATCGGACGTAAGGAGATAGAAAGCAGTGACCCTGTTACCTGGGACATAGGTGAGGCCTTTGTGTGTGTGTGTGTGTGTGTGTGTGTCGGTGAGTATGTTTAACAGCACCAACTATGAGTTTAATGTTCTCCTTTACTCATTCAGCTTTCCTGAGGCCTTTTTTAGCACCTCCCCATGCCAGCACTGCTGGTCATGCTTGAATGCATGAATGCCTCACCATCATTTCAACCATGATCTTGTCTTCCAAAGGAAGTAGAATGATATAATTCACCTGTAAGGAATTATATCATTCTAGATTATATCATCCATTATATCACCTGAAGCAGACTAAAAGAATAAATAAAGCACTGAAAATTTATCAGTTTGTTTACTCAGTCCCACACATTAAGCTTATGAAACCATCTTCTGACCTCGCCCACCAGGCTGGCTTCAGGAGTTGGGAAAGCGTCTGGAGACACCGTACATCAACAGCACTATGGGTGGGCCCTCCATGCCTAGTGCCTACATTGCCTCCCTGTACTTCACCCTCAGTAGCCTTACCAGTGTCGGCTTTGGTAACGTGTGTGCCAATACAGATGCGGAGAAAATCTTCTCCATCTGCATTATGCTCATGGGTGGTGAGTTCACTGGTGATCACAAAAAAAAAAGAAAATCTAAAAATGAAGTAAATGCTTTGAGAGTATCGTAATGTTCCACCCTGTCTCACCTCCAGCCCTGATGCATGCTGTGGTCTTCGGCAACGTGACAGCCATCATCCAGCGTATGTACTCCAGGCGCTCTCTCTACCACACCCGGATGAAGGATCTCAAGGACTTCATCCGAGTGCATCGGCTGCCTCAGCAGCTGAAGCAGAGGATGCTGGAGTACTTTCAGGCCACCTGGTCGGTCAATAATGGCATCAATGCCAACGAGGTAGATGAAGAATCAAAAATTAGGCTAAGATGAACATTCGACTGTGATTTCTCTGAATATTTAAGCCTTTTTCGCTTGAGTGAATCTCTTTTAAATGGGTAAAGCTATACAGTATGTGATCTGTATGTGATTGCTTGGGCTGCAGACATGATAAGGAGAAAGCTGTCAGGGTGCTAGTTTCTACATTCAGAAATGTCATCCTTCAAAATGTGGGTCACCTCAAATTCTCCGGAGTCTTATTCTATTTCCTTAAGTGGATGGCGCTTTGCAAATAGAACTTAGTACGATAACAGATCTAGGAGAGGTTCTCAGTAATTACATGGGGTTTAAATAGAGAGAGTACTTATTAACACCCTCGTCACCACCATATGTAGATAATTAATTCAATGTTAAAGGTAACAGACGCAGCTGGTGGCTTGTGAGAATATGCTGGATTTAACACCTTGTGTCTGTTTTTACTGAGCAGCTTCGCACGTCATGTAAATGCATCAACCTTAAAAAACACTGTAGTGTTTTTCAAATCATTTAGGCTACTTAAAGCAGCAGTAATGTAAGGAAAAAAGGTCTAAATTGAAGGAGAAGTCTTGATTTAAAATGATTTGTCTAAAGTATTTTAAAGGAGGACCCCTTTTGGAGATGCACCAAGTGATTTTTTTTCCATGAATTAGAGCATGGAAAAAAGTGAGCTGATGAGAGTGAGCTGAGAGTGAGAAAGAGTGAGCTGATGTGTGGACTGAACAACCATAACTATGAGGTGAGAGAGGCTAAAATATGAAAAAAGCTGCCAAGTTGGCTGTTCGTTTCTACACCCTGTTTACAACAGATGTCTTTCAGCCATGTTTCTCAGTCGTCTTTTCAACAGAACAGGCGCACGCACAATTTCAACTAATGCATCCCTTAGCTGTCTGCAGCTTTGAGCTATATTTTTAGGTTTCAGCTCTGTTTTCGTTCAACTTAAATGTTTATCTATGCTGCTTGTGCATTCGACCATGCATACATACATATACATACAAAGCCCTCCATAACCAAACCGCCTCCTACCTCACGGACCTCATCCATGCTCCCACTCCCTCCTACAGCCACGGCTCCTCTGACGCCAACTAACGTCCTCTCGACATCTCTCAGGACCAAGCACCGGGTCTGGGGTGACAGAGCCTTTTCGGAACCCCCACCCAAAAATATTAGAGGCTGCACAGACCTTTCCATATTCAAATCACTGCTCAAGGCTCATCTTTTCAATTCATTTGATTCTGTGCTAAAATAAAAATTTTCTCTGATGGAGCTTTAAAAATAATACAAAATCTTACAGTGTTGTAATCAAATCATACCAGCAGCTCTCAGTTATTTGCACAAACTTCCACCACATGAAGTTCCACCTACACTATTTCAGCAAAGTCACAAACAAAACAGATTAATCATTTGAAAGCAGATGGTGTGCAGTCTGTTGCTCTTTGGAGCTTTAAATGTGCTATTTTTCATATTTTCCATGGATGTTTATGAGTAATTGTTTTGTGCAAAAGCATCAAATCACAGGTATAAACAAAGGTGTCTTTGCTTATCAGTAAAAGGAGACTGTGATATGACTCAGAGAGGTGGAGATATTTTGTATCTCCTGAGGCACCTCTCTCTAAATGCACTGCAAAGGTGGGTGAAAACATATTTTTTCCTGTCCTCTTTCTTAGCTGCTGCATGACTTTCCAGATGAACTGCGAGCTGACATTGCCATGCATCTGAACAAAGACATCCTGCAGCTGCCTGTGTTCGAGCGAGCCAGCAGAGGGTGTCTGCGCTCCCTCTCTCTGCACATCAAGACCTCCTTCTGTGCACCAGGGGAATACCTCATACGCCACGGAGATGCCTTACAAGCCAACTATTTTGTCTGCTCGGGTTCCCTGGAGGTTCTGAAAGACGGCATGGTCCAGGCCATCCTGGGTCAGTGTGCACAAATTACAAAACATTTTCCTACTTTCTACATTTTTTCATGTTTTTGCACCTTCCTGTAATCCCCCTTGTGTTAATGGACAATCCCTGCAGGCAAAGGTGACCTTATTGGGGCAGACCTCCCGGAACGCGACGAGGTGATCAAGACCAATGCAGACGTGAAGGCGCTGACCTATTGTGACTTGCAGTACATCAGTGTAAGGGCCTTGAGGGAGGTCCTTGAGCTGTACCCAGAGTATGGCAGCAGGTTCAGCTCTGACATCCACCACAACCTCACCTACAACTTAAGAGAGGGCTGTGAAGCTGATGTAAGATATTGGTTATCACATTTAGGTGGTGGAAAACACTGCAGAAACAGACAATTTCAACATATCCCACTTATTAGCAACAACTTTACTTGACCACCAAATATAGAATGTGAGTGTAATATCTTATTTTCGGCTTTAATATCTCCAGGGAGTAACAAAGATTCCATGGTCTTCCAAGCTGTCTCAGGTATGTGTCCCTCATTAAGGTAATTTCTTCAGCCTTGATCTGCTCGATGTATCTGGTAATCAGTTACAGCACAGTCTGTGCTTACATCATAAGGAATTAGTTTGCCTCACTGAAAACTTGTGGTAAATGCGGAAAATGGCACATTAACTGTCGGAATTCATATCAATCGCTCACGCAAAGATGGATATGATGGTGCTAATTAAAAGAGAAATGAAAAGTGAAGAGAAAACAGCTTGTATGTGGCAAGACTTCTTCAAGAGGAATCTAAAAGTAGCCAAAGGATGGTTTTAGTTCTGTAAGTTTGTGTGCAAACTTTATTATGGACAAGGTATTAGAATTTATTGTTTGCAGACTGTTTTCAGACACTATAGGCCCATTTATGCTCCCTCTACATACATAAATAGATACATCCGTCCACAACCGTTCTATCCGTCGACCTGTACATACTTCCGTATGTCCTCTACGTTGACATGGATACAACCACAGCAGGGTAGCATCGCTTCACTTTTTTCTTCTTTGTTGTTTCCATACATATTTGTCATGCCTTGCTTGAACTGTAGCTACACTGCCCTCAACCACTTCTGGTGGTATTGCTCCATTTCATCCATCTCGTCCCTATCTGTACGCTCTCCGAAAACGTTCCCGATTACATACGGAATGAATCCAGAAGTATGGAAGATTCCTTCCATCTCTGTATCTTTCTTTAACATAGAGCATAAATGGGCCTTCATTCTACCATATTTGACACCAGTAGTTAAATTAGGCTGATCTAGAACTGATGCTCCTCTACTGCATATTTAAGCCCGAATTGTACAACGATATAATGAGTTTACAATCATTTCCACAAATCAAAGAAAACATCAAATTTTTCATCCGTCGTTTCTTCAGAGTCATTCTTCTATGGACCATAAACTACCCTACATTATTGAGGCAGATGATGCAGAATGGAGAAAAGACATGAGACATGAGCAGAAAAGAGTACCTTTGTTGTGTGGAATAAGCACCCCTGTTCATCAGCCCCGCCTCAGCCTATTAGGAGAGGAGCTCCATCACATCAGAGGACTCCGTCCCTCTCGATCACCTGTTCGGGACGGTAGGGGTCGCAGTCCCTCCCCTCAGCCATTCGCCAGTGAGGAACTCTCTCCGTCTCTTCTGACACGACTTGCAGGTGACCCCGACTTTAACCATCGACCTGCGAAGCTGCTCATGCCATCCTTACCTTGTGTTAGTCCCCTGAACCTTAGCCCCAGGTAACCTGTTCATCCTGCTTTATAATTCAACTAGCATGTTTTTAAAATGATGAAGCATTAATTTGTGCCTCCTCTAGGGTCGTGGATGGAATCGAGGACAACGGTGATACATTTCTTTTTAATGTAGAGCAGAACGAGATGAAGACTGATCTGACAGGTAAAGTCTGTGTAAGCTTTACAGTGGATGGAATGTGATGGAACAAAAGCTGAACACTAAATTATGTATGGTTAAATGTCATCGGAAAGTATCATGATTGTGACACTTTCTTCAATTCACTACATTAAACCAGTACCTATAATCTGACTCATTTGGGATTACAGTATATAACATGATATGGTGCATACTTAGTAGTGAAGAGGGTTAACTGCGATCAGCTTCTTTATTTGTCATACTTTTTCAGACCGGTTCCAGGTGAGCTCTAAACTGCTTCTGGAGGCAGAGGAAGTGAGACAGAACATCAGCAAACTGAACAAAGAGGTACGGTCAAAATGAGACATAAGTCACTCAATATAAATATTGTTTAATATACTCTAAGAAGTCAACACACTTCAATATAAATGTAGTCTATGACACAGGTAGGCTTCCTACTGGTGTATCATTGAACTGTGCCCCAACTCCATCTGGCAGAGAGAGTGCAGGGGCAGAGGGGTTGATTGGTTGAGTATGTTAGTCTAGTCTGTCTAACTATCTTACTGAGGTTTGTGCAATTTAAAATCTATCTAAACCTGTAAAAATGTAGCAAATCACCGATTGAATACAGCCAAAATTTCTTACTCCTCTCAGGTGAACAACTTGAACCAAGAAGTATCCAACCTGGCCAAGGGGCTCCACGACATTATGCATTTTCTTACATCTCATATGGCCATGCTCCATAGCGCCCCTCCTGTCTCCTCATATTCCTATGGCATACCAATGGCTCCCAGTCCCAGTGTGACTGCTTCCAGCACCTGGCAGCCCCATGTCCCCTTGAAGATTGCCACCGGGCTGCACCTCCAACATGAAGCAATCAGCCACCCTGCCAGAAATGTTTGGGGCTGCAATAGGATGTCTTCTCAGGGCATAAGTCCCACCTTGCTGCACACATCAAACCCCATGTCACCCTGTTTACACCTGTGCTGCTCTGACAGAGACGGGGCCACGGCCCACAGGTTACAGAGCCAGTGTGGCAATTTTCAGACCTCAAGAACAAGTCCAAGCTCTCCCTACATGACTCACCCACATGCCCAGGGAGGTCCATCCCTCCTGGCCATCAGTTCTGGCTTTAGAAGCTTCCCAGTGATGTGTCAGGCCTCACAGGAGGTATACAATGCCTCTGTTCCCACAAGGAGCAGCTCTCACTCGCTCTGCTCCCCAATAAATTCTGGCTGTGCACAAACCAACTCTGAGCCCACACATAATCAGACCAACCCTCAGACACCTATCCATTCCACCATCACTCCCACTGGCAGGCCGCAGTATCACACAACCTTCAGCTCTCTCACCCCCACAGGAGTCCATGCTTCAACATGCACAGGGCACAACCACAGCCAGCAAGGCTCAACCAATGGCACCAGGCAAAACGAGCCAATAGGATCCAGCTCTATCCATCTCACACAGGACCTTGCATGTCCTCTGCTCGGACCTATAACAGACAAAGCCTGTGAAGCTCCACAGTGTCAAGAGAGGACAGACAGTACTGAGTTCCAGGGAATGAGCAGCAGTACACCAGCTGTAGAAGTTCAACCACCTCTTTTGGATGTGAAGGGAAAACAAACCTGATGACCTCAGTATCCTGTTGTGTTGGTATATGATAGTGATGACTTTATTGTAACTTTAAAGACTTTTGGTGTTGTTTCAAATAAAATGTTTTCTCCCTGCATTCATGAAAAACTACTGCCACTTCACTGACACAACTAAATAAAATTTTACTTGTTAGATTGTTATAGATTGCTTTACAGGTCTGCAGAAATTGTTATTGGGCCAGTGAACTCAACAAAGATATGCAAGCACACAATTTTAGGTACAATGAAAGGCATTAGCACAAGGAAGATGCTCAGGCTCGAGATGAAATAGATATATAGATATAGATATACATACATAGACAATATATAATATCTATCAAAAAGTCCATAAGCATAACTGGATTCCAAGCAATGATAAAAAACAACAACATTTCTAGTCAAAAGAAGCATCCGTTGCTCTATCAAAATATGAGAGAATAGGTTGTTTAGGAGTTTATGAGTGTTTATTTATCTAAGTAAATTATATTTTAACTTATTACTAAAGGCAATAAAACATGAATTCTTACCTGTAAAATTACATTTATGGATGTCAGATTTGGTCATGACAATAATATGATACATACACAATAGGTGTAACTCTGTGAATGAATATAAGACCCTGCACACATTCCCTATAATGGACACAATGGTGTTTTACGTCGACTGCTGTGATTGGTCAGACAGACACTGACAAAAAGTGGGACGTTCCCGGAAAAATTGCTAACCGGAAAGGAAGGCCAGAGCCCAAGAAGAAGAAGACAGCCGCCGCAGCCGATGAGACCAGTGAAAGAAGAAAAAGTATTGTAAGTCAAACAACTTGAAATAATAGAACACAATGAATAAGTTAAAAACTAAACGCATGACGGCCTATGTGGTCGGTCAGCTGTCTTATTTAAATTCCCTAAATTTTGAACCGATTGCTCAAGTACGGGTTCAGTCGAAATGTCCAACAGACTGGATCGAGAGAGCCTACGAGCTTCTAGCCCAGTGAGACCTTATAAAATGTCCCAAAAGCCGTGGCACGAACATTGTTGAGAGGCGTATTACACATGTTTATGCCAGCAACATACACACTTAAGTCAGTTCGAGCTCTCAACTCTGTCAAATGTCAAACAGCTGACGACGCCAAAAAATGGAAAGTTGTCTATTGACGTTTTCGACACTTGGCTGTATGTGCTAACATAGCTAACGCTATCAGAGCTATCGGAATTAATTTTTATAGAACTTAGCAGTAGTTTAATGTTTGTGATTCTAGTTAGGAAGCTAGTGCCATTGCTAGGTACATTAGCCGACGTTAGTTAGTTGGCAAACTGCTTGCCACAACTACTTGTCCATATTGTCTTAAGTAATTGATGGCGACCTGCTTATCATAGCTAACGTACATCTTACCCTGATTAGCCACTGTAGCTTTATAATACACTTTGGTTAGCATTGAAGTTGATATATTAAAACCACATCAAACAGCAAACCTGTCTAAAGGCTTATCGCTAAAGCTATCTAGTCGCGACCAGAGAGCTCAACAGTTTTACCTAACTTTCAAAATCTTTGGTGTAATTTAGTATATCTAAAATATAATCGATAACACTGGGAACATGCTTTTGTTGGGTAAGTCATTGCTATGTCGAATAAGGGGCTAATAATTAAACTGATGACTGCTTTTACCGTCAGTCGCAGAAAAATAGGTGGGGTGACAATTTAGGCTATTTTAGGCTGTATTACTGTCAACCCACCTGTTTTTAAAATGGTCGTTTGACAGTTTCATCTCCCTTTGTGATGTTCACATTGTTGTAATGTTAGTTTCATCTTCAACTACTTCAGTTGACAAGTTTGCCTTGTAACCTGAAGCTAAGGGTTCACCTCTTTTGACTGTCAGGCCTGTTTATACCAGCAATCTTGTACTTTCAGCATTGCCACTACTGCTGACAGCATTTTGTTGTGTAATTCAGACACACTACATTGTCGAGGGTTATGTGACTGCACGTGTGTCTTTTTACATTTAACAGCCTATGTATCTGCATGTATCTTAGCAGCTCCTCTTCCTCTTTATGGCTTAATTAGGGGAACAGAGCCTGGACCTTTGGGACGGAGACAGGATTTACAGTCACTTGCTTTGGCTCTCGTCATATTTATGGTGTATGTACTTTGCACTTCTGAAGTAGTAACACATCTTGACCAACAAACTCTGATAGAAAATGAGTTTGTCCCCCCATCAGTATACATAATATTTGTTTTGGGTTTATTAAGCATATCCGTTCAGGGCATGTTTCAACACCGAAGTAGCAGGTCTGTTTAATTCCCTGCTAGGCATAGGTCATAGTGTGTCTTAAGTGGATTATGAAGCGATTACTCTACTCTCCAGCTTTCCATGTTTTATATGTTCATAAAGGATAGTTTTGAACACTTTTGCTTTTGTCATTTACCAAAAACCACTAACAAAGAGGGCAGAAATGGTGTTGTTTTGTAGCTTGATGAGATGTGAGGTGCAGAAAGGGTTTTTCTTTTCTTTGCTACTACAGACCTGCTGACCGGTACACATTTTGCATAGCAGCTACGCATTTTGACATTTAAGTACACTGATTTGTCACGCTGTACCATGGGAAAGCTTGGGGATTCCTGTGAGTTCAATGGTGCATCTGCAGTGCTTAAGTCCAAACGCAAGCAGCTGCAATGTTTAGCCTGCTGAAAAGCAAAAGAAGGAAGAGTTCAACCAAGCTTGGCACTTGGTTCATGCGGTGGTCATTGACAAATGCGTGATATCAATCATTTTCCAAATATTGCAAAATTATTGCGACACAAATTAGGATTTATCTTGTTGCACCGCTTCACTTTGTTGGCTAATTCCACAAGCTGATTGTTGGCAGATGGATGAAAAATCGACATGGTGGAGCACATGGTGCAGACATAACGGCAACTTTCTAGGTAATGAATCCTCAATTCAATTCAATCCTCTGAACGTCGGATTGTTCACACATGACCACAAACAGCTGTCTATTCCCAAATGTTAATATGTCTTCACTTAAAGAGTTCCTCTCAAGACTATATGATTGTGTTGTTTTCTTCCTAGCCCCTTTAATTTTTTGAATAACTTGATAGTGCAGTGAGTTGGTAAATGACTGTGTTCAAACAAAGAAGTGCGAAAGCATGTGATTACATTGCGTAATCTAATGTTCTCAATTTTTGTTGACTGTGATTTGACAGGCAGGTTCAGGTTTTGGTTGGGCCTATGGATAACCGTTTTCTTCATTTTGGATACTGAACTTTTCACACAGAAGTCACGAGGAAAGGAAGTGCTTGTGATTTCCTTTGGCCTCACTAACTGCTAGTGATGAATATCCTGTTTGCTTTTCCTGAGTTATGTCACCAGTTTCCCTTTCACTGCTCCTAAAGCCATTCTTAGTTAGAAAGTGTACTGTAGATGGGCTTATCTTGGATCAGGGTTTCCGGTTTTATTGGAAATCCTGAGAATTGTTCTGCTCTTGTGTCTTTGTTGTCTTGTATACAAAAACTTTTTCCTCTAATATGCAGGTCTTGAACACATGGTTTCACTGTACATGGGCATTTCTATTTCTAGGCAAAACCATTTTGCATAATAAACAAAATGAGGATGATGATACACTCCCTAAACCATACAACACCAGTTATTCTAGTGTAGCCGGGGAGATTGTCGGACTACTATTTACATGAAACTACTATTTACATGAAACATGTGACTGAGTTCAGAGTTTTTACACCACCATTACACGTTGTTGCAGTGCTAACTATGCAGCTAATCATGATTTATTTCCCTGTAATCAATAGCTAACTTCCTTGTGAAGAACTTACCCTGTCATAAATTTTATATTACATTACCTACAATGAACCAGTTAATAGAATTCAATGAAATTTCACACATGAGAGGCCCTAAAGGTGTGCATCTCATAATTGGTTTCTTCATTGTTTTTTTTCATTTCACTTTGCTCACATCCTCGCAAATTGACTTTTTCCAGTCGCATCGGCCATCTGTGTCCTTGGACACAAGTTTCCTTTTTTTTTAACTTTTTAAAAATTTATTTAACTGTAGTTCATGGCAAAAAAATGAGGCTTCCATGTTTCGTTCAAGAGAAGAATCCAAAGTTTGTCTCAATATCAACACCGCAACACTTTCAGACTGACACTCGTCTGAAGGACTCTGCACAAAATATCATATTGAGCACTATAAAAAATATAATGTAAGCTGCTTCCTTTCTTAAAAGGTCTTAAAAGTACTCATCTCAGATCTAAAAACTTTGCTGATGTTTGCAGTACAATAATTGGCTGAACATGAAGTTTTATGTGGCGTAGAAGTATATTACTTCATTAATGTCGGTATCATCAGTTTTTTCATTTTTCTTTTTTTAAATTTGAAGCTATACAACACATATGAAGGGGATCATTTGACCGTGGGTGACTACATCGCTTGCTGTCAAGGAGAGATTATTAATCAGCACACATTTTCATATTTATGTGATCAATGCACTGTGATCCCTGCTAAGTGCTTGGATATCATGCTGGCAGTGGAACATACAGGAAGCCGTGATGAATATTTCACAGGCTTTCCCTCTAGTTTCTGCTTATTCCTTTTCCCCCCTCCCCCTTTCTCTGACCCATGTCCCACTGTCTCACTCTCTCTGACCCACTTCCCTGTGGAGGTCTTCAGAGCCCATTAGTGATGCCATCAAAGTACTTGTCGCAGGCTGCTGAAGATGTGTGCAGGTCTGTCTCCGTGCAACAAAGAGCCTCTGATTGCAAGATAGACGCCTACTTCTACCTTTTACATGGTTTGCTTTGCAATACCGTAGATATTAGTGGGTTTTTTAGCACTTAAGAGTTAGTACATCATTAGTCAGTGCGCATAGAATATGAGACATTATTTTCCTATAAATAGTTGCATTTCACAGTATTTGCTGCTAGCAAATCTGTTCTGCCTCCTATGGACTATTCTTTATGGCATTGATACCTTTCTCCTCCTGTTAATCGCTGCAGTACATATATCTGCTGTTGCCATTGGTCCACATTTATGCTTCCGAATCAGTAGTTGAGTGCAAGATAATTGATCCCAAAATATTCTTCTGCACATCCTCTCTTCAAAAGCTATTATGCCAGGTTGTAGGTGTTCGCTCACCGGGCTTCATCATCCCTTCCTTCTCTCTGTCTTTTCTTGTAAGGAATGTAAACAGGTGAGAGCTCAGCTCAAATGAGAACAGACCAACTTTGATCCAGTGAACAAAGTGCCTTTATTCCTTCTCCAACTCTGCTAGCGCTTGTGAAGGATTCCCTCTGCTCTTCCACGCCTTGCGTGTGTGTCTGCTATGGTTAAAACGTCCAGTGAGACATTTCCTGCAGTGCTGCTGATGCCTGCTGTCGTTGGATACAGGCGTACTTCTGTGCATTCTTCCTAAAATCTGCATACAAAGTTAAATACCTTTGCTAGATGCTGACGTTCGTGATGTTCTGTGATTTCCAGAACAAATTCTACAAAACATTTTGGTAGACGCGGAGCTACACAGTAGAAATTAATACATATAATGAGCGTATTCAAGTATATTGTCAAATTAGAGCATAGCAGTTCTGCTTTGTGGACAGAGCCGTGATCTCCTGTCACATGTTTGAAGCTTAAGCCCGGCTCAGCAGTGAGCTGAGAAAAAGGCCACACAACCAGCCTCAGAGGTAGCGGCAGTCAGCAGTGACGCCTTTACTTCAGTTTTCCCTCATTCTTCTTGACACATTCCCCCCGTCACTCAGAAACGGTCTTGTCTTCGGTATTCATGGCGTTTTGGAACGCTGGGGCTATCCCAGGTTTCCATGTGCTCAGCAGTAAAATGTGTTCTGCAATCTTCACTTCCTGCTTCGAGCTGAGCTGTGTTTCCTGTTCTTTGACCAAGCAGAAGCTGACCTGATGTGTATCAGCCAAACCGGGGGGAAAAAAGAAAAAGATTAGGCTAGGGTTCAGATACGCAAAAGCAGGCCATTATTATCTTTATTAAGATAAATCGTTGGCTTAGTTTGACATCTTGGTGCGCTGTTATCCAGTTAAGTTGTTAAGATTTTTTTTAGCCAAATTTGGCTGGATGAAATATTTGTTTTAAAAGTTAAAATTTCTGAAGTCAGCCTCTACCACACGTTCCTCCTAGTACTGTCTGAATACTACAACAAGAGTGAGTGAAAATGTAATTTGCATTGTATTGAAGCCACAGTAAAAAATGTGGTCAATGAAAGTTAGTGTTAAAATATTTTTGCGTGAATTGCTGATTGATATATTTCAGACTGAGTTCATCATCTGGTGTGACCACATGGAAGCAGCCACCATCATTTTTAACAGTGTAGAGTCATTGCCTAAAGTTGTTGCCAGATAGCCAATGAAGTGACTCACAGGAGCAAACATGCTGAACACGTCGTTGAGGAGGGTGTTGGGTCAAAGCTTTCCGGTCATTTCTATGGTTTATATGTTTGTTGTTTTATTTCTTTCGTTTTAGGTTTATATATTTTTGATGCACACCTGCCTCTTTAACCTTCATCATAAATTCTCCCGAACCACCTCATTTCATTTGTATTTATATTTATACTTCATATATTTATTTTAAAATCGGTGTATTCCTTTAAGCAGCCATACTGAAAAAAAGAAGAAGAAAAAAAGATAAAGTTAATTTCATTTTATGGTCAATAGCTTGACAGAAGACATGGTTTCAAATAAGACGGCATATGTTTATACCAAACATGATTCAGTGATAGACTATACGTTGGCCCTGCCCTGGTTTGTTCAAGGTTTTTGTGTCAACGGCATAAAGATTTGGCAAAAACAAAACCGTAATGCTGATTTATTTTACAGTCAAAGTCTTAGCAATGCCAGAAGGAACAAGAAATAACTAAACACCTCAGGTTGCAATGGACTGATATTCAATGTATGAGATGGTTGTTTTGATGGAAAGCCTGTTTTCTTTTTGGATTAAAGCCTAACATACTGAATGTGTCGTTTTTTCTCCAGCTCCCACTGGTGAGGTCTCCTCTTCCTCTGGCTCATCCACCCGCCTGAACTCAACCTGCCCCCAGCTCTCTTGGCCTCACCCGGCCCGCACCAGCCGCCGCACCAAGCCGAGGCCTAAAAAAGTCGACCACACTTCCTCCCTCTTCGCCTGGTTTCTTCTAGTCTTCAACACTTGCGCTATGGCAGGGCGGGGCGGACCAGCACGGACCAACGGCGCGGCAGCAAGCAACAAGATCTGTCAGTTTAAGCTGGTGCTGTTGGGGGAGTCGGCGGTGGGAAAGTCCAGCTTGGTGCTGCGCTTCGTCAAAGGCCAGTTCCACGAGTACCAGGAGAGCACCATCGGAGGTGAGGGTTTGTGTTTGATTCCCAGAGTCGTCTCTGCTCTGTCATATTTAAGTGGCATCACAGCTAGAAAGCTGCAATTCACTACTAGAAGAATAATTCTACTCAAATCATACATGATATTTAAAAGGACACAGTGAAGTTATTTAAAATGTCTATTACAGAATAATAACAGAGTTATTACATAACCCCCTGAAGTTTTTACGTCAGTGGACATGAACATGAACGCTGAAGCAGGTGAAAGCCTGTTCCTTGTCAGTGCAGAGGAACTGCTGGCTTTTCAGTCTTGATCTTTTCTGTTGAACCTGTGCAGGAGGAGTGGCAGAACCAGTTCTTCGGAGCTGATCACCCGACTCTGCCGTGAGCAACCAAGCTCCTAACACACGTCTGATGTGTATCTAAAAATGACATAACTTCAGATAGTCCTCTGTAAACTCTAGTTCTTTCCTCTGTCATGTGACAGTCGGCTGACCAAGCGAGTTGTGTACAGTTGTGGCTCCTCTTTACGTGCCGCATTGTGGTCTCACTGCAAACCGGATGTACTTTCAGCCACACCAATGCTGGAGAATCTTTCCCATTTAGTTGATATTCCATCATATCTCCTCTTATTAAATATTTAAATCTTCCTTTTATCTTTTTTTTTTAAGAATCCCAGTACTCTCTTCTTGTTTAATCATAGTCTAAATCTCTGCATTTTTTAAGCTTAAATGTTCAAATTTAGCCCTGTCGATAACAAATTTCTAATTTTTTTTTCAGTCTGATATGTGTTCTTTTCTTTCCAGCTGCCTTCCTTACACAGACAGTATGTTTGGATGATACAACAGTGAAATTTGAGATCTGGGACACTGCAGGACAAGAACGGTATCACAGCTTGGCACCCATGTACTACAGGGGAGCCCAGGCCGCCATTGTGGTCTACGACATCACCAAACCAGTAAGTTTACTCAGGCTGGGGCAGGACACCAGCCAAAGGCATCCATAAGTCGCTTACCAAACCTTGTCTTCCAGTTTGTGTTGATCATTTCTCCAGGAGACGGCTACAGACCTTTGCTCTTTTAAGTCTTACAGTCATATGTAACACATAAAACCTACAGCAGGGTTTTAAAGCTTAAAAGCACTGCAACTCATAATTATGCATGCACACTTTTTTTTTCTGTTTTTCTTTTTTAAAGGATACATTCACACGTGCAAAGAACTGGGTGAAGGAGCTGCAGCGACAAGCCAGCCCGAATATCGTTATTGCACTGGCAGGAAACAAAGCAGATCTGGCCAACAAGAGAGCTGTAGACTTACAGGTAAAGATGAAGTTTAACAGCCTGGTGGTAAAGTTTGTAACCAAAGTCTTGAATAAATTAATGCAAGCTGGCAATTGGCCCATTTCTGTGTTGTATTTCTTTTCTTTTTTTAGGAAGCACAAACATATTCAGATGAGAACACTTTACTGTTCATGGAAACTTCGGCCAAGACTGCTATGAATGTCAACGAGATTTTTATGGCTATAGGTAAGTGTCGGTGTCATGTTGAGAGCAACAGTTGCATCAATCAACTAGTCGATCAACAGAAAATACTTCCGCAACTCTCTTGATGATCGATAAACGCTGCAACTAATGATTATTTTCACTAATGACTAATCTGTTGATTTAATTTTGTCCATAAATGTCGAGACATAATGAAAAATACAATTCTATACTTATTTTATCATTCTATTTATTATTTATTATGGAATTTCCCAGAGGTCAAGGTGGCATGTTTTTAATTCCTTATTTTATTTGACCATCAGCCTAAAACCCAAAGAAATTCACTCAACCTGAACACTATGCAACTGCACATTTTGGAGGGATGAACCAGAGAATGTTGCATTTTTGATTTAAAAAGGAAGTTAATGAAAGTTACCGATTAGTTTCATTAGTTTTTCCTCATGTTTTATAGACAAAGCAATCTATAAAATAATTGGCAGATTAATCGGTAATGAAATTAGTCATCTGTTGCAGCTCTACTGCCTTGTTACCACAGTGCAGATATGAATTATTTGTTCTTCAAATAAAAATACAGCCAAGAAGCTTCCTAAGAACGAGCCTCAGGCTGGAGCAGGCGCCGGTGGACGAGCCAGAGGCGGCGTGGACCTGCAGGAAGCTGCACCACAGGGCAGAAGCAGCCAGTGCTGTGGGGGCGGGAACTAACGCAGCGACGAGTCAGCTGATCCAACCAATCTACAGCTTCGATCAACTAGACCAGATATTAGCCAGCTGTCAAACAATGTCCTATTGGTCCAACTAAACCACGGTCGGACCAACCACCCTATGAGCAACACGGCACCAGTAAACTGTTTGGCAAATGAGTGGCCAGTAAACTGCCAGACCCCTCAGACGGTTCCAACCGATGAACCAACCCACAGGCTTAAATCGTCTTCTACCCCAGGACCTGCCAATCCATGACCTCTCTATTGATGATGGACACTTGACATCACCTTAAGGGAAAAAACGTCCCATTCATGGAAGAAAAAAGAAAAAAATCAGTCAATAGCGATGGAATTTAATAGGGCCATCCTGCTCACCTTTGTTTCTGTATTTGTATAGAGGGAAAAAATAATAACTGGAAGGAATACAACCAGGCTCATTGGCCCTGTCCTTCTCCTTCTACCCCCTGCTTTTACATGCACCATAAATTTAGTATTCCCACCATGGTCTCATGACGCAGTCAGTTAAAACTCCAGCTGAGGTGCATGCAGCAGTCCTTGATCCTCGTCAGCTTCCTGGAAAAGATGAAGAGAGAAGTTCCGCATCAGGAGACCAAGAGTGGACATATTTCCTTCTCGATAGAGCCGTGTACATTGAATTATTATGTTGTTTTTGTTATCACTATTATTATTACTTCAACTTCTTTTGACACAGAATGATTTAAAGCCTAGACCTACAGGTTTTTACAATCATCCATCTATGTTATCAAACCATATACAATAAATAGTACTTTAACATCGTGACCCATGAGTAATTTTAGCATTAATGTAACGTTTTTGAATCATCGGTGTACAATTACAAATGCATAAAACAAGATTTGTTTTACTAGACCAAAATCACAAATGCATATTGACAACATTGCTGTATTTGTATCTGACTTTTCAAGTTTATAATCAATGAGTAGTTATTGTCAAAACAATATCTTCCCAATCTCTACATGATGTTTTGTTAACCTTAATTATTTTGTGATGGATTTTTTTTATGTCTTAATTTTTGTCTGAAGATCTATGGTATTAAATGCACTGGTTCTGCCTCATCATCTTTGTGAACTGAGATGTTGTCATCAGCTCTTTTTCATTATTCTTCTCTCTCTCTCTGTTTTTACTGTCCGTGTCAGGGAGGGATTGCTTTCAAAAGCGTTGCCATCCTGTTATGGCATCATGGCGACTAGCACAACAGTACTTGCACAGCAGCCAGTGCTGCTAGGTGGGGCATAATGGGTATAGAAAGATGGGGGGGGGGGGAATGTAATTTTACCAATAAATATGGGAGACTTATCTTTTCTGTATGCTTATTCATTCATTTCACCTTCTCCAAATATTAATGACTTTACTCACAAGATAATGGTGAAACATTTGCTTTGACATTTGTTTTATTTAAACCATCCTAGCTCACAGTTTAGAAAATAAAACATCAACATACTTAAAATAATTTCAATTACTGTATATTTAGACCTCACCAGTGTGAAAACTGTGAACGTGTTTATAAATATTTTTAAAAATCACTTGTAAATATACAGTTTTTATTTGTTTCATCAAACTACATTACCCATAACCTTCACCAGAGATGGGGTGTGCTGCTTTCAATTGCACTTACTATGCAGGGCAGGTATCTCCGAAAATTTAGTGGGAAAGAGGCTGCAGTGTTTCAATTACACTCCACAAATAAGGTAATATTTATCACAGGGCTGTTGATTGGAAGTCATTATAGATATTGGGCTTAATTTTTGCTTGATAACATTATTAGTGCACATATTATGTAACATGACTGCAAATACCCTTATTGGTGCATGCAGAGTTAATCATCTAAATTAATATCGGTATTATTCCCATTTGAGAATTAAGCGTTCGTGTTGTGTAATAAATAGCACGTTGTGTTGCAGTTCATAATTGTGACTACTGGAGGGCACATGGACTGAGGTGGCCAGAGCTACCGGCGGCCTGCTTTTATATTATATTACGTGGTATAAGTGTACATCACATACTGTAATATGGTAATCAATACTGTCAAACGTACCTTGTTGCTATAAAAGCTTTATATGCCATCAACTATGTGCAAGCACACAATTACTAAATTCAGACTTTCTAGAGATGTAGTTGCGCACGGAGACCACTAGGGGGCACTGAATAATCATGACAACCAGCCAACCACATTGTACTTTCCGTTTGTGGCATTCATAACAAAACTTTCATATTGGACACAAGTGTAGAAACGTGCGGTAATAACGAATATGAGGATGATTACGCTAAGAAGAGATGTAGATCACTCATTGTGGTCATATGAATTAGAATATTGAAGCGAGAAATCGTGTAATCGATCTTGCTGCTATATTTCTGCTATAAAAGTTGATTTTGTGTTGAGGACTTTGCTTAGAACCTGATTATTTATGCGTAGTGTTTTTACCCTTAGTGTATGGTGTCGACACCTCTGTTTCATATAAAAAACATTTTCTATTTTACTTCTAAACATTGCTGCGGTCCTTTTAAAGTCTATTTCACCGATAGCACTTGAAGGCAGCATACGACCTAAACTGGAACAGAAGAAGAGCGTAGCAGCGTGGATATGTCGGACCCGGCGGCGCAGGCCTTACAACCCCGGCTTCTCCAAGCCCAGTCTACTGGGTCAGCTGGGTCCAGTACTGCTGCGACGGCCACCGCGTCAGGGAATAGCGACCCGGCCAGACCAGGACTTAGCCAGCAACAGCGTGCAAGCCAGAAGAAAGCCCAAGTCCGGGCTTTCCCACGGGCGAAGAAGCTTGAGAAACTTGGCGTATTCTCCGCATGCAAGGTAGCTAGGTTAGCTAGCCAAAGTTCACCACAACAAAGCACTCCACCGTAGTCTTAGCATAAGTGTACGTAGGGCTGCTAATGCCTCCACTGTCAAGGCACCGCAAACAAACACATAAACAACTAGCGTGACAGCCCAACGTAAATGTTAACTTTTGTAGCTAGCTAGCCAGCTAGCTAGGCACTTATATTATTCATATTACATCTTTGAAGGTGCATACATTTTCCTGTATCTTACATTATTTTGTTTAGTCATTCGCTGACGTACATAAACAGCACCTGAGTCATTGTTTAAGTATTTTTCTTATTCCCAGGCTATTGACACATGCAAGTGCAATGGATGGAAAAACCCAAACCCACCATCAGCCACACGTATGGACCTGCAACAGCAAGCAGCCAGCCTGAGCGAGCCATGCCGCAGCTGTGGACATGCTCTGGGTACAAATAAGTAACCTGCACTGTAGTCCAGTACACCACAGCCCTCATCCCAGGACCAAATAAAGTTATATTGCAGTAGTCGTAGTAGTTTGACCTTTGACTCAGCCTTATATGCTTTGATGCCTGATTACAGCTGACCATGTGTCCCACTTGGAAAATGTGTCCGAGGATGAGATTAACAGGCTGCTGGGGATGGTGGTGGATGTGGAGAACCTCTTTATGTCTGTACATAAAGAGGAGGACACCGACACCAAACAGGTGTACTTCTACCTTTTCAAGGTAAGCAAAAGTTTACCTCAGATCAGTCTTAACAGGTAAAACAGACCCACCACTAACTGTCAGTACTTTGTTTTATTGTATCAACTTGGCTGTCAATCAACAACACGTTCTACTTTTTCTACCTTGTTTCCTGTAGCTGCTGAGGAAATGCATCCTACAGATGAGCCAGCCGGTCGTGGAGGGATCTCTCGGAAGTCCACCGTTTGAAAAGCCCAACATTGAGCAGGTGAACCAGAAACTAAAAACATCTGCAGCTCATGTCCTGATGTTAAGCATTAGCTGAAAAAGCAACAGGTTAATCCAACCTGTCTCTAAAGAAGGACGTGCTTCTGTTTCTTGTTCTTTCTGTCCTTTTATACATTAAAGAAACTTTTGTTGGATGCAGCATTATTAGATTGCACATTATATTACTCTGTGTCCATTTTTCCTGCCTCTTTTAATTGTCTTTTGTCATCTTTTCCTTCCAAGGGGGTTTTGAATTTTGTTCAGTATAAGTTCAGCCACCTGGCACCGAGGGAAAGGCAGACCATGTTTGAGCTGTCAAAGATGTTCCTATTGTGCCTAAATTATTGGAAGCTGGAGACGCCGACACAGTACCGCCAGCGCACCCAGAAAGACGATGGGACAGCGTACAAAGTGGACTACACCAGGTGTGTGCATGTGTTGAAAGCAGAAGCATGTTTTTGCTTGTTAGATTTCTGTATTGAGTGCTGATATCAGTCTCTACATAAAGGTGTTTTTCCTTCTGACTCCAAGGTGGCTGTGCTACTGCCACGTCCCCCAGAGTAACGACAGCCTACCGCGCTATGAAACCACTCACGTGTTCGGCCGCAGTTTGCTCAAGTCCATCTTCACTGTGACCCGACGTCAGCTCCTGGAGAAGTTCAGAGTGGAGAAGGACAAACTCCTACCGGAGAAACGCACACTCATCCTCACACACTTTCCCAAGTAAGGGCTCATATCTGGACAATATCGTGGTCTTCACTGGTCTCAGCTCCTGCATTTGTATGATGAACTTTGCATTCAGTCAACGTGGGGGGGAAAAAGCTCTGATGTCAGTGTTTATTCATTACCCTAGCTCCTGGGTGCAGTAGCTTTGTTTTATTCCCCTGTGGGTATCAGCTCTGCTGCTATTTGCCTTTCCAATAACATATTACACTGAATGTCACCAGGTTCTTGTCGATGCTGGAGGAAGAAATCTATGGAGAGAATTCTCCGATCTGGGAGGCTGACTTCACCATGCCGGCCTCAGACGGCACACAGCTGGAACATCAGACGGGTGAGGCGGGGGTATGGCTTTATGGTCATTTAGCTATGACACTTTTAGTCTAATGGGACCAGAAAGTTCTATTAACTCAGGACATGTTGTCGTTAAGCTTATGTACTGTATTCATATCAATAAACATAAAAAGTTCTGCTCTTAAAGTCAGTTAATCAAATGTATAAGTTTATTTAATTTGTTTTTGTTTTTTTTCTTCATTTGGAAACCTCAATCGAAGATTTAAATGTTAAAAAACGACATTGGGCACACCCCTCATAAGTATGCTTACATAGGTATAATAGTAAATACACCATACGTAAGAATGTAAATGTGTAACAGAGCTGGCTTTTGCTGTCACAGCTCCTGTTGTATGGGTAGTAATTAATTACTTGAACCTTTGTTGTCTTTGCATTGCAGTGATCAGTCCAGCTGCAGTGTCTGGCTCCCCCGCTCTGCCCAAAGGTCTGAGCAGCATCTCCTCTCTGGGCAGTATGGACACTGCAGGTGGAGAACCCATCGCAGGTCTGTGAGCACTTCTCACTTCTCTCATCTTGCCAGGTCTCTGTGGTCAGTCTGATGGCTCTCCTTTAGTGGTCTCTTCTAGTTGCTCTGATCTGACTAATGTCCCCCGTCTGTCCAGGAGAGAAGCGTAAAATTCCGGAGGCGTTGACCCTGGAAGATGCCAAGCGGATCCGTGTGATGGGAGACATTCCCATGGAGCTGGTCAATGAAGTCATGATGACGATCACTGACCCTGCTGCTATGCTTGGACCAGAGGTAAGCTGCGCGATCTCGGGTGATTCGGAAAAGGTGCGTATTTTATTTTGTTACATATTTAACCTGTTGTATTCACAGTTCATATGTTAACATTGCTAGACTAATCTTCTGACGCCAAACGCCGCCCGAGATGAGACTGCCAGGCTGGAGGAGAGACGGGGAATCATAGAATTCCACGTCATTGGAAACTCTCTTTCCCAGAAGTCCAATAAGAAGATCCTAATGTGGCTAGTCGGCCTGCAGAATGTCTTCTCTCACCAATTACCTCGCATGCCCAAAGAGTACATCACTCGACTGGTGTTTGATCCGTAAGTAGATGTTCTCTCTTACCACATGTCATTGGATGCCTGCTCCTGTTCTGATGTCTGCAACTTTCACAGGAAGCACAAGACCCTCGCCCTTATCAAAGATGGCCGCGTCATTGGTGGCATCTGTTTTAGGATGTTTCCCACTCAGGGCTTCACAGAGATCGTCTTCTGTGCCGTCACATCCAACGAGCAAGTCAAGGTAAAAAAAACAAAACAACAAAAACCATTTACTCTCCGGAGAGATGGTGCAGTCCAAAAATTCTAATCATTGAAACATGTCGCTGACATCAAATTCCAAATATGTTTGGAAAAATCAGTTGATTTTCATCCCCCCCCAAGAAGCCACACCAACATCCCTTTTTAATGACATTTCCTTTTCTCTGCTCGTTTTAATTCAAGGGCTATGGCACCCACCTGATGAACCACCTGAAGGAGTACCACATCAAACACAACATCCTCTATTTCCTCACGTACGCCGACGAGTACGCCATCGGCTACTTCAAGAAGCAGGTACTGCAAGCGTGACCTGTACATTAGCTGTGTCGCTGTCCTCTTCCTCCATGCTGTCCTCACAGTAATTTGTTCTTTCCTCACACAGGGCTTTTCCAAAGACATCAAAGTGCCGAAGAGTCGATACCTGGGATACATCAAAGACTACGAGGGAGCGACCCTCATGGAGTGTGAGCTGAACCCCAGGATCCCCTACACTGAGCTCTCTCACATCATTAAAAGGCAGAAGGAGGTATGTGAGTGAGGCTGTGAGTCCTCTCTATGTTTTCTGCTCCGAATCTTTGTCCTGTTAATGCCAAATAATCTTTAATGTCATAACAGATTATTAAGAAGCTGATTGAGAGGAAACAGAGCCAGATCAGGAAGGTTTACCCAGGTCTCACCTGCTTCAAAGAGGGTGTACGGCAGATCCCAGTGGAGAGCATTCCAGGCATAAGTGAGTGTTTGTTTTTGTGCACATGAAAAAAATCTGTAAAAATGTCTTTAAATTAAAACGTTAAATTCAAAAAAAATATATTTTCCTTCCAGGAGAAACAGGCTGGAAACCCAGTAACAAGGACAAAGGGTAAGCTCTTTGCTCCTATCGGCGGCTACAGTGTATATTTTGATTCAACCACCAGGAAGTGCCAAAAAAAATTAAATTTAGAAGTTCTATATGTAGTGGCTTTAACATCTTTTGTATCCTAGATGTCTGTGCTACAGTGACAGGTTTAGGTCCACAGTTTTCATGCTTAACTCAAAGGTTTTTATCTTCATCTGCACAGCCTACAAATAGTCCGAAAGGAGGTTGAATTTTTATCCAATGAGAGCCAGACACATACTGTTGATGACCAGAAACTTAAGAATGCTTGGCCCTGAAAAAACGTCTGGCTACTGAGTGTTTGATAAAGGCCAAATCAATGAGAATGATTAATTTAGCAGTACTTAATATTATGAATTGGATTACTTTAAATATAATCTCAGTGGCAGACCTAAGTGCCTTTTTTGAATATTTTACTTATTTATCTCTCAATCCTCGTTTTGCAGGAAAGAGGTGAAAGATCCCGACGTGTTATACAACATGCTGAAGAACCTTCTGGCCCAGATAAAGGTAATAGTCATACATAAATACACCACAGAATTAAGAAAAGACTGAGACTAACCAGGACTTTATCTCACCAGACTCATCCTGATGCGTGGCCCTTCATGGAACCTGTGAAAAAATCAGAGGCTCCTGATTATTATGAGATCATCCGCTTTCCTATCGGTCAGTGAACGTTGCATTTGAGTTGTTCTTGTTTAAGTCACACAAACACTTCATGAATTATCATTAATGTTCTTTTCTCTTTAATGTTTTGTTCCCTTAGACCTGAAGACCATGACGGAGAGACTGAAGAACAGATACTACGTGACCAAGAAGCTTTTCATTGCCGACCTGCAGCGAATCATCACCAACTGTCGTGAGTACAACCCTCCGGACAGCGAGTACTGCAAGTGTGCCAACACACTGGAGAAGTTCTTCTACTTCAAATTAAAAGACGGGGGCCTGATCGAGAAATGAACTCAACCGTGAGATTATCTCACCGAAGAGAGGTGACTGTCACAGCTGCCACACACGATGGAGCAGATCACAAGGGCAACATCACAAGGGCAACATCACTCGCTGCTGTCACATCTGAGATAATAAAAGACACATTTTAAAAGGAAATCGTCGGACTTGAACAAACATAACTGAGACAGAATAACAAAGTGTCCAAATAGCATTACCTTTCCCCTTCAAGTTATTTTCGTCATTTCCTCCTTTGCAGGACTCGGTTTGTTATTAATACACGTGTTTCACTAAGTGTATCAAAGTTATAGGGCCAAGTTATGACAATGCTACACTTTCCACTATTATTTATTTGTATGATTGACCTGCTTTTGTTTCATTTGTTCATTCCTATTTGGTTAGAATGTGTCACTTGTTGCACATGTTACATGTGCTGTGGAGTTGTTCTCACAGAAAAAAAAGGACCTCGGGACCTAAAAGCCACGTTGCCTTCTGTTGCTGACAGACACTTGAACATCGCAGCCATCTTCATGGGTTTTAAAATAAACAAAGTGAAAGATAGCCAGAACTTTGACTCTCGAGTCGAAAACAATTCAACAAGTCGATTGAACAACGTCGATTGAACAAGTAATTTATGTTGGTTTTAGCTCCTCAAAAATGAGGATTTGTTGCTTCTTTTTTTTTTCATTTAATTCCAGTGTATATCGAATATCTTGAGATATTTTTTGACTGTTGGTTTTAAAAAAAAAAAGGCAATTCTGTATCATTTAGGATTCAGCAACATTACTTAAAATTATCCTTAAAAAATGATATACTATGAAAGCATTGCAGATAAATCGATAATAAAAAATAAAGGGTTTGTTGCAGCTTTACTCTTGAGTTGTTAAAGACGATGCTAATCCGCTATAAACAAAACAATTTCCAAAAGTGTTGCCTTTGAGAAAACCATGTTTTTATGTCGACAACATAATAGATACTTGCACAGTAAATATGATACATACTGTTAATGCACCATTTCCCACTGGCAGGGTTTTCTTTCAAACCTTTCAAGATGAGGTCACACATTAGTGTAGTTTATACCGTGCTTACAGATGGTAATGTAGTTCTTGGTATTGTTTTGTTCTGTTATAAAAATTCACTTTCATACCCATGCTGAGTAGTAGTGCAGCCACGTTTGTGTTGGTCACTGGTTCACTGCACAGTAGATGTTGGACCTGAACACGATGGAGGAGAAGCTAACCAGCTGTCCCAGAGACAACTGGTTTATTTATCACATCACACACAGGCTGTAGTCGGTGTTTTTTGCATGGCTGACAGTTCATTGTTTGAATCGATGAAAAAGTCCCAGCTGTTGCTGCAGTTTTTTTTTTTTTTTTTTTTACAGTGTTACAGACATTGTAATGTACTGTTAAAAACATATTCGTTCAGCTGTCGGTGTCAAACTGAGAGCTTCCGGAGACGCATCCACATATTTTAAATGGGAAGCAGACTGTCCAGTACTGGACGAGCTCCATTGTTGAGTGCTCCACTGACTCGTGTTTGTTTTGTACTTGAATCATGACTGGCTTTGGATTATTGAAGTGATGTCCGTGTTTCATTATTCAGGGTTGTTTTTGTTTTTTTTGTACTCCTCCTTCGATCTACCTATGCTGCATTTCAGATTTTCTTACAGGTCAGTTTAAGTGAACGTTCCACCTGTCTGAGGATGGCTACTGTCTGTAGTTATGGTATAAATGCCATTTACTGTAATACTGCTCATGACAATAAAGGTTTTTATTATAAACAGTACTTAAAGGTGTAGGTGGTTCCTTAGCTGTTCCCTGTTTTAGGAAGAAAACAGCCACACATGTGAGCTTGAGTCACTTGACTTGGATTCCAGTCAAGACTAAATGGAGATTATGGGGATTTCCAACTTGAAGAAACTAGAAATTCAGGTTTTCAATAGTGACTCTACATATTTCCATCACGGGATGGTTCAGGCCTACTGTCAGATCCACTTGAGTGACCTAGTTTGATTGCACTTGCTCTGTTTTGTTGTTATTTTTATTTAGATATAGTACATTCTCTGGCCTCAAAGGGCTTTGAAATCTGCACAGCATACAGCAGACTCTAGATCTACATCCTTAATCCAGCTACAACTCCCTTCCATCTACCCTTCCCTGGTACATCAGGACTTGATGAGGACTAGAATTAGGTTGCTGCCTAAACTGCTATTAAAATTAGTCCCTTACTGATGTTCAGTAGACACCTTAAGTTAAGGTCTAACTGGATTAAGTTTGCACCTTTAACTACCAGGAAATATTATTCTCTTAAATGGTGGATCGAGAGGTGCATCAGTGAGGGCTGGTTGTAGGTCATGCACACATTCACGCGCACAGAAAGGACATTTATCTGCTGCAAGATCAAACTGCATATAATTTTTTTTTTTTTTTTTTTACCAATTCTGGCATAAACCATAAATATTTATGCAGACAGATTTAGGGAAGAAAAAACAACAGAGAAGTGCATCAGTGGCCAAATATTTGCCTTTTGAGGTGTATGTAAGTAAAACTGTCATTCATCTGTTGCTTTATTGAATGAATAGCGATAGGTTTCACTTTCCTGACGTATCAAAAGGCAGGGAGGGCCCAGTTAGGGTTCACTGCACAAAACCTGACTAAGGCTGTTGCGGTCTTTCCCTTTTCAGTTTCAATAACACACCTAAAACTGTAAAATACAAGTACAGTTTAAAATATAAAGCTGCCACGGCTCGACGGTGAAGGGTTTGTCAAAGACTTGGTGAAGTTTAGGCTTCCCCTGTCACTGAATAGTGCAGAGCAGCTGTTGTTCATCCAAAGCCTCCTTCAGTGGGGCCCTTCCTGCAGGCAGAGCCAGCAGAGGTTTTAGTTTTGTTTCAGCGTATCTCTCAGCTGATCATAGCTGAATCGAAAACCTGAAACCACAGTGACTGTTGGGTGCTCTCTGCACGGAAGCAGCTTATGTGTGTGGCAAATTATGTTTAATACTTTATATGTATAATGAATGTATGAATATTTCTTTAGGCCCTATGATTCAGCTTGTGTGTGGATTATATTGTATGTATTGTATGTTTTTGTTTATTTCACAATCCCATGAATTTTCTGTCAGCCATCTTCTTACATGCAGGCAATTCAACCTTTTATACATTTATATGTACAATACTCAAGCTCAGAATACATTGTAACCTACACATGTATTTTTCCAGTGTATATAGTAATAGGAATTATTTTGATTGGTGTAAGAACTTAATTAATTTTGATCATATTTATGATAACATAATTTTATGCACCTCTGCATTGCTGTATTGCTCTGAAAAGGCTCCTTTTATTTTGATGAAGTCTGTGTAGCATAGCTCTGCCATCTGCTTTTTGTTAAGTTTTAATACATATGTCCTTTATTGTGTACGGCTTCAGTCAAATTCCAATGTATCACTTGGCTTAAGACGTGTTGAACCTAAGTCCTGTGAAACAATGTCTTTCAAATGAAGTCATATGACGACGATGAAGTTAGATCAGTTCACTATTAAACAGCCCTGGGGATCAATGCAAGCAGATAGCTGTAGGTTTTGATTTCCTGATGCAATGAACGACAGATAGGGGTCAGTTAGGGAGCTTTCAAACAGTCGCTTTTGAACTCTTTTCCTAAATACCTCAGTTGTAAGTCTGTAACAGGGTAATTATATGGATCATATATACATGCAGGCTTGGACATGGCTTTCTTAGTTATGAGAGGCATATTTTATATCAGTGCAGATCATTCGGGATATCTTATCTTATCTTATCTTATCTTCTCTTGTCACTGCATCATAAAGACTACCAGTCGTTCCTCCACAGCCTCCCTCAGTAGGGCCACTCTTCCGGCTTTATGAGTCTTCTACTTTCGTTTCAGTGTGTTTGTGTCACACAGCTGATCACACCACCATTTAAAACCCCTCTCCTGCACTGTGTGGTGGATGTGGACAAGGAGAAGCTGCAGAGCACACACAGCTGACTGGTGAGGTAAGAAAGGCTGGCTTCATTTTATTTTTTAGAAGTTTAAAGATAAACACAATGATTCAGCACATCTCACACAAAGCTTGTTTTTTGTTGTATCTGCAATTTTACCCTAATATAGCCAGACGTTATTGTGGTAATACTGTTTCTTTTTGACAATATGGTGATCCTCTCTAATTCTGATGTGTTGTCATACAGGAGGCGAGCGTAGGATGGCAGATTTCGGACTGTATGGATACCAGGAGGAAGTGGTTGAAAGGGCTCTCCAGGGAGAGAACATCATAATTTGGCTTCCAACCGGAGGTGGAAAAACTCGTGCTGCTGTGTATGTGGCCAAAAGACACCTGGAGACTACGCCTAATGCTAAGGTGGTGGTCCTAGTAAACAAGGTACACATTTATATAATAATTATGGTAATAATCATGTATACTATATGGACAAAACTATTAGGTGTGGGGTTGTTTTTTAGGGGCTTGGTCTAGACCCCTTAGTTCCAGTGAAGGGAAATCTTAATGCTTCAGCATCCAAAGACATTTTGGACAACTCTATGTTTCCAAATTTGTGGGACCAGTTTGGGGAAGGCCCTTTTCTGTTCCAGCATGACTGTTCCCCAGTGCACAAAGCAAGGTCCATAAAGACATAGTTTGGGGAGTTTGGTGTGGAAGAACTTGACTGGCCTGCACAGAGCCCTGACCTCAACCCCATCAAACACCTTAAACGGAGATTGCGAGCCCAACATCACCCAACATCAGTGCAGTGCCTGACCCCACAAACGCTCCTCTGGATGAATGGTCAAAAATTCCTACAGACAATTCAAAATCTTGTAGGAAGCTTTCCCAGAAGAGTGGAAGCTGTTTTAGCTGCAAAGAGGGGACCAACTCCATATTAATGCCTATAAATTTGGTAGGGGGCGTCAGGCCTGTTGGTCAAAAACTTTTGTCTATATAGTGTATTTTCTGCAACCAGAGTAGCAGTAAAGGGTGAAACATGTGTTTCTGTTGTCTTCTACATTGAAGGTTCACCTTGTTGACCAACATTACACTAAAGAGTTCATGCCTCACCTGGGCCGTAACTACAAACTGGTGCCGATCACTGGAGCGAGTCCGACGAAGGACTTCTTCGGGAAAGTGGTGCAGGACTCAGACGTGGTCATCTGCACAGCACAGATCTTGTATAACGCTATGACTAAAATGGAGGAAGCCAAACATGTCGAGCTCTCTGGTCAGTAAAAGTTAGCTGCAACATCCTTCATCATGATGATTTGGTTGGTTTTCTTATTTCCTTCACAGACGGTAAGATTGTACCCTTGATGCATTCCTTACAGATATTACTCTACTGATAATCGACGAGTGTCACCACACCAACAAAGAGTCAGTCTACAACAAGATAATGGAATTGTATGTGGAGAAGAAGTTGAACAGACAGCGACCACTGCCACAGATCCTGGGTCTCACTGCATCACCAGGGGCAGGGGGCGCGATGAACCTTGAAAAGGCTGTGGAGAATGTGTTGCGGGTCAGGGTTTACCAGTTCATCTTGGGTTTTACTGAATTTATCACTCACATGAGCTGATTTGACTCATATCCCTCAACTCTTTGTCTTTTCTTCATCATCTTTTTCTCTCTCTCTCTCAGATTTGTTCCCACCTGGACTCAGCCATAGTTTCAACTAAAAACCATACCATCGAACTGAAGGAGAAAGTACCCAGACCCATCAAGACATTTGACATTGTGGACAAAAGGCCTGAGGTAAGCAGGCAATCCCGTCTCTGGATTGTCTCCTAATAAGTAACATAAGCCATCAAAACAAAAGATGCAGTAAACACAAATAAAACTATACATGAAGTCAACACAAAGACAATGTTTTTTCTCTTAGGATCCATTTGGAGATCATCTGAAGTTGATGATGCACCTGATCCACGAGTACATGAACCTACCTCCAGACTTCAAACTGAGAGAGTGTGGCACACAAGAGTACGAGGCAGATGTGGTGATTCTCGAGCAGCGAGGTAAGAACACAGTATATTGTTTTAAGGGGTCTGATGGCAAGGAGGGCACACGATTCGGTTTATACTCATATGTAGTTCGTATGCGTTTGGATCAGGAGTAAGAGAGGACAACAGAATGCTGGCACAATGTGCACTCCACCTCAGAGAGTACAACGACGCCCTGCTCATCAACGACACCCTGCGAATGATGGATGCTTACCGCTCCCTAGAGGAGTTCTATGGCACCAAGTTCACCACAGCCATTGATGGAACAGACATCGTCCTTTCGGGAATTTTCCGAGGTAGAATTCTAGAAATATCAGTCTATTTTTCACAATTGGCTGTTTGATTTTTATTTGCAGGTATGTTAAGCTCACGCCGTGTTTTTTCCACTATGCAAGCAATAATTATGCCGTTTTCACAGAGAATCAGGTGGAGCTGAGGAAGGTGGCAGGGGATTCTCGCTACGAGAACCCAAAGATGTTCAAACTTGAGAGCGTTCTGCTTAAACAGTTTGGTCATGGTGAGGAGTCAAGGGGGATCCTCTTCTCTAAAACCCGTAAAAGCACCCACTGCCTAAATGACTGGGTCAGCACCAACAAAGCCTTACAGGGAGCTGGCATCAAGGCAGCCATCCTCACTGGGGCTGGCAACGGCATCAGTTACATGACACAGGTGTGTAATTTACAATCCTAACCTATGAGCTTTAAGTCATTCCAAATCTGTTACAACTTATGTATAGATGTGTTTCTCTTTTGTGCATCTCAGTCCTTACCTGCATACTTTGCTTGCAGCACGAGCAGAAGGACACGATCCGCAATTTCCGCGAGGGTTCGCTCAACCTCCTGATCTCGACCAGTGTGGCCGAAGAAGGCCTTGACATCCCTGAATGCAACTTGGTGGTACGCTATGGACTGCTTACAAATGAGATTGCCCAGCAGCAGGCCAGTGGACGAGCCCGTGCGAGAGACAGCCAGTATTCAGTGGTTGCCCAGAAAGGGGGGCGGGAAGTGCACCGGGAGCTCACCAACGAATACCTGGAGGAGCTCACTGGAAAAGCCATTGCGAAGGTCCAAGAAATGAGCCTCGAAGAGTTTCGCAGAAAGGTCTGTCCAGTATGTCCATATTGATCTCTGAAGGTCCATTTATGCTCCCTCTACGTATGTAAATGGATACGTCCGTCCACAAACAGTCTATCCATCAACATCGACATTGATACAACCTCAGGAGGGCAGTGAAGTTTCAAAAGTTTCGACAACTACAAATATGGCGACGGCTGTAGTAGGTTGTGATAATGTACCTTGTGAATACAAAGCAGCAAAAGCGGAGGTAACGATCCGTAAGCTCTCCAAAAACGTGTCCCATTATGACTAGAATGAACGCAGAAGACGTATGGAAGGCTCCGTCCATCTCCGTATCCGTCTTTCACGTTGAGCATAAATGGACCTTTACTCTCAATGTTTGGTGTCTCTCCCATCACGTCTTACTTTTCTTCATCCCCAGATAACTGTTCTGCAAAGGGAGTCGGTTCAGTGCAGAAAAGCTAAAGAAAATCACAAAACACAGAGGAGGAGTCAACACGCTCTTGGTAGTGTCCAGCTCTTGTGTCGAAACTGTTTCAAACTTGTGGCCTCTGGCAGTGACATTAAACTTATCGACGATGTGCACTACGTCAACGTCAGTCCTGAGTTTAAGTGAGTTCAACTCTTTGTGGTGTTACCAATGATCTTAAGCAAAAGCAGCGACAGAACAGTGTAGAAATACTCCATTAAAAGTATTTCAGTTCAATTCATTCAATATTTTAGTCCAGTAAATCAATAGAAGTATGAGCATTAAAATATATTTAGAAATTAGAAGTACTCACAATGCAGAATGACCCATTTAATAATCATTTTGTTAGATTATAATCAGTAATGCACTAATGTGTTCATCACTTAAATGTTGCAGCCGCAAAAGATGGGGCTGATTTTGACTGCTTTATACACCGCTGGATAGTGTAATCTATAGTAATACATCATAATGTATCAGTTAGTGTATGGTCTAAACCTGCAAAGTCACTTTTAACTAAAGCTGTCAAATAATTGTAGCGTAATAAGTGCCATATTTGCCCCTGAGATAGTGGAGTAAAAGTATCAGAAAATGGAAATACTCAAGTAACAGTAACTTAAAATTGTAATGAAATGAACTTCTTGAGTAAATGTATGTAGAAAATAGAAATTCATGATACTGTTTGTGTATTCAGGTCCAGGTCTTTACAAAGCATCTTTAATACTGTAAATGTAATTTTGCTCTCAGGAGACACTACAAAGTTGGTGGGCAGGTGCTTTTAGACAAGACGTTTGAGGACTGGGAGCCTGGGCAGATAATCATCTGCAATAATGGCAGCTGCAACAAGGTACAGTAGGCTCTCAGACTCCTGTTTAAGGCAGCTCATCCACAGCGCTGATGTTGGTGCCCATGTTGCGTTTTCTTTACATTTACAGAACTGGGGGTATGAGATGAAGTACAAGGAGGTTGCCCTGTTGCCAAATCTAGCCATTAAGAACTTTGCCCTGGAGACCCCTGATGGCAGGATGACTGTGAAGAAGTGGAAGGGCATCACTTTCAATGTTGAGCCCTTCAGCTTTGAAAAATACTGCCAAGACAACTTCCCTGACATCTTCGACTGAGACACCACCGAGAGAATCTGTGGGTTTTCCCTTCATCACATCGCATCTCTTTTTTTTTCTTTTTTTTTCACTCCAGAATTCATTTAAAGAAGTCATCATTGTGGTGTTGGAGGTGCTGAACTAGGACCAAACGCTTTTTAAAATTCCCTCCACACGTGTTCGCATTAACTTGTGCTGCAGGGCCGGTGAAGGTGCAGTGTGCTAAAACCCATTATGCATGGATCATGCCTGAAATTAGCATGACAACTTTGTTTACGCCTAAGGTCGTCGCTCGCTTTGCATTTTTTTGTGTGTATTTCTTCTGCTGCATCTTAAGACAAGGGACAAAATGACATGTCATCACAAAGATGACTCCTCATGAACTCTCTTTTTAGATATTTATAAAATGCTTTTAATTTGAAACCAAGTGTTTGCAGTAGATCAAGTAGTTTTCTGTACATTTTTTGTGTAACAACTAATTGTGGCCAATGTTATTAAATAAAACAAAATCTGAGCTGAAACGCCCAACTGATGTTCTGTTATCATTTTGCCTTTATTAACCACTAGGTGTCAGTGCTGGTTAACCAATCAAGTCAGACAATTTCTCAACCTTTGGATGCTTGAATGAGAGAAGAGGGCTTTTTTTCTGCTATTTCTCAAACTGATGCCCTGTGGCACTCAGATTAGAGAAATTAAGTTTAAATCCTCAGACCTGTTGTAAACTGGAGGTTGGAGAAGTTCTCACACTCACCAAACTTTGCTGATGTACTCTTGAGCTAAGCACAGCCACAGCCTCCAGATGTGTGTGTTCCATCTAGGCTATATGTAATCAGTTGACAGTAAGCTGGAATATTTTCATGCATTAGTTCCGATGTAAACAGTGATAACAGTTTCCTTATGTTTGAGTACAAGCATTATATGCACTAAAATATCCCTGAAACCACAGTCTGCAAAAGCTTCTCTATGTAGGACTTAAAGTATTCACTGAATGTGAAATGTGTCTCTATGCTGCTTCAGCATCCCCGGATCAATACAGGATTATGTATATCAACTTGGATCATTTAACGCCATCGCGACAATCCACATCGAGGAATTGCAAATACCGATTTAACACACTGGTTTCAAAGCAACATTTTTCTGAATAACGTCTCAGAATCCTTACAGCTTGATTGTGCCAATCCCCAAAAGACAGACTTCGACAGCTAATCACAGGGAATGCGAAAACTCTTATGAAACGTTACAGTTTCATTGGCCGCCTGTGTTTGCATATACAGCTCAGTTTCACCAAAAACAAACCCAGATTATGAAACTAAACCAACCGGCGAAGAAAGCATTGATTTCAAGCTGGCATCCGTTTAAGGTATATTCACTTCTGATGCAACACATCCATCTATGAATCTCTTGGCTAGACTCACTAAGTCACGTGCAACACTGGCAGAGAGCTGGAGTCAGCAGTGCTACCATGGATGTAAAAACACACACACACACAAACAAGAAAAGCCGTTTCGGTGCCATGCCTGCCTCAGATTCAGGCAGAGAGGAGCTGTGCAGAGGATGATTTGCTCTGATCAGGCTCAGGCTCTATAATCAACACTGATTGCTTCATTTTACTCAGCACCACATGCATCTTAATTGCAATTAGTTCTCTTCTGCAATGAGAGCAGCTTTGGAGTAGTTGAGCACAGGATAACACGGTGTGATGTGTTGTGCGTCTCACATTTATAGTAGGCTTCTTGTTATTGGTATCTAGGTCACACACTCCTGTACATGTCCTGGGTAATGCGGTACATGAGCTCTAAATTCCTGGGATTCGACGAAGGCAAGCACATCTTACATCCGAGACGCTGATATCATGTAGGATGTTAATTTACAGACACAATATATTCACATGAAACATAGGGACAAATAGGGATCCCCCAATAACGTCAATTAGAGCTCAAATTATTACCGAAAGTAGCTATTTTGAGAACAGATAAATCATTTCACATTTTTCAGGCATGAAAACCCAGAATTTTTTTTTCCAGTGTAATGTGTTTTTGTCTGAATAAAGAAATACTGTAAGCATTCTTTGCATAAACTAGCGTGGTGAAACATTTACAGGACGGGACCACGCTGCCCATCACTGGTCAGCTTCCTGGCTGCAGACAGAAGTCAGACCTGCTGGTCCAGTTTCAGACGAACACACATTTGCTTTTCTGCTTGTGTAGTTGACGCACATTTCTCTCTCCACGACTCGTACTCACACAGGACACAGACAATGACAGACACAAACATCTCCCACGCTGCAGTGAGCCGGTCACCGGGATGTGCATTCCCCCTGGGATCGGTCCACTTATCAGCCAGCTGCGGTGTTGTCTGAAAGCTTTGCTGCGTCGCTTGTCGGCCTGCTTGTCAAGGTGAAAGGAGTTCAAAGTCTCTATTCTTATGGCAACAGCGGTGGATCGGGTTACTTTCAGTGGCAACACAGGTGATGGCATTTGCATTGTCTTACTCTGTGTTGTACAGTATATCAACTGTGTCTCATTTGTGTTGATATATTCACTATAAAAAAAACTGTAAAAGAAAGATATCGTCAAATTACGGTAAATAACCATACCACCAAATTACATGTAAAAAACTGTAAAAAATACAGAACAGATTTTACAATCCAAATTAATTAAATTACAGTATATTATTGCTGATAAATGTTCATTAAACAGTGGAATAACAGACATATTATGTCAAAAACCATTAAAAACAATTACCTTTCAGGTTAACTTCTGTTAATTTAGAGCTTGTAGCGAAAAACAACCAATGACTAACACTGGCATTCAATCAACTAAACAACTTATATCCGAAGCAGGACTTGAACCCACCTAGTACATTGTTAAGCAACAATGCGAACGACTATATTACAAGTCTGTTATGTGTGAGGGGAGCGTCTGATACCCTGGACTGCCTTCTCATTGTGGATTATCTTTCAAAAGGACTACATTATGTTTTATGCAATGTTTTAAAAAAAAAAGATGCTAAATTTGCATTCAAAAATATAAGACCTTTGCAGTTATTTTCCATAAAAGATTTTGTTTTTTTCTACAGTAAGTCAACTATGTTTAGAGTCATGCGGTTGGGAGGGAGACCATGCATCTCTGACATGTCTTGTCATGCAATTTGACATCAAAAAGAAGAGCATTTTAACTCTCAGAACATTTGTTTCTACGTTTTAATTTCACACTACATTCCTTTCCTTTTCAGACACATGAAAACGTGTTTGTGTGCGTTTCGGTGCAAAATGAAAGCAGTTACAGCAAACGTAAAGGGTGTATTGTCGCTGTTTCACATCTCCTTTGATTGAGGGCGTCGCTCTCTGAAGTGGACTCGAGCTCTCTGGTCGAGCTGAGAGTTACCCAGTCTATTTCATGCTTTATTATGGAGCAGATTAAAGAGACTCTTATCTTTGCTGTCTGGGCGTTCGTCTCCTCCTTACTGTCCTTTCCCTTTCCTCTGCCTTCCTTCTGGCACAGATACCCAAGAACAGGTTCTAGGCCAGCAGAAGAAATATTAGCACTCACAAAAGTCACATTCTTACAGGTCCAGTATGTAGGATTTAGGTTTGAAACAATGCGATATTGAAAGCACAAATGGAATAATTAAAAAAATCTACATCTCTAATCAGACTTTTAACACAGAAATGGACAGATATTAACCTTAATGTAATAATAATTAACCTTATAAACATTCTGGATACAGGTTTTAAATATATATAAATAAAAAAAGGAAGAAAATGACCTATTTTGTGGACTTATTTTCATCAAAAGAGGTGTCCAATATATTTTTTATAGTAGTATTCTTTCGAAGTTTAAAAGTCTGGGATTATGGCGACCTTACGGGCCACCGTAGGGGAAGGTGAGACGAGGGCTGTTCAGTTGGGTGCAGTCTGCAAACACACCACTAGATGCCACTAAATACACACTGGACCTTTATGTTTATACGTGATCGTAGTGCTTCAGATATTTGTTGTGTGTGTCCAAAGCTGGTGGAAGTGGTTTCGTATAAATAAATGTGTTTTTCTGTACTCCGTCTCAACAATGACTGCAGTTTAATCCCTGCCATTAATCCATGCTGAGGCCTTCAGGTTTGTAGGAATTATTCTGGACTCATATGACAGCCCACAGTTTTGTATTTACTCGTCACTGATTACTGGTGGATGATTGACTGTGGCGCTGTCTTGTTTGTGTGTGTGTGTGTGTGTGTGTGTGTGTGTGTGTGTGTGTGTGTGTGTGTGTGTGTGTGTGTGTGTGTGTGTGTGTGTGGGTGTGTGTGTGTGTGTGTGTGTCTGTGTGTGTGTGTGTGTGTGTGTGTGTGTGTGTGTGTGTGTGTGTGTGTGTGTGTGTGTGTGTGTGTGTGTGTGTCTGTGTGTGTGTGTGTGTGTGTGTGTGTGTGTGTGTGTGTGTGTGTGTGTGTGTGTGTGTGGGTGTGTGTGTGTGTGTGTGTGTCTGTGTGTGTGTGTGTGCGCGCATGTGAGTGATGGATACGACGGTTAACTGAATAAAGTAAATTCAATTCAAATGTCTTTTACTTTGACCAAGACAGCAAGGTTGAAACAATAAGTCTTAGTCCAGTGACCAGAAACAACTTTAACATAGACCTGAAACAATGAGTTTATCAATAAAAACAAAAATTGATCAACTGTTGTGGTCACCAATTAAATAGTTAATAATTTTTTGCTTAAAAATGACTGACAGTTTCCAGTTTCCACTGTTTTTATTTGAATATTTGCTCATTTCTGAGCCCTCTATGTCAGTAAACTACATATCTGTGGACTTTAAAATTCTGGAAAGCCAAAATTTGAAGGAATTGGTTTCAGCTGTGGACGGTGGGGAGATCAAGCATTCTCAACACTTAAAGGATTTGAGCCCAGACCCTTCTTGCTGTGAGGCGACAGTGGTCACCACTGCACCATTAAAGACATCAAAAGTGATAAAGCACCAGGAGATATTAAATCCAACATATCAAAAAAATGACAAGTATCATAAATCACATGAATCATCAAGAAAAACAACAGCAAATACTATAAAGAAAAAAACATGAAAAAATAGAAATCAGTAACACATTAGGTAGATAGATAGATAGATAGATAGATAGATAGATAGATAGATAGATAGATAGATAGATAAATAGATAGAAAGATAGATGGATAGATAGATAGATAAATAGATAGATAGATAGATGGATAGATAGATAGATAGATAGATAGATAGACAGATAGATAGATAAATAGATAGAAAGATAGATAGATAGATAGATAGATAGATAGATAGATAGATAGATAGATAGATAGATAGATAGATAGATAGATGGATAGATAGATAGATAGATAGATAGATAGATAGATAGATAGATAGATAGATAGATAGATAGATAGATAGATGGATAGACAGATAGATAGATAGATGGATAGACAGATAGATAGATGATAGATAGATAGATAGATAGATAGATAGATAGATAGATAGACAGATAGATAGATAGATGGATAGATGGATAGATAGATAGATAGATAGATAGACAGATAGATAGATGATAGATAGATAGATAGATAGATGATAGATAGATAGATAGATAGATAGATAGATAGATAGATAGATAGATAGATAGATAGATAGATAGATAGATAGATAGATAGATAGAAAGAAAGATAGATAGATAGATCTTTGTTTTATATAATTATAAATCAAAACAAAACAAAAATAGGAGTTTTACTTTGGGTTTGAGAAACATTTACTATTTCATTATTGTACTTTATACAAACTATATATTTAACATTTAAAATATCTGTCAGATTTACTCATAATGTAAATAACTGTCAGTTCTTTAGTTGAGAAGACACTGTCTTTGAAAATGCTCACTTGCTGTAACTGTGGATGAGTACATAAACTGTGAAAGTGTATTTAGTAGTTTGTCTAATGAGAGTGTGTGTCTGTGTGTCTATGTTTGTGTGACAGAGTCCTTCTTCTCAAAGCATTGCCAGGGGCTCTTTTCATGGGCTGAAACAATTGCACACACAAGAGAAACCCAAAAGCATTTGACTAAAACGAGGCCATCCCTGAGGTCAGTGTACTGAGGGTTACTGATTATACCATGGAAACCTCACTAATATAAAGTAGCCAAGGCTTATCCATGCAAGGTCTGTTATTTCCAATACCAACTTTAAAAATAAGAGGAATGGGAAATGTAAAAAAAAAGAAAAAGAAAAAGAAAAAGAAAGGACTACAGCAGCATGAAAAGTGTCGCAGAAAATGATTCATGCGATAAAGAGAAACGGCAAAAATAGAATGAGGGCGAATAGAGGAGAGGGCAACAAAAAGGACAAAATATATATATATATATATATATATATATATATATATAAATGAAAACAAGGAGAACCAGGAATACCTTATAGAGTGTAGAGAAGTGAGAGGTTGAATTAGAGATGAGGCACAGCAGCATATGTCCTGGAGGAGGAAGACTGAAGTTCCTCACCATCTGTAACCTTGCCAGGACAGAGGACACAGGACACAAGACACAGGACACAGGACGCAGGACGGACTCCCAGATATCTGATGTAAGCAGAGAGAGACAACTCAAAATTCTCATCGGGCTGCTTTGATAAATGCTGTGACAATCCCCAAGCAGCCCAGTCCAACATAGAAAAAGCTTTGTTTCGGTGTAAGTTGGAGCCAGAGATAAGGAGGATAGGATACAAAGCATAAAAAAAGATTTCCACAGATTTATGAGGGCTCTGGTACAGCCAAGTATTGATCAAACATGGGAGGTGGTGTCTGTAGATGATCCTGACTAACAGGACATTGTCTCTGAAAAGATTTTTTTTTTATACAGAATAAGCATAATCTTATATTTTTTTTCCTTACTTTTTTATTTCCATGCAAGCTGGTTAAGGATGCCAACTTTTCCCTTAGGGGGCACTTTACAGGGCTCTTGTTTTGGTGTCCGCTGGACCAACTAACTATACTGCACATCATTAGCTAGTGAGCTTAAACTGATAAAATCAGCCACTGTTTTTCATTTCAGCCAATTTAAAAATAACAAGGCCGTTATCAGAAATGTCGATTGTCATTGCTATGATCACCTCCAACCAAAACAACAGCAGCAACAACAGCAAAATAATAAATAGAGCCATCGATCACAGCACAGGTCATGGGCTGCAGCTTTGCCTAATAGAGGCACTACATTAACTGGTGGTAAGTTTTGACAGATCCAATTAGAATGAGCTCCATATACCTCTCTGCCACCGCCCTGCCCTCCAAGCAACGCTCATACAGGAAACTATATATGCAATATGCTCACTACTCTTCCATCTTTTTTTCTTTCTTTCTTTTTTGGTGCATCTGAAGCAAAATCATTAGAGCTTCTTAAAACTAATCATAAAATGAGCATATGGTATATTATTCAAAAAAAAATACATGCTTCCATGCTGAATACTTTTCATGCTGCCACCACGCCCCGCTTTTTCCGCAAATTTTTTCTCCAAAATGTCTATTCCTGTCTTTGGTAAAGCTGTCTATCCACAAATGTCCAAATGATAGGTTTTGTGTCTAAGGAGAAAAGGGAGTCATGCTTCACAAGATGGAGCACAGCAAAACATCTGACTCCTGCCAAGGAGAGGAAACAAAGCGCAGGCTCATTTTTGCGAAACCTATTCTTTTATCCTCATATGAAGCCGGCTTTCTTTGTGTACCCTTCACTCTCCCTGCAGCCGCAGCCCTCCCTCTCAATTATTCCTGAGAAACAACGCTCTTGTCAATCTTTTCCTTTTCAATAGATAATGGACTGTCTATCCCCCTCTACCCAACAGTCAAGCCAATTAATTCGATCAAGCTGTTGAAAGTCATTTTCAGTCCCAGCGGGAGAGCAGGGCCAGACTGACAGCGTTGACTTGCTATATCCATTGTTAAGAGAGGAGCAGCTCTGAGTAAACCAAGGTAAATTAGCCTGGTTGGATCCAGAAGTAATTTTATATCTGGACCATTCAATTATGTTTTTGTGTGCGTGATTCGCATTTTTTTTCCTGCTCTGTCGCACAATGTGTGTGCGCGCCTGTGTTTGTACGTTCGCTGTCACACGCAGGGCAGAACCTGTGGTTAGGCTGTGCCATCTCTGTGTCTTGTCAGTGTGAATACCAGAGGAAAAAAATGTGAGAAATGTGTATTTTCAGTTTATAATGTGGCCTTTTTTCAGGTGTTCTTTGCATTTTTTTGTCTGCCTGTAAAAACAGATCAAGACCTGCTGGAAATGTTATCCAATGAGCAGCTTCTCGACTCTCTCAAAAGGAAACCTTGGACGAAATATAACTTCTGTCTTAAGTGCATTAAAAGATGATGAGTTGTCCAAACAGTGTTGAACGAGAAGTGATTTCCTTTTTCTTTTTTCTTTTTTTTTGCCGATGTGAGCTATCAGACCCCACATGCAGGCTTTTGATGTAGCACTCCATTGTCTTGCAGAGCTGCAGGAAATTGAAGGGGCAGTGTTGGCGAAGGGAAGAGGAGATGGGAGGACGGGAGTGACGCACAACACGTCAGTGCTTTTTGGGGCCATGCAGCATGGACATGAACTATCCTAGCATGAACTGTGTGAAGTGTGAAGACATGCATGGCAGAGAAACATGAGCAGTTGTTTAAGGAATCAAATCAAAGAGATCAAATAAGTGATTTCTTTCCCCCCCCCTCCCCAGAGACCCAAATCAATGTTTCAAATTTCTGCAGCATCATTCCAACCCAAACCCCAGTCACCTGCATCCAAAGCTCTATTCTAGTACTAGAGACAGCATAAAACCTTGGGAGAAATACACAAAATAACACACTCACTCAGCCTTAAAAAGGGCGTTCATCCCTTGAGTGTTAAAAGTAAAGTTTTAATGGAAGCAAAATTTGATTTGAACTTCTCCGGGACTTAAAGAAGGTTAAGAGGCTTTTCTGTGACTGCAATTCTGACACTCTAAGTGCTTTCTCTGTGTCTGTCAATGAACACCTTACCATACCATATTCCTTCCTGCGCTGATAAATTTTAATGACGGCACAAACAGACAGTTTCACCGCAGACACAAAAGGTTGAGGTTAAGTCAATTTCTGCTCTTTTGTGAGTCCTGGAATTGGGAATTAGCATTTTACTTCAACATAGCTGTTGCATATTTTTGTGAATATATTTGAATATTTCGAGCGTGTTTCAAGACGTTATAGAAATGCACCTGTGCATTAGTGAATTTAAATACTGAGAAGCCACAAAGTGTTCCTCTTGCTGATTGTATTATCCGAGTTTTCAACTGGATGGCATGTAATGAATTTTACCGCTTCTCTTAAAAATAAGCTTTTAATCACAACATATAGGGTGTTTATAATCCCTACAGGAATGGGAGTCATTTCATTTGCATGTAGCAGCGCTTTTCCCTGATGAATCCAGAGGACAATGCCAGTAGTCTGTTGTACCAAAATGACAGCTAAGAAATCAATGACCGCTGTTACTTTCCTCCCCCCCGACCACTGTTGTGCTCATGTAGTGTGGAGACAGAGGTGGGAAGTGTGATGTGCGACGTGGCAGGTCAGACCCAGGAAAGTGGGCTTGCTCTGGCGGGAAATGGCTATTTACGTAGCTGAAAATGGAGTGGGCCTTTTTGACATTTTCATAACCCTGAAGGCAGGAGTAACCTTCAGCAGAAAACAGAACGATAACGGAAAGGGAGGAAGGGATGGAGAGGGAGAAGGTAGAGCGAGAGGTGGGGCAGAAAGCAGGGAAAGTGATAACAGGAGAGAGTTAGAAATGAGTGGAGTTGGAGAGAAGGGATGGGAGATGCTGGGCAGAAACCAACAACAGTTTTTCTCGGAGGTATACAGAAAAAGGGAATAATGGAGGGCAACGCTGGACGACAAGAAAATACTCACATGTAAGCTAACAGAATAACTTTGAATAAATAACATATTTCAGGCTTCTCTTACACCTTGTTGCACCTCTTAAGCACTGCTATCAACCTGTGCAAATCACTCAGCCTTGAAACGTGCACACTGATGTGACCTGACAGAGAAATTATACATGTATATAAATCATAACGGCACGCACAACAGCTCAAATGAATATTTCAGTCTTCACTAAGCTTGATGTGATAATGTGCACCATAGAGTGTCCTCTTACCTATTATTGTCTTTGAGTGAGCAACTGAGCACAACCAGGTATCTCCATCAATTACTTTTGTCACATTGCGTTGCTTTGATTTTCAATCCCATTCAAAGTTTGCATGACGAATAAATTGGAATATATAAAGATATATATAGATATATATAGATATATATAGATATATATATATAATAAAACCATACAAAATAGAAGATTTTTATTTGTGGTCTTAAACAAAGAAAACCTCTTAAAAGGACTTTCTGACATACTAATTATCACATATCTGATGTACTTCTACTACTTCAACCACTAGTCTCTCCTGTTGAAAATGCATGTATTCCACAACATATTAGATTACTGTTCATTGTTGAAAGTATTTTAAGTTCCTTGAACCAGATGCATTTGGATTGCATGCTTTCTCCTCCCGAAGGACATGAGGGCTTGTGTCCATCCCAGCATGCAATGGACAACGGAAGACAAAGCTGCCATCCTAACAGCTCTGTGAGTTAAGTGTTAAGCAGGTAGAATGTTACCATCCTCAGCATCTTAATTTAGCACACATTAGCATGCTAACACACAAAGTGCAGCTGAGGCTGAATGTCATTGTGCAGATATGCTTACAAATCAGAGACAGACCGACATTGCTTTCCCTGGAACTGCAACAAAAAGCAAAATCCAGGCCAAGGCGCTTGTCCATTACAGGTTCACCACATAGACAAACAAAATCACACTCACACCCACAGACAGTTTACTCCATCTTTGGATTTGCATGTCTTCAGACTGTGGAATGAAATCCAAGCACAACACACAACTATAGCACAAGAGAGCCAAACACATTTGCATGTACCGCTCCTCTCCTGATGCAATCGTGCAAATCACCTCGATTCTTGATGACAATGTTGCCACGTTGCTAGGAGATTCTATCAGGTGATCATCAGACAGACATAATTAAGGAGAAACCGGGAGAAAATAAATGATTTCCGCGTGGCTGTGAAGGAAGACTGATTATATCAATAGGTGCAGCTAATAGACCCTGATTATGAGCAGCCCCGTTTGGTACAAATGACTCCTTCGCTGAGCCACGAGGAGAGCCAGAATGTATTATGTTCCTCGTGCGCGCTTGTCTTTCTTTGGAAGCAGAACAATGTCACGTCATAATGAGAAACTTGGATGCAAATGTATTCAACTTATTTCCTCCTCCATCTGTGAGTGCCATGTTATTAAGTGAGACCGTGGGTTCGTGAGCTTTGACTCTTTCATTAGTTCTGAACAGACCGAGATGCGTTGATAAGGGCGAGAATGAGATGTCAATACATCCTCTATTACCGCAGTCGTTATTAATTTTAGTCTGCCATTTGCATGCATCTCGTTCAGCATCCTAGGTTTTTAAAAAATATTTTAACGAAATGATAATTTAGTGATTCACTCAGTTCTGTTGAGGCCATGATTTGGTTTATTTTAAAGCCTTGTAAACAAGGAGTTTGGACCAGCAAAATGTAAAATATGACGAATGTGTATATTTCTAGTCCTTTTTAAATAACTATAGACATACATCATCTTGTTGGAATCACACAGGTATCTGATCATAGACTTAAAAATGGAGCGAAAAGACAAACATTTGGAGGTTTATTGTTCCACAGTGAAAACTAAAACTGCTACATTTAAGGTGCTTTTCCTAGACTCAGAAGATGCATTTAAACTGTTGTTCCCAGGACACTTTGTACAATAGACTATTTCAGAGGTTGCAATATAGAAATATGTCCCATAAGCTATACATGCCAGAGGGTGTGCCTCTTAAACTGACAGTGGTTTTACTTGGCAAGCAGGCTCCTCTGTGTGAAAGGTGTGGGAATAGGCATTTCTACTTATTAATATGTATAGCTTTTGCTTCCTCGTCCTCCCGGTGGACTGAATGTCTGACGTGTGGTGTGCAGCGGTGGCACGAGAGCTGCGAGGTGCTGAACCTCTGCCGGTGCTGTGTGTCTCGCTCACTGGGGAAAACGCAAAGAAAGTCACCTGCAGCACTGGGAGGTTAATTGCTGGGTTATAAATCACACCAGACAGTTAGGTTATGGGCGCCGTTGACATATGGCTGCAGTATCTCAGGTTATGGCCAAAGACTCTCCTGCAGTACTTTGAGTTTGTCGTTTAAGACCACGTTGTGTTATTGATATCCCTGTTTGTGTGATTTGTAAAGGTTGGTGGCGTGCATGCTAATCCAATCAGGGCCCTCTCTGATTAGTCGTCAGAGATTTAATCAGATGACTTGATCTGCACTCGTTCCAAAAGTTTAAAAGAGGTGCTCATCATCATTCTTCATGGGGCATTTTTGAAATATTGATATATAATTTTTTTTTCTTCTTGGAAAAAAAACCTTGAAATTAAGACAGTAATATTTTTAGATTTTTATTCAAGCTCTTTATATTGAAATGACTGAATGTATAATAAATATGACCTACTATGTTGTCATCCACTGGTTTGTGGACGATCATTTTGAAGAGTTTGGCATCGTGGCCATGGTTATATGGCCATGGTGGTATCACTTAATTTGGCACGAGGCAGATCCCGATCAAAGCGATACTATCATGCTTTATTATCTATTTTACTCTAAAAGGACACTAATTTCCAAAATAAACGTCATGTGGTATTAAAGGACACTTGAAACTATCAGTTTAGATCATAACCTCATTTGGAAACTGTTCATTGAGGTATTACATTAATTAGGCTCAGTTTCCCACAAACATGCTCAAACTAATTTTTGGAACCAGTGGACTCGCCTCCTGCTGGCCATTAGAATTAATGCAGGTTTAAGGCACAGACATGGAAGCTCCTTTCATTCATTACTTTGTGATTTAAACCACCACTAACCAACAATAACTAATACATTGTCCAATAATTGTTAATATTGGGTTGCATGTTTTCCACTGTCACCATTTTTCATTAAATATTTTTACCCACAAAATCTAATTGGCCTTGATTGATCACCATTTGATATCTAATCAAACAAAATACACCTTACATCATTCTAACCAGGACTATATATATATATATACACACATATGTTTTTATATGCTTCACTTCTCTCTTATCAAAGAAAATGCTTCCCCCTCTCTTTATCTCACTCCATCTTTAGCAGTGAATCTTCATTTGGTAACTGACAGTCACATATGAACCTGTCCCACTGCAGGCATCTAGAAAATTGATTTGAGCTTAGACGGACGACAAAGTCCGACTGACAGTGTCGCAGATTATCAAACAATTTCTTTTCCAGTAAGTCAATAAATGTCCAAAGAAGCAGTAACACAGTGGCTTCTGCACTGAAACTGCTTTGTTTTGATGTGTCTTTTTATCCTCTTACCTAAATCAGTCGCATTTATAAATTTTTTTTCTGCTATTAGTGCCTCAATGTCCATCCAACATAATCAGCTGTATGGCAATGTCACTGGATCCTTCTAATTAGAACCAAGGCCAAGGACAAGTGACCACAAACAGAACAAGGCAGCAAAATGTGTCTACTCTGAAGAAAGAGTGCGAGCAAATAAAAACCATGTTATGGGATTTTAAATAGCCTCACATTTTTCTTTTTATATTCATGACTTATTTCTGAGGGAATGTAGCTGTCATTACAGTGCCAGCAGCCAGGTATACAAAAGTCACATGGAAGTGTCATTTTTAATTATGAAGAATAAAAATCCTTACATTCTGTCAAAATACAGTTCATGAGACAACCTGAAATGATGATGCATGCGTGAATAAAATAAGCTCTGCAGCTAGAGATTGTCTATATTCCTATTATACCAAAAGACGACAACAATTCTTCTTTTACAAGCAATGCTGTGCATATCTACATATTCTATATAAATACTGTGATTCATAATCACACTCTTTATAGAGCTACATGCTGTGTAGGAAAGAGAGGGAAGTTTTCAGGCCCTTTTTTTTTTTAAATACACGCCACTTTGGCTGCACTCAAACTCTGAAGGGCCGTCATTCCTTAACTCACCTTCCTTTTGTTTTACTCATTTCCGACTCCACTCTCTCAGGTCTACCAAAAGGCTCCGTTTAATGGTAGGTTTTAAAGTTCACGCTGGATGGACAGCCACTTCAGTTGCTGTGGAAACCATGGTTGACTCATGGACAGGTTGTTGAGAACAGTGTGAGTGGGAGTTGGAGAGGCAAGAGAGGAGATTTAAGGATTTTGCCGTATAGTTCTACAGTAAGAATCCACCAGGAGGAGAAAGAATGTGTCACAAGTTCAGACCAAAGGTGTTTCTTAAGGAGAAATCAGTTCAAACATTGGCTTACAGAACAGATTTTCAATCTGATTTTAAAATATAATGACAGGACTCTATAATATGGATAATTTAGTTAGACTGTATTGAACTTTAAAGGAATAGTTCAGCATTTTGGAGGTACTGTAAATGTAATCACTTTGTTTTCTGAGACTTCTGAGAGGAAGAGATAGAAAAAACTCTCCATGCATCATCACCTCCACTTTTACCACTTTGTATTTACTAGATACATTTTCACAACCTCCTCCGACAGTCGCCATATTTGTTGTTGTCGAAACATTTAAGTATGTGTGGCGTTGACGGATAGACTGTTTACGTACAGACGTATCAATTAGGGAGCATAAATGGGCCTTTAGACTCGAGAGAAGTATCTTTGGCGAAAAAAGTGAACAAACAGATTTCCAAAAGTGTCAATAAAACAGGCGAAATCTAATGCCTCTCATTTGAGGAGGCCTCTTTAAATGAGAGGTTGTAGCCTTGTGAGGACCACAAGAACGAGGTCACAGTTTTATACACCTCTTTATTTGCCAGTATTAGAAGCAATCTATAATCAGCACTGTCAGCAACGAAAGGGCAAGTTGCACCAACAGTGTGCTCTGGAACCTTATCTGAGGCGGGTGCATGCTGGTTTTGATGGGGTGCAGGGTTTGGACAGTGACCAGTCAGATACCTCTTGGGTCTCTGAATCTGGCTTACATCCTGTCCATTAACCGTTACCAGGGGAAACTAAACGAGAGACGAGACGCATTCTTCTCGTCCGTTTCTGTCTTCAGTGGCTAAAGACCGTACAAATGATACAAATCTAAATTAACGGATTGAAGACGTTTGAAGCGTTTAGCCAGAAGTGCCAACGGCTGGTGTTAGAGAGGAGAGCCGATGGTGTTGTGTTTCATTTACTGTGCTCCCCCGTGTTCTTGACTGTGGGTTATTTTTATGATCCTGCTTGTTTTGAATGCCAGCACATTTGCATGAAGAAGGACATATCTGGTGCTCATAAACAAGGCAGCCAAGAGTATCCATCACCTCACTGGTGACAGCCTGTTTTTTTACATCTCAGTTAGTCAGACTACTGTAAAAACAACAACAACAAAAAACAAGCACACTATTATTGGCCTTTCTGTTATTCATATCAGTCTGAAGTTGATAGAAACAAACAATTTAATGTTACAAATAAAAAGTATTTAAACACATAGTCAGTAAACTCAGCATATAACAATATTTTCCTTGGATACAAAAACGAGGTTGGCAACGCGTGATGTTTACTTTTCCGTGCAGAAAATATTTTTGAGTCTGGGTTCAAATCTGCAAGCATAACCTCCTCATTGAGTTCTGCCATGTCTGGAACATTATGTTTGACCAGCGGCGTTCACTTTTCAAGGACATTGACTCATGCTTCCTATAATTATTGAGAGTTTGTGAGGTGTGGCTCCATTAATGTCCATTAAGAGATCAAATTAATCAGGTTATTTTCACATTGTTAATTACAACCACAAGTGTAAATAAAAAAACTACTTAGATCCGTGATGGGTTGATGCCACCAGCAGAGTCAAGCTGCACTCAAAAATGAGCAAAGACATCTGGATTTCAAAATAAAACTCTGTTTTTTTTTGTGGCTCTACTGAGGTAGATTTGAACTAAAACGAGCCTATAATGTAATTTTTCTCATAACATGTTTTCTTCAATCACAGGGCTACTTAAATGCGGTTTGGTACTTTCAGCTAGACTGTGTCTATGTTACAATATAATAACTCAAACTGCTTTGAAAGCATGTAAGTGGAAAATTTCCATTCCCATTCACAGCTGTGGGGAGGTGAGCCGCTTCTCCGATGGTGCAAACACACGCATGCTTTTATTATGAAAAGACACATCAGGTATGATTTTGCGTAATTGTGTCTGACTTGACCAAACCGCCGCCGCGCTGGACAGCTCTGCCTTTCTTGCTGTCTGCAGCCAGTCTGTACCAATCTGTTTCCACTGTTGCTGGGCACGGACGAGACACCAGGAAAGTCAGAAACGGAACGGGACCGGTAAGACAAAGCGCCTTCCTTTCGTAAAGCGTTGTCACACGTGACGGAGAGCGTTGTCTCTGGGAAAAGTTTTGATTTGGCTTTAATTGACCTGGATGCGGTGGTTTCAGGTGTGCAGTTTTGCCGGGGTATAGTGAATGACACATGTGGTGGTGTAAACTTTTATTTCGCTCGTCCCTCTCGCTGGATTGGTGGATTATAGCTGCGCGCCTGCAGCTCGTTAAAGACTACAGATTGTGGAGGTTTATGCGTAATTGCGCAATGGCAGCCCAAGACGTCTAATTCGCTTTCACCACACTTGTCAAACTCAAAGGAAAATATCGTTTTCTGAGTGATGATGAAAGATGTCACTCAAGATATTCATGAATTAATAAATTAGAATGAATCCACAAATAACGCGTCAGTTAGAGACAATAGAAACATCACCATTAAAGTGACTTTGGGGTTTAAATTTTGAACCTTGAACCTTCACCAAACAACTGGTGGAGTTGCTTGTATTTATAGTCAGCTGCTGATAAATATTGGCAACATTTGCTTTCCTTGAGTATCACTTCACATCTGTTCCCAACGTTTTGCCCCCATCCCAATTTAATAATCAGATTTTAACACAATTTTCCACTGAAAACTGTCAATACTTCCCCTCCTGGTGCATTTTCTGCTCCCCTGTTTTTTCCTACTGCTGTTACATTTTGTGTCATTTATAGCAAATCAAATATATACTTTGCCTTGATTCAAACTTAGATATTAAACACAATAAAAGAGTCTTATCAGCCCTTGCAGTGACCTTTGATAGCAGGGAATGGTTTTCCTGAGATATCACTTAAAGACGTTCAGTATAGTTTACAGTTTTGCACTGATAACTTCTGTAAAATGTTCATAAGGTGACACAGACTGGACTTTAGAGGTTGTGTTCTGTTTGAAGTGCGTAAGAATGACTTTACATGGGATGAGAGTGTGTTTTCATGATGAGCATTAAACACACACACACACACACACACTGAATCAGATATGTGGTCTGCTGGGACCAATACTTGACTTAACAGCCCTCTCTGGTCAGAGAGGAATTTTTTGAATTTTGACACGTCTCTTTCATCAGTGCTGGCAGTGATCTCATTAAAGAAACAAACCATTAAAATACATTTTATAGTCATAACTGTGCAGAGAGAGAAGGATGATGGAATGAGTCAAAGCGAAAAGAGTCGCTTTTTGTATTGTCTTTTCTACTGAACACGTCTTTTAGTGCAGTCTTGGTGCTCAGTAGTTGTAATGCGTTACACATCTGATAAATCAAGTGAGATATCACAGCACTGACTTGGAGAAATTGACGTAGCGCGGCTGCTCTGTGGAGACTTTATTTATGGACGACACCTTTTCAAGCTGGCTTCTCCCACTGAATGGTTGATAAATGCTGCAATCTGTCTAGCTGTTATAATGAAGTATGGAATAAGCTTCTCACAGTCAGCTGTGTTTCATTTCGATATTTTTTTCTCTTTATTTTAGTGCTGGAGGGAGTTTTGGCATTTCAGAGTTTAAGAAAAAAAAAATCCTGACTGATGCTGTTGGTGCACATGTTTGCCTCGAGCCGTTCGGTATTGGATTTTGGGTTTCAGGATAACAGTAAAGTAATTACAGTCTGTGCTGACATGTGTAAAACATACATTTAACAGTGTAGATTCTATTCGGAAAGCTTTGGCATATTGTGTCTTGGATTTTTGGCTGTGACCTAAAAGGCCAACTGCATCGTAATGATGAACACTTATGAGGGAGATGAACAGTGTTTTGGTCTCTCCGTGACAACATGGTGCAGTAGTTTAGCTGAAAACAGCTTTTTGACTTCTTCCTAAGAGCATGAAGTGCTTGAGTCTCGCTCTAATGTTACCTGTCATGTGCACAATGTCAGGTTACTGACACCGGCACACTTAACGCACTTTCTTTTAGTTCCCGACCGTCTGCTGATGTTGAAGTGGGTGCAAAACATGTCAGACAACCTTCCCTGGCATGTTTGCAGTCACTAATTGAATTTACTGTAAAACGAAAAGGGGTAAACTCGCAAGTTTTGCCAGATACTTGGCAAAAAATGTCTCCCTGCGGATTCCCTGTCAGAGAAATGGGCTAACTACAGTGTCTGATGTTTGACTCTTGGCAGTCATGATGATGTAATGGAGAGCTGGATGAAGGGATTATATATATATATATATATATATATATATCTGTCACCTCATCTATAATCACCTGAATACTCCACAACACCGCCCCCCTCCCCACATCTACCGTTTACCCTCCTCCGCGTTTGTGGAGATGACGACATAAGAACGAAAGTTAGTGGAAATAACTCATATTTTCCCATTAACTAAATATAAATTAAACATGCACATTTTATTGATTTCAAGATAGCTTTCATTGTCAGACCCACTTCACATTTTATGACTAAGAATTCGAGTTTTGGGGTATGGTTACATGGGCCAAGGAGCAATCCACTAGACTTCGATCCGGATCATCCTCTGGATTCATCTTTCCTGGGTGGAGTAACTGCACTGTTTTGTGCTTTTAACTTCACGAATAATGCCTAATATGCTCGGACAAAAATTACACAATGACATCCACGTAAGATCCAGCACGCAACAAAAATATATTCTGGATTCAAGTAACATTCCAGATCTGGTGGAATTCCAGAATATTTGAATTTATAGGGCTCATGGAAAATTAGCTCCTGTGAAAGAATAGATAATAATACAGATGTGCAACTGAGATCAAATTGTCGCCGAAACTGTGCTGCTGTCACCGATCTAACGTTATTTACAGCGACAGAGTCATTACGACCACAATGCAGGGTGAAGCCTCCCTCTTGGTGTCTTGACATGAACGTTTTTCTTCTCCTCGGGGTCTCCATCGTCGTCTCCTGCTGGTTAATTGGCACCAAGCGTGGCTCTCACACATTACATCATGTATGCACACAGATAAACATGTATCTGTCTCCCCAGTAGTGTTGCAGTGCTTAGTACCGCTGTTGATCAAGACTTTCATGTTGGATATATATATATACACGCATGCAAAGCATCTTATTCAAACGTATTTAACTGCCGTGCATGTTTGCAGAGCCATTTTAATATTTTTGCATGTTTTTTTTTGCTTCTTCTCACCTTTCCTATGGGATTTTGCTCGTCTGCTGTTCAAGCGGTCTCATGCTATTTTGCGTTGACCTTCCTTTTGATCCTCCTCCTTACTGTTGCTATCTATGGTATCATCACCTGCTGAGCCAAGGTGACCATCATGTTCACGCCGAGGAACACACACAGCCGGGGCCCCCAAGTCCCAAGAATGAATTTATTCACTTTTACATGTTTACTGACCTCTCTTGTTCTCTCTCTCTCTCTCTCTCTCTTATTCTCTGTGTGACTGCTACCCTTGATTTCTTCCTACGCTGCTGAAAGCGATCAGAGCAGCACAGTGACCTTCAGCTGGATTCTGTGAAAAGTTTGGTGGTAAAACTGTTACGTACTTGCTGGTCGCTTGTCACATTACCAGGACAAACACAGTTAATTCCCAATTAGCTGATGGAAGCTTGGTACTGGAGCACAGCAGAGCAGCACTGTCCAATCCAAAGTAGCTGTTGTAACTGAGTGTTGCAACATGCAACTTATATAGTTATCAATGCAGCATTTTTATTTAGTTAAACATGTCATTTGGTGGATATAATTCCCACATTTCATATCTATTTGATGTTGTGCCACAAGCAAGTTCAACTAATTATAAATCCCCTTGTCGTACTCCAGCTGTTGGGTGAGGATTGACAGGGAAAGAAACAAGCTGTGCAGGTGCTGTGCAAGACAGGCAAAATGAAAAGGTAATATTTCTATAAAAAGCCATCAGTGCTGGCCCTTCTGGCCGTACGTCTCTCCCTCCCTGAAGCAGTGACAGGGTGGTGGTACCGTTCTACCCCTGAACCCCTCCGCAGGGCCGGGTTGTAGCCCTGTGTGAGGCCGTAGGTGGCAAAGATCGGGGTGGGGGTCAGGGATTCTGACAGCTGCACAGAGCCTGCCTCAGGGTATGCAGGCGGCCCTTTTCCCACTGAGAGCACCCTCCCTCTCTCCCGACCCCCCTGCATGGCTGACCGGCATGCCCGACCGGACGTGCATAGCCGAGGGATAGACTCGGCGGTGCTTCCCTGATTTTCAGCGGTGAGCTGAAGAAGTGACACTTGACTCTGGGGGAGGCCGGGCTAAGGTTTCACTCTCTCCCTCTCTCTGTGTTTCAGTGGAATCCCACCGCAGATCGTCTCATGATAACTTTTTCTCTTCCGTTGAACCCCCCCCCACAAACAAGAGCCAGTAAGAAGTCGCCAGAGCAGGAAAGAGACTGGCAGCTGGGAGTGGGAGTCACGTTTTTCACCTATGCTGTGGAGGCAGAAGGCAGCGTCGCTTCAGAGCCACGTTCAACATCAGCGCTGTGCTCAATTTGATCTCATTTTGATTCGTTGTTCGATCATTAGCCTTATTAGCAGAAATTACCAGAAGTCTGCCTCATCGCCGTGAGCCATAGGGTAGATACACACACACACACGTGTGAGTGTGTGTGAGTGTGTGTAAAACGGCTCACGCTGACAGAGGCCCCAGTGTTAGAGCTTCATATTCATTTTCAAAAACACATGCACACACACAGTGGTGCATTTATGCCGTCGGTGCTGCTGGTGACTGACGGTGCTCTGGGGTTAAACACTAGCTCAGTGTGTTTGGCCAGGTAAACCCCCTCAGCTTCTCCGCACAACAACAACAAACACCAACACTGCGCTGCTTGTTTTGGGTGGAGGAAGGAAGGGTGGAGGCTCAAATCATTTGATCAGAAACATGCTGTTATAGATTGCTCTCATGAATATGCAAATAATGCGTGCGGTTCATTTATTTATGGAGGTATGAAACGATGCATGACTTTTATTTATTTATTTTTTGTCAGTCACACCCTCCTTCGCACACAGTCGGTCATTCAAGTCGCGCACATTCACACCTGGTGGCTCCACATTACAGCCACAGTCTTCTAGCAGGGCTGTCACGGGGTTAATTGCCTCGCTCAAGAACATGAAGGTCATCAATATTGACAGAAGGGAGAGTGTTACTCATTTGCTTTCTCTGTGTCAAGATTATTTATTGCTGAGAAGCCTATTTTCTCACTCTTGATGGTGTGTGTGTGAAGCTCTTGTCCTTTCCAGGCTCTCTGCTGTCAGAATTATGATGGCAGTATTCATGTGGGTAATGGATGTGCTAAGTTTCGAAAGAAGGTTTGAGGAGACTTTCACGGGAAATGACAGACAGTGCCATAGTAAAAAAAAAAGAAAAGAAAATGCACTGATGATGATGGGTTATTTTTCGTTTGTTTCCTAAATCTGAATGATGAAATGCATTAGTTTAAGTAAAATATATTTAGCTGCAGGGGATTATTCTGAGGATGAATTTCAGAATAAACCTGCATTCTAAAAACCTTTGAATATGTATTGTCTAGGGTTTCTGCAGCAGTGAGCAGCCACAGATTGCTCTGAATCCCAGTCGTAATTGCCTTTTTGGGGCGTTTTTTTTTTTTATCAAGCAGATATTTTTATTTCTTTTTTTCTATGAGGTGCAATCATTTCTGTTGCCTCTGCAGCACCCCTGGAATGCATTTTAGATGCATACTTGTTTAGCTTCTCCTAAATACATCCATGTTCGGGAGACTTGCGAGTTTAATAAACCAACAAATGATTACAGGTAATTTAATAATATCAGGAGGGACGCTGCTTTTTGACACTCTTAATTATTCCATGCATGATCTTATTTATGCAGCAAAGTTTAGCAGCCGTAGCGTGCCAGGAGGTAAAAACAGTTAGCATTTGTTTTATGCATCATACAAAAACCTAAGGTAAAGTTATCTCTGTGCACACACAACCTGCTGAAACAGACCCTGGTGCGTTTAAGTACACTTGAAACAGTGAGCGTTTGTTCGGATCCAGGCAGACTCTGATGCCGTTTGTTAGTGGTGTGAAAGCAAGCAGACCAAACTCACGGTTCTTAATATTGCATAGGTGACGTTAGTATGATTTCAAATTACTGTTAAATCCATCTGTTGATCATGAGCAGTTCAAGTTCAGTGTGGTAAACTGCTGCGCTTCTATCTTCCCCTGTGTAGTTTGTCAGTCCAGGTCTATTAAAAGGCTTTTGACAACGATCCCACAGTAATCAGCCGGGAATCTTTATAGGGCAAGAAGCCCCGCTCTGTTCGTGTCTCTATGTGCTATTTAGTCAGAACATGTGACTGATTATAGTCTAATAATACGGCTAATGCTAATAGTCACTTATTTACTTGTGTGCTCTTTGTGACACCTTATACACAGGGTAAATATACACATCGGAAACATGAAAGTGCTGCAAAAACGTCTGGATGCATTCACCTGCTGTAAGATTTAAACTATTGCAACAGTAACTTGATTAGATTTGCTGCATTGAAATAAACAGGTAATTTAATTCCATTAACTTTGCTTGGCCTTGTTGTACTAATGGTCAGGTTGATCTACTTTGCATTGTGCATCGTGCAAATTTTTTTTGTGTGGGAGAAATAGGAATGAAGAGAAATATTCTCTCTGTAGCTTCTCTACCTGCATGGATAAAAAAAAAATGTCAGATGCGCTGAATGTTATTTGATCTATTCCACTACTGTCTGAATTCCAGATAATGCAGAGTTATGTTAGTGGTGCATAAAATAGCTCCTTTTTCATCTGACTCCACTACTGGCGGTGAATGCTACCGTTAGTTTTCCTCTAAAGTCGGTTATCGTCGCCTCCGAGGATTCCTGTCAAAATCAAAATGTGCTTTTACTCCATTTCCACCCTCTGAAATAGGTTCTTGATCTCACTGGAAGTCTGCAAGTATGTAAGGCTCAGACAATAAATACACATTATGGCTACTGTTGTGTAAATGCTTTGGAGAAAATACCAAGATCTGAAGACACAATGTTTTTAACCGCAGACCAAAGACATTCCGCTTTCAGCGATGTCACCCAATGTGAAATAGTAGCAAATCAGGTAAGACAGGCACCCTGCAGATATTTGAATGAGCTCATGCATCATCTATTTTGCATTCAGCTATGCCTTTTAACTGTCTCGTCTGTGCCTGTGACTCCTATCCTTCCATCACGGAAACAAGTTTGGTTCCACGTATTGAAATTAATTTGAATTCATCATTTTCTCTCTGCAACAGTTGCACAAACCTGAGGAAGTAAATTAAGAAAAACTCTTTAACACTCTTTCTTGTGCAGGAGAACTTCATTTTTATATAGCTTTTGCTTATCTTATTCTATGCTAACACACACTGTGTGTGTGTGTGTGTGTGTGTGTGTGTGTGTGTGTGTGTGTGTGCGTGTGCGTGTGCGTGTGTGTGTGTGTGTGTGTGTGTGTGTGTGTGTGTGTGTGTGTGTGTGAACGCTGGACAGTGCTTCTGTGTTTCCCTGGATTGTCTCCCCGTGCTTCATGCACCCATCCGTCGGGATCTGTTTGATCTCCTCTGCCTCCGACCGCTCCAGATATCAGCTCTCAGAATCATTACAGCCCGCAGGAGGTGGTACCAAAGCATCCCCCACCCCGCCGAGCCACCAGGCCCCATCTCTATCTCTCATTGATCAGGCTAGGAAGACATCTAATCCATACTGATCATGGTGACATCCAGCGTCTGGAGGGCTGGATCTCAGGCGCACGCTCTTGTTTTGCTTTCTCTTATTGAACCATGCCCGCTGTGAGGAGGGGAGGCTGGATATTGATGGGTGTGGCTCAGGTCACCCCAGATAGCCCAGTGATGCTGAAGATGGGCCTGTGATGCCACTATTGACGTAGTGGCTGACTCAGACTGGCTGATAGAATTCAGCTGCCTTCTTTCATTCAGGGCCATCTTCTCCTCACAATGAACTGGGGCTTAGCGAATGACGAGTGGTGGCCTGGCCTTTGATTAAAAGTCGGATTATCACCCTCTTACCATATGTGGGCTAAGCAGCTCTAGGAAACTGAGCATGTTTATTCTTTCAACAGTCTCAGTATGCTTTCACAGTTTGTGTCTCCTTCCATCTTCCGCCTCTCTTTTATATCTGTGGTGTTTTTCATTTTTGCGCTGCACAAGTATGTGTGGGTGATGTGCCTTTGCACTGTGCTGGGGCCTCTTATCGTCTGTGTCAAAGTGGTGGGCTGAGAATGGGTGAAGATCTCCAAGATCCCACGTTAACTCCTCTTCCTCCAGCCCTGCAGCAGAGACATCGGCTCTTAACTCACACAACTGACGCACACATCGACTCATTGATCCACTAAATCACTTCTGTTCACTGCATTGATTCACTGTGTGTCTGTTTGGTGAGTCAGTGCTCCTCAGACGTATGCTGAGACGACTGGCAAAAGTTGAAAAAAGATGATACAATGCACCCTTTTCACAATCAAAGTTTAACGTGGTTAGCATCTGTTTTTCCTTGCGTTTAAACAAAGCTACGCTCTGAGAACGAGGCAGTAAAAGTTGAACCCCACAAAGAGCTCCACATGCATTGCATCGGTTCGCAGTTTGGCTCCCCTCCAGCTCAGTTCAGGCCATCACAAACTCATATACTGGTCTGACAGACCCTATAATTGAACCATATATTTTTTTCTTCTCAGCAAAGAGAAGAAGGGGCATCTTTCAGTGCTCCGCTCCTGGGAGCGTTTTTGCTGACAAAACGGGGGATGCTGGGGTCGGGTTAACAATCGTAACGACGCTGCTGTCAGAAAGGGGGCAAAGCAAAAGATAAAGAGTCGGGGAATTGATGCACCTGCTCTCCGCAAGAGCCGTACATAGCCAACACTTAGTTTGTTCAGCCAACCTTGGAGAGAAAGAGAAGAAGGGGGGAGGGATGGAGAGGAAAGTACATATACTTACCTTAAAAGGCTCCCTGAAACAACAATATTGTTTTAGGAAAGGCTTTCAGGTAGCCCACCTCTGCTTGGCACTAATAACTGTGTGCTCCGCTGTTGGACAAAGCTTAACACAGCCACTCTATTTAAAAGGATTTATTTCTTCAACATAATGGACATGATTTGGGAAAATTGAACCACAGCTTTGAACAGAAATGTCTCAAACTGTGCTTTTTACCACCTCCGCCAAGCAGGTAATGTTTTACCCGCGTTGTTTTCTCTTTTGTCCCGTCTTTTAGCAGGATCACTCAAAAAGTTATGAATGCGTTTTGATGACATTTTTTTTTGGTGCGGTTGGGGTATGGATCCAGAATTTTTAAGGGATACTTTACCATTTTTCGGGTTAGGGTCGATCACAAGATTTTGCTTCTTACTTCATAGAGACTGTCTACAATGCTTGGACAAACAACATGAGGACATCCCCATCAGATCTACCACACATCAGAGTCTGATCTGTCATTTTCCAGATGTGGTGATCCAGAATGTTTACATTTATAGGGCTCACTACTGTGAGATAACAAGTGATAGTGTAAAAGGCCTGAGCCTTATGTTTCATTCATTTCCATCTTAGCAAATCTAACTTACAAACCCCGATTCCAAAAAATTTGAGACATTTTTAGGTTGTGTGATATCTTTTATACAAGAATATGTTTCACTAAGTGGGGAACCTTAACCCATCCTTAGTTGTGAACGACATTCATGCTCAATCATGACTCTATCACTTGTTACCAAATTAACCTAATTTCCTGGAATGATCCAAACAGGCATCGTTCAAAGTCTTTTATTTCCGCTGTTCCTGTTACAGAAATCAATGAAGTTGATGAGGTGAGAGATAAAATATATTGTCTTTGTACTGTTTTGAGTATATGTCATAATGGATTAGTAAATCACTAAACATTTTTTTTGGAATCAGGGTTGTTTTTGCTGAAGTTTTACATGCTTTATGCAAAATCTGCACTTTTTCCTTGCAGAGCATGATATTTTTTTTTTTTGGTCTTTTAACTTTGTTAAAGTTGACAGACTAAAATAGCAAATACCAAACAAGTTCAGAGGAACCTGAGTGGAGTTGATTGTCTTCATTTCCCTATGGTACAAACTGGGTGGTATAGGGATCTGCAGACCGGTGACGCCTCAGTGACTCTGCCCTGAAAAAAAACCCAGGAAGGCAAGAATCAAAAAAAGGCATTTCTCTTCTTTAAAGAAAGGAGTCTGGATGAAATCAATAGTCGGATCGCTGTAGTGAAGGAGAACACACTCACTCTGGTTCTCCGCTAATGTTTGTTAATGGCAAATTCAGAGAGGAAACACAAGAGGCAACATCTGAACAAGAGAACTCTTAATTTCTCTTCTACCTGTATAAGAAAGGGAAATATAAATATACTGGTATGGAGAAGGAGCAATAGGGATTTTACCTATGCAGCACATGTCGATCTCACAATGCATTTCCTATGCATTAGTGGCAAATTACATTTTATTTGAAGCCTAATGCACGCCTTTTATAGGACTGATCTCTGACCCCTAATCAGTGTTGATGACACACAGGCTTTAAAAATCCATAAAGCCTCACACAAATAGAATTCATTCCATGTTTTAAGTGGCTCTATCCAACAAACACGACATGGAATTTTGTGTAGACATTCATTCATTTCAATAAGATACAGTAAATACCATCTGTGGGAAGTGACACTGAAATGCCATGTTGCAGCAAAGCTACAGGTGCCTGTTTGATTATGTAATCTTGTTACATCTTCTTGAGCACATTTGCACAACGCCGACTGAAGTGAGCAGACAGTGCTTCACAATTTATTTTGGCAACCTTTTCGAAACATATTTGGATGGAAGCCTGGGATTTGAATTTGGCATCAGTTGAGTATTAACTCAAACACAGTATTTTGCCATTGAGTTAAATGTTTCCAGACAGAATGAAACGTCTTTTCTCCGCAGACGCTTTAAATCTTAAATCTCTCAATTTTAGCGTCGCTGCCATTTTTGAGCATACAGAAAGGCTTTTTTTTTCCTCCTCGGCATTTAATTGCATGAAATTCTCGAGACAGCTTGATGGAAACAGGTAACAAATGAAAATAATTAGTGGAATATTCTTAACACTGTGCTCAGTCTTTGCCTGTGCTGGATCTGCACAGTGTGCCCACTTCACAGCCTGTATCAACGTACTCCTCCTTCACTGTAAACGTTTCTGTGGCACATGAACACACAGGCCTTCTCGGGCCTGGGCTCACATCTAACCCCAAAAGCACACAGTGAAAGCTGCCTGCAGGGATTCTGACCCCTCACTAGGTACAGAAAACACAGAGAGCAGTTCTGTTACGCCTCTAGCCTGGGACCTGGGCACACTGGAGCCTTCAGAGGGATGAAGGCAGAAAGACACGATTGGTGGGAGGAACACACATTGAAGCTCTGTATTTCTGTATTTGACTTCCTCCTCCACCTACCTCTGGCACAGCCCTCTCTCTGCTCCATCCCATTTCCCTCCTGTCCACACATAACGCCTTTGAGACTCCTAAGCTCATGAGTTGCGTCTGATTTCGGCGGGTCTTGCCTGTTTTTCTTGCCCGCTCTCTGATCTCTCAAGCCCAAACGCTCCAGTCAAGTTGATCCAACTTCCTCCATATCAGTGAGACCAAGTCTAACAGTGTGGACATACAGAGCCCTAATGCCAGTGAGCAAGTGAGAGGAAGCCTGTCTTTCACAGAGAGGAGTAATGGACGTTGAGGGCACTTCTAAGCTCCCATGTAAGCCTGGCAGTTCTTGCTTTTCCACATACCTAGAGAGGAGAGGTGTTATGTAAATGACAGCATGTCCTCGATGGCCACTTTTTCCATGCTAAAAGCCCTCTCCCATGTTGGTGTTTATGTTAATGACTTTAGTCAGGGTTTTGAAGTGCCTGAATGATTAGCAGCTAGCCTAGAAATGAAGGAGTGACTCTGACCTTGGCCCACTTCAGGGAAATGCTCTGGTTTCTCACTAATAGAGTATGCCCTATTCTTTCTCCCACAACATGCACTCAAAATAGCTCTGGCATGCCCCATTAAGCAGCATTTTAATTGTTAACACAGCATACTCTGTCCTTGGCACACATTAACTACTTCATTTAAATGTCAGTCCCAATTAAAGAAGGGCAGAGGAGATGATCGTAAAAAATGTGGCGCTGCAGCTGCAGTCACCAATATCAGAGTTTAAGGGAGTTAACGTTAGACAGTTAGCAGTTTCTTTCGTTCTTACCTGGCACTCGACAAATTAATCAGGGAAACTAGCTCCCATATAGAGTAATAAAGGGGAGCTCTACTGCTCTTACACTTCAAGATCCATTTACTGGTCAGTGGGAGTTCTACTCAGCCCGTAAAACAGCTCAATGTCTTCCAGGGCTGGAGGAGCTTGTGTCAAGCCAATAGAAAATGTCTCTACTTCATAAGAGTTATCTCAGCTCTGGATTGAAGACATTTTAATGAAAAAAAAAACAAGTTAGGCAAGGTGTATGCTCACAGTGTATGCAAACAGGACTTCCCGTTGTGTGCGACCCACCCCGGGGGATTTAACGATGCGGTAGCAATTGGAAGTCCGTTATTTGAAGAACAAGCACAGAAAATGACAGCTAAACTGCGGAGATAGTGAAATATATCAGCTTTTATGCTCGCTGTTGCGTCGTACGTCACGTTGCGGAATGCTTGCATAACTGTGAACGCACACACCGAGGTGGCGTTGTGACACACCGAGGTGGCGTTGTGACACACTGAGGTGGCGTTGTGACACCTTGGGCTGGTCCTGTCTGAATGCACCAAAGAGTCCACAGAGAAGGGAATTTGTTTTGGCGCTGTTGCACAACGCCTGTCTGAAAGTAGCTACAGATACTGGAATCTAGAGCCTAAAAGCCGGTATTGCCTAATTCAGTTTTGACCACTTAAATCTGTGACTACCACACTTCATTGAAGTACAAGTCCAAACTAGAGTAGGCCTACTCTTAACTGAAGCAGTGGTTTATGGGTTGCATGTGTGTGCCACTATGCAGGCTCTCAGTTTTCAGTCCCAGTGTGCTGCAGTGACAAAGCAGAAGCCTGTGATGAATGTTTGTTTCCCAGTGTGTACAGTTCCTCCCTTCCTTCCTCTAACTTTTGCCCTTGGCCTTACCCTCGGTGAAAGCTTCCATCGTTGGCACGCCTTCCGAGCCTGCTCAGCTGTGCTGGGACACAAACCCCATTTCCCCTGGAGAGCAATAATGCTAGCATTAGGGTCTACACGGAGCGATGCCAGCCCAAGGGCCTGGCATGCAATCGTCCACTGCTGCAAACAGAAGCACACATACACTGAATCCATTCCCGGCGCTGCACAAACAGATGCATGGCAAACAGGGATGCTCGCAGGTCCAAATCACCTCATGCAGCTGGGTGATGGAGTCCCACGGCGGTGAAAGGGGGCAGGCAGGGTTTTGGACTCATTGCATGTGTTTCTGTTTTGTTGTAGTATTACCATCAACTGCAGTTTAAGTCTTTAAGTGATCAACGTTTTGATTCGTCCCCATACTCATCCACTTGTCTCCAAGTGTGCGTGTATTTCTTTGTGGCTTTGGCAGATATCTTTCTGAGCTGGTCTAGCTGCTTGTTATGCACCATCTGATAATTGGTAATGCGTCTGTGGCTGCCTGCCTAATGACTAATACAGGTAGAGGTGCTCACATTGGCAAGCAAGCATGGTGTTGTCATGGGAATGATGTGTGGGCCTTTCTGCCTCTCCAGTTGTGAACCAGTGAGCGGTGCTTGACTGCCCACCACGTAAAGGGGCCAAAACTCTTCCACACACATGCTTGCACACACAAGTACGCATGTAGATGTGAGTCAGTTCTCTAGCATCTCTAAAGGAAGAGGTGGAGACAAGCTTGTATGTGCACAAGCAACAGTGAATCATAGTGTTAACATGGGTTTAATCAACACACCTGTAGAATATGCACCACTGTTTGTGTGCTATTTTAATCCTAATGTGTTCTCCGGCCTACTGGAAGACACCTTATCATTCAGTCTTTCTTTTTATAGCATTTCTCTTTATCTATCTGTTTATTTCTTGCTCTGTCAACCCCTTCCACCCACCCACTTGTTCCTCCCCTGTCCCACAGCTCCCATTTCTGTCTGCTGCCATGCTCCCGTGTCTCCCATTTGGAGAGGAAATGAGGCGAGGTGTGGATGCAAATACCCCTTGCTGCTTCCTGACTCATCATCCAGAGACAGAAACAAGGATGGTGTGAGGAGGAGAGGAGGGAGGGAGGGAGGGAGGACGAGGTGGAGGAGCATAGTTCTTCTGCAGAAAAACAGACTCACACAAGGCATACAGTTGATTGGTGCACGATGACAAATATGAAGGCAGAGTTTATTATCATCTAGACAGCTCTGACAAAGAAGAACAACAAAGAAAGTATAACCCACTGAACACCTTATTTCTCGCCTTCGCTCGCCATCCTTCTTTTTTTGTGGGGTGGCTGTCCCATCATTCAGTCTGCAGTGCTTCTTCAGCAGTTTTGAGGGGGTCATTCCTTTTCTCTGCCCCCTAACTTGTCCGGCTCCAGCTCACTTGATTGTTCAGTCGAATATATTGTAAGTGCTCAGCAATGCATGCTGGCTTGTTGAAAGCAAAGTTTGCCCTTCACTAGTATCTTACGCTGTTGGATTGGTCTGCTGACATGCAGAAGAATAGAAATGGATTGAGATTATTGGCATTTTGAGGGCTGTGTATGTGCGAATGTGTCTGCGTTTCAAAAGTGTTATTTTGCAAATCCTGTTTAAGACAGACTGGGTGATTAGGAGGGGAAAAAGTGTCATGAATTAGGCAATAGTGTTAAACATATTTTGAAAAATGCATTTAATGTCGCAAGAGCCACGAAGCTGGCAGCTCACACATCATCAGTGAAGTGCTGTTGCTACAGGATTCAGGCAGGATGTGATAACTTCAGTGTTATTCTCTGTGGCATTATGGAAATTGGGAGGGTTGTGTCATATTCACATTTAATTTTAGAATAGTAATTTAAAGAAAGGACTCAGAGTGTGCACATTTCCTGCATCTGCCTCAAAATCTACTAATTTTTTTTAAAGATATTCTGCTAAATATCTGACAAACGAACACAGACAGTAATTAGAAAGCCTCATAGTGAGCTCCTTGGTGGATGTAACTATGAGATTCCAGTTGTCACAAATATGTGTCTGCAGTTTCATTACAGTGATCTACAAAGTGGAAGCTGCTTCTGTTTTTTTTTTGTTTGATCTCAGGGATTTGTCTGGATGTGGACACGACAAGTTTCAATCAATCAAATGAAATTTCTGAGAGAGTAACCTGAGCTGTGAGAGAAGGCAGGAAGGTTGTACACAAATGTTCCAAATTATCTGAAGCCTATTTTGGAAATGGAAGCAAAAGGGTAAGTAAATGAATGTGTAATAATAGTACAAACAGAGTTACATCATGATTAAACAATTATCTTCATATTTAGTGTTGTGCACACAGACTATGGGGTCGGTTCTCCTACAATGTCATTTCCAAGTAATTAAAGATAATCAGCAATAATCAAATATAATACATTTCTTGAATCATGATGTTTGTCGAATCCCGAAATATCAGAAGTTAGTGATTAAATGCTACCCTCTGCAACAGAACTGATGCCCATACTGTCAGCTCCTCTTGTAGGTGGTTACACATCTTTTGTCAAAGGAGTCTGGTGGCTTCGAGGAGGACGATATAAAGGCTTCAGTTGTCCATTGGATAGGGCTGTCTGAAGACAAGGTATAGTGTTGAAAATATTATACACTTTAACTGATATGGATATTTTTGGTTCAGCCTTTTTTTAGGGCCCAATAACAGCTGCACATTCAGTAACTTAGCTTTCGTGCCAGTACGCCTGCATGCTTCATTAAAGTGTTGGCGAACCAACCATCATCAACCATAGGCAATATGCTGACTATGTAATAACAACCTAAAACCCTACTTTAAAGCTTGGAACAATCCCATTATGGTTCTTCAATGCAGAAAACGTCATCCAGAGTTTAATCTATCCAATAGTTGTCGAGATGTTTCCGAAACCGAAGAGGTAGGCGAACCGACCGACCAATAGACTCTTTTAGCGTGACTTCACATTCGATGGTTTGTGCAACCGCTGGGTTCTTAGGGGACCTAGGGGTACGCTGTTGACCTCAGCGACGGCGGCCGGATGTGTGAATCATGGGAAATGTGACGTCAGCTGAAAGGCTTTACGGAGAGACGTTGTCATATAAACTGGAGTATTCACTCAATTTTTGTTTCTCTGTCAATAAAAAAGGCCTAGCATCTCCATGTGAAGACATTTTGTCCCAGCTGGGCGGCCGGCTTGCAAAGCTTGATCATGCCTCCAGCATGATAGCTGTTCTCTAATGGCATGGGGTGCCCAATAATTTGCAGCGAGCAAAGTGGAATCCTAATGAGAGTAATGATTATCTCAGTGACCAGCTGAGCCATTTGCCTGGTTGGACCCGGACTTTGCCACTCATGCTGTTTGACAAGCCACATTTGAACAGAGAGGGGAACATTTTTCTTTGTCCTTCAAGAGACAATATACATCATTCAGACAAGAGCTGAAGCATCATCTCACATCAGAGCCTCCCGGGATCCCAACCTTTGTGTGTGTGTCTGTCTGTGTACATTTGTGTGGTTGTGCAGACTGCAACACACTTCATCTCAAGTGTCAGCCTCAGCCATGCTGCTGCCTCGTCTTACACTTCCTGTGAATTCTCTCTCACTCTGTCTTGTTCTCTCTTTGTGTAGCACCTCTAATATTAGTCAGGTCTAATTGCTGTGTTGAGTGCTAACTAAAACGCTAATCAAGCCAGTGATTTCCAGTTGAAGAGGAGAAGGAATGTGAACAGAAAACTGGTCCCCGTCCTTTGTAATCCCACCCACGCCCAAACAATGCTGTGTTTGACCTCGTATTTATCCCTCGTTCCAAAATGTCACGGGACAAGCCTTTTCTAACCTCAGTAATCTGTTGGATAAGTTGTTTGATCTATTTTTGCAAACACATATAGAAATGTTGACTGAGGAAGTACCAGAATGTCTCAGCTGAAATTGCAATTTGCAGTCCGGGGAGATTTGCGAATTATTTTCTTCCACCACTACCTATACATATTATACCTATTCAGTTTTAAACTACTCTGTGGAATTGATTTTTTTTTAACATTTCCCCCATCCAAATGGGGCTTATATGGTTAGCTTGTCTGTCCATACGTCCATCTGTACGTCTGTACAGAATTAAATTAAATTTCACACATGCTTTGTTGGAGCTTAAATGTGTGCATCTCATAATTGGTTTCTTCAATTTGCTTTTTAAAAAAAAAATTTTTAAGCATGTTTGAAGTTTGCCAATTTTCATGTCATTTTGTTCACGTTATGATTCCAGTATAGCTGAAGCATCTGTTGTCCTAGGACAGCGGTGCCAGAGACTCGTGACCCCCCACTGTCCCCAGAGGTGGTTGAAGAATACAAACATTAAGCGCGCACACACTAATAGACTAATTCGGAAGGCTGATGACATGTTTTTATTTGCAAGGTTCTATTTTGAATTTAATTACTATTTATCTTTTGTAACAATATGTGGCTAAAATTGACTATTTATAATCATTTTTCAATTTGATTTGATTTCTGGAAATCATCTCCCGACCCCCAACCCCACTTTGGGAGCCCCTGTCCTAGGACACAAATTTTCTAGCACAGGTCCTGACTCTGTATATGAAAAATGAAGCTGCGGTGCAGAAGAACATGTATACTATGCATATGTGTAAGTGGTAAAAGGTATGTGCCACTCAGACTGAAAATGCAATACAGAATTTTCCCACCAATCTTTTTGTGTCGGAATCTCGTTAAAATCCTTTCTGCCTTGAGGTTTTATACTCTTTTATTGGTCGGTGAATCTTCCCCCCACGCTGCCTCTGCCTTTTTTAAGTACAGGCAGCATGAACAAATTAAGACCTAGTTTATTAAACAAGTGAGCCTTTAAATTACAACAGACTGGCCTCACATGCATGGGTGACTGTCAGAGCCCTCTCCCCTCCACCTCCAGCAAAAAAACAAACACAACTGGGAGGGGCTGCTCTCCTCTGTCCCTTCTGTTATGTCCATTCTCAGAGATGAATGAAACCAGTACCAATGTTTTTTGAGGGTGCTGTAAGGGTGATTTAACATGATGCTGTGTGTGTGTGTCTTTGTCTGTTTGTATAGTGGGCTCGTTTAGGCAGAGGATAAATAGCCGTCCTCACATGATGCATTTGTTTGGCTTTATTTGGTTTAATTCCAGACAAATTCAGAAGCTTAGTTTTTGTCTTTCCTTAGTTGCTGCTTGCTGTTGAGTTGTTTGTTTTGTCTCCTTGTGTGAAAAGAAGATTGCACGGTCAGCGGATGTAGATGCAGTTGCAGACTTCTGGTTGGTTTAGCATCATTGTTGTTAGTGCTATGTTACTCTAAAGCCTATGTTTGGTCTCATTGCGCCTCTGTTTATCTCTGTTAAAGTGTGAGAGAGTTCACGCAGTTACAGCACAGTGTACATATAGACACCTTGATTATGCTTTTTTTATTCAAAAAAAGAAAAGCAGGTCAGTTAAGGTGGGATATTTGCTACTTGTGTTTGAAGAAGAAACAATTAGGCTACATCTAAAAGTAATTCAGGGCATGATTTGATGACTGTTATCACAGTTAATCACATTAAACAAGATGTTGTTAGATGAAAACAAATAGAAACACAATAACCCTTAGCTCTACTTAAAACTGCAGTCTTACATTTGCTTTAAACCCTCCAAATACAAACTTTACATCCATCCCAAGATGACATACATAGGAATAACTAAACCCACAACATCTTCAATCTCAGAAAAGAATGAAATGTCTTTTCTTTACAGAACGGTGTGCGGGTCCATTAACCTCACCACCCCTGCCTCCATCACCGCTACTCAAGGTATTATACTCCCATTAATCGGTGAATAAGACATCTGTGTACAAAATGTACTTTCACCCAGTAATTTCTTCTGATGTAGACGCTCCCAGCTACAGCACAACTTCTCACTGTTTAGTTTAGTCCTCTAAGCAGAAAAGTGGACGTACTAAAAATGACAGCTACAGATCCAGGCTCCTTACCTGTTGGCAGAGGTTATGTGAACGCCCACGTCTGTCAGTCCCTTTGTCTGTTTGTGTACAAGATATCTCTCAAAAGTTATCAATATATTATATTATACATTTATTATATATTATAATATTTTGTGTTTATTATTATATATTGATTATATTTATATTATATTGTTTTTGCTTCTAAATTTGTTTTGATTTTTTTCCTTTTGTGAAGTAAAATACTAGAAAATATTTACATATATGTGTTTATAAATTCACATTTAATGGCCGTTCTTTCAAATTTTTACCACTGCTTGTTTTCTATGTCAATAATTCTATTTTATGTGAATACATTTTTTTTTTCCAATTTATTTATAAACCTTATTATATCTTTTGTGTCATTAATGATATGTCTCTGATGAACATTTCTTCTAAGGTCATGTTGTGGCTCGGTCTGGAAAGTATTTTGACAGCTTGAGTTTTAATTATAGAGGACGTATACTCTTTTTAAGTGCTGTCTAGTTTGTTGCTCTCGCAGAACACATTATGCATATATCTCAAAACTGCTGTGTTAACACTGAATAGTAATGCTTTTACAAAAGTAACCCAGGAAAATGTTCAGGTTTTTCAAAACTGTTGCGCCTCTTCGAGCGGGTAACAGCCTTGGGTCCTCTAGGTAGATTTTAGAGCACTCTCTTTTGTCAGTCGAGTGTGGGGAGATTTGTTGGAGTGTTTATGTCTAATTTGAAAAGGAGCAGGGAGGTCATGAAGATAATTGGTGTGGGAGGAGCAGGAGTAGCTCTCCGGTCTGTTCTGAGCCTTCCCAGGCGTTAAGACCAGCAGTGTGAGGATGTGTGGGTATCTTCCAACTCTGACTCTGTATCCTCTGTTGACTTTGTGTGATTTGGTTTTATTATTACAGAGGATATGCATGTGATGTCACATTAGGCAGAAATCACTGCGGTTTCATAATTACCTTTAAGCTTGAAACCTAAAGGTGTAGGATATGGACATTAGGTAAAAGCTGCTGCAATGCAGCCGTGTCTGTCCATAATGAAATAATATTTCATTATCTCCAGCCGGACAGCCCAACATTGTATTTGTGTTGTTCTCTTCCATAGTATCCTGTCAGCCTACGCGTATAAGGTGACGTCATCATTTTCAGAGGGGTTGCGTTTTGCCCGTTAACACAGTCACGCTATAGGGTGGCGGTTTCAAAAGATTTCACTCTTGAGCCTGTTTTCAAATGTTTGCGCTTTCATGCCCCAAAAATGGCGTTTTTGGTTGAAACGGTTGCCGTGTAAACGAGGGGCCGTGTCCCCTTGCGAAAGTGACATCAGGCACGACCCGCCTTACTCTGCCTCTGTCGAGTTTATGCATGGTTCACCATGACTGTGAGTTAACAGCATACAGGCTGTATTATGGGTTGTCCTTGTTGTGCAAACTTTGAGCTGTAGCTCGCCGTGTAAACACACCAATCTCTTAGGTTGTCGCAGTTCCTCCTGCCCGGCCTGCTGCTGCTGCTGCTGCTCCTCTCAGGGTCACTCCTCCTCTGGAGTAGCTGCTGGACTTGTCTCAGGGCCAGGCAGAGCAAACAGGCCTCCTTCAAGTTACATGATTCTTCTGTAATGTTTTAGAACACCTTTCATACCGTCCCAAGCCGCTGCCTTCCAGTCATCGCCATTTGTTTATACTTCAGGACAAGATCCCTGATTAAAACAAGAAGATTAAAACAATCCCGCCCACCACCACACATCTCTGCCGTCACCGTCTCTCCTGCTCAAGGCCAACCTTCAGTCACATCAGTTTTTCAAACTGTGCCGCGTGTGCTCCCATCACTGCTAAGGAGGAAATATATAATGTGAGAGAGAGAACCAAATGTCCACAAAGAGGCCTGTGTGTCTGACAAGTGCATGACTCATATTTTATCAGTGGCACAGACCTTACCATCCCACTCGCTTGTTTTGATTTCCATCAGGCTGTATGCTCATTTAAAGGCTTCTCATTCTCTCCCCCGTCTTTCAGACACATTCACCTCTAATGCTATTGTCTGTCATACTTGTCCTGTTACAGCTAGGGCCTCTCCAGATTCCTGCCTTAATGCAGCCCATTGCCTTCTGACCTTTCTTTATCATTGCCTTCGTCTATTATGTGAGAGGACCATTAGCACACTGGGGTCATGCAGCCCCAGCTGATGCCCTAAGTCTCTACGCCGAAGATAAAAAAGCAAGCGCAACCCGTAGAGTCATATGGGAGTACGCTCTGCCTGAGAAGCTGTGACCGACTTCCCAGAAAGTCTTTTCCATATTGTATGAAATATAATCACCGGCTGGAGTGTGTGTGTATATATAGACCATTCATATGATAAAAGCAGCAAAAGAGCTTCCTAAAATATAGTCGGGCTCATCCAGGAATGTCAACAGGCTCACAGGGTCTGACGTTGTAGTTCGATTACGGATTCTGTCACATTCTCAGACAGTAATAACTGAAAATGATTGGAGTGTCATACTACTTATTTAATCCCTTGTGTCTGTGTGTGTGTGTGTGTGTGTGTGTGTGTGTGTGTGTGTGTGTGTGTGTGTGTGTGTGTGTGTGTGTGTGTGTGTGTGTGTGTGTGTGTGTGTGTGTGTGTGTGTGTGTGTGTGTGTGTGTGTGTAACCTAAAACCGGAGAATAATCCTCCAGAAAATGCTTAGCCACAGGGCTGTCATGTGGTGGAGTTGAGCATCCTTGAGGCACAGATGCCTTCAGGATGTAGGTGGGACATAGAAAAGTGTCTCGGATAAAGACTCGATATTTTGTCTCTTGCATATCTATGATTTTGTCTGCTGGTTTGTCAAATGACATATTATAAGATGACAACGAGCTCATAGAAACTGATTCAGAGGGATAGGATGAACTTCCTTTATCATTTATTGCAGCCAACCACGATGGAAGCGAATCAATGTTGATTTGCACCATGTTACTGTTTATTTCTGCTCAGCATCCCCTTAGTGCTGATATCCAAGTCAATCCAGCAGGTGCCCTATCATTGACTGGCATGTTAATCAGGTGGGATTAGGCCTCAAGTGGGTACAAATGTTATGGAAAATGGTTTGAATTACATGCTAAGCTCCCATGAGCCTGTAATCCACCGCCCTTCACTTGGGAGAGTCATCCACGTGGTGAAGTGGGTGTGTTTTTCGTCCACGTGCGAGAACGGTCCACACGCTGCGCCCATACACACGAACCCAATCCTAATCCTTCACAAACAAAATCCACGGTGGTCGAAGCTGTCACTCTCGGTGACTTCATCTGCTTATTCGGCCTTCGCAAGAACATTAATGTAACCGATGTGTGAGGGGGAAAGAGGGATGGAGAGAAGAAAGAAAGAGAACCTCTTGGTGTTTTTTCGAATGTAATCAACGTGTTTGTCCCCCCCCTGAGCTGCAGACGGTGCAGATGAAGATAGTCGTGCCAGCAAAGCAATAGATCAGTATCTCAAGGACAGTTTACCCCCATATACCTATCGCCCAGTAAACAGAGCGCTGACTCTGGGACAGTCGTTTTTACCCTTTTTTTTCTGTCACTCAGTTCTCATCCGGCCTCTTGGCTCTTCTCTAACACAGCATACTTTAAAGATCCCTCTGACCTTTCCCCCCTTGTTGCTTATTGCCTCTCTGCCAGGTGGTCGAGGTTACATTATCATCACGATTAACAGATGGTAAGTAATCTTCACACACCGGACAGAAATCCCCTCAGAGGATAGGGGAAAGGTGAGCCCTTTCAAACGCGGGCCCAGTTTTGAAAGTTGGGTTTGTGCCTGGAAGGAGAGCGACGCTGTTTTCCTGCCTTAACAGCTGCTGACGCGAAGTTTCGAATAGAGATCTGAGTAAAGCAGAGGAGTCCACAGATTAGACGTGAGTGGGTCACAAGGGGACGAGGCAGTCATGTAAGCAAATTAAAAGTATTATACGGACAGGAGTTTATAAGGTGCAGAGGAGGGTGATGGTCAGTGGCCTGTGGCAACTGTTGGAATGAAAGAGGTTTCCTACCATCTACTGACTCTGTAAGATGACAGAAGCCATGATGATGATGATGATGCAGTGAACAGAATATTCATTTTATATTATTTTTATTTCAATGCTATTCATCATTGCCTTTGCCACCGAGGTCATGTTTTCCGTCCAGTTTGTTTGTCTAGTCAGCATGATTACGGGAAAACTACTATGTCTGCATGCCAATAAAATCAACACGGAAACCACCCAAAATCAGAAGCATGTGGGGGGAAAACATGTTTTTTTTCTTCTTTTTTCTAAGGGGTAAATTCATCTTTTGATCAGACTTTGTCCGACTAAAGAGACATGAAGCAGGGAGAGAAGAAAAAAGCCGTTAATAAATGAAGGTATGAAAGATTTATCTTCACAAGCCCGTAGATACTGATCTCACTGTGAGGTCTCTCCGTCTCTGTGTGTGTTTGTGTGTGTTTGTACTGTAGGTGCTTGTGTGCAGTTCACCCCCAGGGATGTATCAAGGCAGATATGAGCACACACACACACACACACACACACACACACACACACACACACACACACACACACACACACACACACACACACACACACACACACACACACACACAGATGCCTCATGAATAGACTGTAAGGTCATTTGAAATAAGTGTTGTCCATGTGACAAGCCCAGTGACTGTCCTCTGTGGAGGAGACTGGTAATTGTCTTCCCCGCATCATTAGCCCTCCTCATCGACTTTGTTTGTATGTGTTCAGCATTTGCCGCAGCCAATCAGAGCTGCTCACCGCTCCCCTCGAACCCCTCGAACCCCCACATCGCCGTCTCGTCCCCGCGTCGGCACCACACCTCATTTCTTCCTCTGTCATGTCCTCCCCGTCTCTCGCTGTCTCTTCCTCTGGTGATGGATCAGAGAGAGAGAGAGAGAGCCTCACTAGTGACAGTCCATTTGGCGTTGGGAAAGTGACTTCATTTCTCTCCTCTCATTCGGCAACCTTCTGCCGCCGCGATCGTTTGTAGTGTAAAATAGGTTGCAAGGCTGAACGCTTCTGTTCTCCGACCTGGGATAATAGCTGTGATAATGGCATCGTTTGTTGGAGAATTAATGTGTGCTCCCCCCCACCCCCCCACCCCCTGTCTATATGGGCAGATTGTTAGTGAGCCGGGTAGTTATGGTGAACATGTGGAAATCTCTTCACCTCCCTTTGGCTGTGGTGGTACTCAGTGTACCTTCTTCACTCCTCTTCCATGCATCATCATCATCATCATCATCATTTTAGCACGTATCACACAGTGATCCTAATCTTTACTGTGCTTGTCCATCAACAGAGACACACCATAACCTTTCCCTGTCTACTCTCTGACATATCTGTAATTCTGTTGGTCGTTTCTGATGGATATGAATAATAACATTTGTATAATTAAAGATTCTGATAAACAGTCTGAGGCAGAGTATTTAGTCATATTTAGACAGAGCAATGAGTGTTAAGGGCAAACTGAGGAGCATGTGGATGGAGAGCAGATGAGCGGATTTTACTGCAGAGGCGGTTTAAGAAGTTTGTATGGATGTTAAACTTTTCACCTCTGTTGCTGGCATCACAAATTCAAGCTGCCACAACTGAGTTTGATTCATGAAAGAGGAAAGAACAAACTTGTTTAAGGCGGACGGAGTGACAAACAGCTTTAATACTAAATATTACAGAGAGAAGAAAGTAAATATACAATTAAAAATAGAGCAAATTAAACTCATCACATGTTGAACTAGAAAGCACTCAGAGAGCAGATTAACCTCCACCAGCGCCATTGTCACTAAAAGACTAATTCCTTGATCTTGCACTATTTGGAATCAGTCAGTAGTTTATCGGTTATCAGCAAAATTAGGATTTTCAATAATGGCACATCTGGATCTATTTTTCTAGATCTTACCTCTTACCCTTTCTGTAATGTGACCCAATATATATTGCCCCCCTCCAAATCTATATTTTAATCTCTCATATCCAGCTTGGGATCCGGATCTGGATCAAATAGTAGTGGATCATCATGATATTGGCAAAATGTTCCTAAAAGACCTTATCTCACGTTGTTAAAGAATGTTTTATTCTTGTTTTATTTAGTCTGTTTCAGCATTTTGCTCTGTGCGCTGGTACGGTCCATGAAAAACAAGAGGAGTTTGCAAGGCATTGTTGGAAGTGTGCGGTAAAATTGCAGGCACAACCTTGCAGGACCTCACTGACCTGTATGAGGTCAGGACTTTGAGGAAGGCCCGGACAGTTCTGGCTGATTCTAGCCATCCAGTGACTCGGGATTTTAAGCTGCTGCCATCCGTGGAACAGATTTACCCTTCCTAAGTGGAGGACAGGCAGGCTTAAAAACTCCTTTGTACCAGCTGCCTTTGACCTTTTAAAGGACTCAATGTAATTATTTTATCCTTTTAATGAAGCCCAGATATCATATATTATTTATTATTTCTGTAGCCCCTTTTCTTGTACCCGTTGTATTTTATTTATTTATTTGTGACTGTTTTCACGTTGTCTTTATCTTACATCTGTTTTTTATTGACTCTTGTTTTATCTGTCGCATTGTTTATTTCTGATTGTTGAATTTATCATTGCTGTCTGTTTTATATTGTTTTATATTCTGCTGGCTGCACAACAATTTGCACCTTAATAAAACTATATCCTTGATCCTACAGTAGTTAATGAACTAGCCCTGTGAGTGTAGTCGCTATGTCACCAAACCTCTAGAACTAGATGTTTCACAAAGATCCGCTCGTAAATCAGTTTAATAGTAAATCATATGAACAGATATCTAGTGTAATATGCCACAATCTTAGAAACCCCATTCCTCCGCTGTTCTCTGTTTAAATGAAATATTAGTGACCCTTTCATGTGTTCCTTCGTGAAGAAGCTCTGTAGCATGTTTCAACACCATTTCTATGTCACGGTGGCTGCCGTGGATCCTGCAGATATGGAAATGGGTCGTAGCTAAAAAGGAGTTGAACGGCTAGTGATGATGTCGATGGAGAGGCTCATTAACTGGGGCATCGTACCGCAGGTGGAGAACTTGTCAGATGTTGTTTTTTTTTTATTTGGACCAGGAGGGGTGTGGAGGGTGCTGTCATGCACCTGCTGATCGTCCTGTATGCACATAAGGAGGGCTAAACTTCACTCCGTTAGCTTTTCAGTGCTATCTACCCACACTTGCTGGCTGATGAGATATTGAGTAAAGCATTTACAGCATCAGTCTAACACTAACTGATAATCTGCCCATAGCCAGGTGGCCTGGAGGGATTTGACCCCCAGGGTTTGCTGTTGTCCCAAGAAGAGAGATTGAGTTCTGTGGCAGCAAAGCAAGACTGAACCTTATCTTTTCTTAACTTTTTTTTTTTTTAACTGTCTTCTCTGTGAGACCTTCGGGGCATCGAGCTCAGCAATCTGAATTAGATCCAACAATTTAATCTCTTTTCTATTAAAACCCAGAAAACGATTAAAAAAAAAAAAAAAAAAACGAGTCAAGAGGAGTGACAGTCTCCAAAACAGAGTTTAGCAAGTGGCTTCTGCCTCTTTTCTTTATTGTTTTTCCTCACTCATCAGTGATCCAAGCCACCATGAAAAAGCCAGAGCCAACTTTCAGAGTTCTTCTAAATCACACAGCATCTAAGTATAGTCCTCCTGTGACACCCAGTGACATTCTCATTTGTCACCACTGTATCCTCTGATCCGTCCCACTATTCTAAGAGTGGATCCTGTAAAATATCCTCTGTGGAAAAAAACAACAAAAGCCCCGAGTCACGCTGAGCCATTGATGTGTTTAACTTCTGCTATCCCACCAGAATACACTGAAGACACATTTCATTACAAAGGTATTTATAGTACTGCTGTACTATAAATAGGTTGCCATTAGTAATATATATCTTTTTTTCCCACTTTTACAGACATTGATTACTCAATCTTGTACTGGTTGTATGTTCAATTACTATATTTTGATATTGGCACACCAAATAAAAATCAATAAACAGGAGCTTAATGGGCATTATTTTGATTAATAAAAACATATTATATTATATCTATATTTTTAACCAGGGTCTTCCTATGATTATGTTAATTAAGGACTCCGGAAAGAGTAAACAACAGCAACAACAACAGGTACAAACATTCAAAGTCTTTTCTGACAGTAAGTAATACACGCTTTTCCTAAGCAGTTGGCTCCAATAATTAATCCAGTGGCGCTATTTTCTGTCACTTGAAGTAAGAGATAAGCCTTGAAATGATTTATGTAAAATGTAAGTTTCATTTGCACCAACTTTTGCTGGTTTTCTAGACTCTCTGTTTTGTTAATCTCTACAATGGAGGTGGCAAGAGGAGAGTTGCCTGTCATCAGAATGGCAGCAGTGAGAGAATCAAACCCAGATTAAAAGAAAAGTTGAAGTTTCGCTTTAAGTGGAGTGAAGTTGAAGTTTGTTTTTTTTGTGGGGTTTAAGAGAAAAGTCGAAAATGGAAATTTAAAGCACCTTTAACTTTAACTTATGTTTTGGCAGTAACTGTGTATGGTGTAGTGAATCTTCAGTATCACCTGAATCTGCAGCTCTATCCTTTAACTTTGCAGAGTGTTATTGTGAAGCTGTCTGACTAAAACCTGACTGTTTTGGTTCACCCCCCACCGCTTTCATAGGGTTGGAAAATACGTTATTGCAGGTTTAAGGGCTGCATAATTTCATTCAGTACCGTATTTCAGACTAAACCGCTTCACAGGTTCCCTGTGTTTTTGCATTTTTTTTAGTTTATCTGCAATAACACTACCTTTAATTTAATTTAACTGAATATTTAAGAATTCAAACATCAAACAGACCTATTATCTTCAAGTCTCCTCTTTCCTGACCGCAAACCTGCTAATCAACACCTGCCGGGCTTTTCTCAGCTCCAGGAAGTAGATCCTCTTCTCCTCTTTCTCCCAAATAGCTGTTAGTCTGTCTATTCCTCTGCAGTTGTTGATCGATGAGCACCAGTTGGCTTTGTCGCCACCACTAAGATGGTGATCCAGGGGGCCTTTTATCCGAAAATACATTAGGAAACACACATAACAAACATAAATGTCTGTACAGCTAAAAAAGAACATTCAAGTTCCATTTAGTGCCGAGTGTTGATTAATTGATATGGCGGTCGAAACTGTTTTCCTACTTGGAGTCATTTCGGCAGTCATGGTCGCTCGGAGGCAACAGCGGTGTGTTTTGTTTTTAATAGCCGGGTAATTGTGAGTGGCAACCTGATTCACTTCACTTCCTGGGAGAGCCGTTGACAATGCACAGACATTGTCGACTCTCGCAGACAGTCATGCAAATGTGTGCTTTCTGGCACGTGCTCATTTCATGCACGCACGCTTTCTCGCACACCATCTCGGTGTTAAAAGTGTCTGCTACATAATTAGCCTACTTTAACAGTATTAATGGGGTTAATGGGCTCCTCGGGGTCTAATACATGCTGATGGAGAAAAGGGGATGATGTCCTAGTGATTGCAGAGAGGGAGGGGGAAGGGTGTGTGTGCGAGTGTTGGGTGTGTCGTTATGTCGAAGTGCAGCTGGTGCTTATAGCGCTGCGTCATTTCTTACACACACACACACACGATGCAAAGTTTTTCCTTTCACCAACTTGCTCAGAGGTGCAAACAGGCCCCACCAATGTTCGTGTGCGTTGTGCTCCGTGAATGTGTGCAGAGACAGAGCTGTTCACAGTGCACGGGGGAACGTTAAGGGGCGACTTAATTGGCCGACGGAGTTCAAAGGTCAGGCTAGTTTTCTTTTACGACGACATGGCAGTTTTTTTTGGTGTTTTTAAAAAAAAAATCCACAGGATACGTCAGTAGAAAAACTAAGCATCTGTTGTGTTTTCTACGTGTGCATGTGTGTGTTAACACAGAAGTCTATGTGTGTTGCTGTAATTGCACTTTATTAGTCATGGCTCAACCACTGCATAGCCCAGACTATAGCCACTAAAACACCAGAGTGTGACCCAGATACCACATAAGTTAATGAAAGCTGATTTATGACTGTGGATGTTTCTGTTCGTTTGTCTGTTTAGCTCTGCCTGCTCGCTTTAGCTTGCAGCCCTGACCGCGCATTTGGCCCCCTTTTTTTTTTGGAGAGCATCCAAGCACAGAATTAGTCTGTTGTCTGTCTGTCAGAGCGTCACAGGGTTAACAAAGCAGATACACTTCTTCATCAAAGACTTGGCATGAATAACGCTCAGGAGCGTGTCCAGGGCCATTCACCCAACACTCTCACTCCCACTTCTCCTTATCTTTGCCTGTACTCGGTAGTCTCTGCAGGGGCAGCCAAGTGCAGCCTCGCTCTGATTGCTCCGATCACAGCAAGGATGCCACATTATAGGAGCACAGGCTCGACCATTTGCGCACAAACCTGATTAGAATCCCCTCCATACATATGCAGCAGAAACACGGCGTGAGCCGTTCCAAACTGTGTGAGGCTTAACTCTTGATAGCACGGAAATAAGTGTGTTTGTGAGAGGAAGTCTGGTCATGAGTCTTTGCATCAAACGGGAACGCTTAAGCTGTGAGGAACAATGATGGAATGGAAATCAAAAACATTCTTTGCTAATGTTTTACTCTTTGGCTTGGATCTGGAAAAACCTTCTCCAACTTCCAGGGTTTTTTTTTTTGGAAAACTTTCAGTCAAGATTTTCACAGCTCTGAGACTGCACTCATAAAGGCAATAAATTACATTTGATTGATCAATTACTCAGGCAGAGTCTCTGTTCTAGCACCATTGAACCTAAGTGCTGCTTTTGACACAGTGGACCACACAGTTTTAGAAAGATTTAGAAAATAGGGTAGGACTCTCTGGAACTGTCCTGACTCTTTTCAGTCAAATCTAGCTCCTTTTTTTTTACACTGCCTACTCCACCCTGTACTGACTGCAAACTCTTTTCTAAACTCAATTTTAAATAATCATTTGATCTTTGCATCTCTTCTCTGCACTTTTCTATTTTTAATGGTGAGTTCTAAATCTTAAATGCGTCCTTTATTATGTTTTATTACTCTGTAAAGCCCTTTGTAATTACCCCGTGTATGAAATGTGCTTTACAAGTAAAGCTATATTGCCTTGCCTGGCAACACCTCATCCTTCACACGTGTTCTCCAACATATCCCTCTGCTAAGGACTTGTTGACAAATAGATCTGAATTAGGTAATCCTAGATTGGATTACATTAGATTATTGGATTAGGTGAAATCAGAGCCTAATGATCTAAGAGCTTTAAAGTCGAACATTACTGTGAGCGACAAACAGTCGCGGCCGTGTAACAGCAGGGGTTTACCATATGCTCTGAGGGCCGTTAGCGTGTCTTTGTGTGTGTCTTGGTGGGTGAGATGCATGGATATACGGGTATACAGCGGTGCATGCTGTGAGAGCTCTATGGCAGTGGCCAGTGTTAATCTGTTGGTACTGTAGGTCCAACTGAAATGAACTCAGCAGGGACTGTATGTGTCACCACCTTTTATTCATGATGATAGTCTTTTTACAGCATTGTCCTCCTTTCAACTCATTTTCTCACACCTGATTACACTGCAACAAAAAAAAATCACTTCAAGAAACTCGTATCTTATTTTTAACATGCTATTTTTCCTCACAGAACTTAAGTAACCTTTTCGAGCATCGTTGCTATTACTTTATTAAAGTAAGCCAGACAGTAATAATGTCTTTATTTTTTCTTAAACTTGTTAAAGGATCAGTCATTGCCTCAAAACCTTTATATCTAAATAAGATTATACGTGATATGTTTTTAAAATACTGTTGATGAAATACTGCTGACTCGACAAACACAATGCAACGGTTGCTGCAGTGGAGACTCCTATACTTGTATGGAAGTGTGTGTGATAAAGGTGAAGCTTCTCGCCATCAGGTATGAAGAGGCAGAAAAATGTTTCCACATTGTTCTCTATTGATCTGTTTTAATAACTTGACTTTGTCAGATTGTGTCTTGCAGGATAAATATATTTCTGCCAATTTAAAGACGCCCCATTACAGCGGCAGTCGTCAATATTTAAACAATTTTGTGAAAAGTGTTACTTATAGTGACAAACTCACAGAGTAGCATCTCATTCATTCAGCTCTATGGAGACCTTTTTGTGTCTTTCAGCTCATTGTTTTGGTTGTCTGATCTGCACCTCTACTCTTTTCAACCCCGTGTTTGGAAACAGAAGGCAGCTCTTTTTCATTTAAAAGCTCTCTTACCCTGCTGTCAGATTTTTTGTTGTTGTTGTTGGATACTAATCATTTAGACACAATATTTTTGCATCTAGAAGGTGTTTTTTTGCAGTGTGCATACATCACAGGTCAAGGCCACTCTTTTTCCATTCTTCTCATGCTACTTTCAGTCGCTGTAATCATCTTACAAGCTTCCCTATATATATATATATCTATACTGTATATCACCTCTCCTCTAATAATTTCATTTCTTCTCTCGGTGTCCTGTGAGTATGAGTAGCATGGCAACATAAATAACAGGCAATCGAAGTTGTGCGTAGATAATCCTGCCTCTCGCGGCGATGGCACTGGGAGTGTGACAGGGACTGATGAATGCAGGTGCAGCTTATTGGAAAGGACAGCTTGCATGCCAGCATCAACAGCGTAGATGATCCCCGGATAATACGGCTGGATACTCGGTCTTAGATACCACAACGCGCACAGACGCACAGATAGACATGTGCAGTTGAAGTACACTTGCTTACCCGCATGCTGAAACAGCAATTCAGCAGCACAAGTAGCGCTCTTTATCTCCCTTTATTAGGACATCTGCCTTTCGGTTTATCCTCTGAGACCATTTCCTGTAGCGCTGGTAGTGTGTGTGTCTCCTTTTGTCTGTGTGAATATGCACGTGTTTAGTTTTATTAACAATTATCTAAGTTAAGGGAGCTTTTTTTCCCCCCCTCCTTTACAGAAAATATTCCAACATTTGATGCCAGATGCTGTAAGTCTTGTTGGTGTTTGTGCGCTTGTTGCATAAACACCGCCCCTCACTAAATTACATTTGTATACAATGGAGCAGGCAATTTGTCATTGTGTCTAACCGCATGTTAGGGAGACAGACTCAGCTACCTGTGTCTAATGAATTCCCAAACTAATGTCATCAAGGACAGGTAGGGATGAGCCTAATGCAATCATCTCCTCACAGCAGTCCCAATTCGCCTTAGATAGATCCAGATACAGTGTGCTGATGAAAAGATGCAGCTCATTAGGAGCTCCTGTAAGCATCAATGTACTGGCATCCTGCCTCCCTCCCCGAAGGTGTCATCAGGTAAATCCAGTGAGTGTAAAATAGAGTTGAATCTGGGGACGCTTTTTGCTTTTTAATTGGCCGGGACATAAAGGAGTCAGTGGCAAACGTCTTACAGTTCTCATAGTGTGGAGGAACGGGGGGAGTGAGGTCTGACATGTTGTGGGGAAACAGGTGAGCAGGTTGGTGTGTGGCGTTTGTTGCACTAAAGAAACACACAGAAGGGATTCTCATGATAATGAATAATAAAGGAAAACATAAGGGCTTGACTGTTCAATTTTCACTTAAAATTATATAATTCAAAAATATCTGTAACTTTTGGATCAGATACATAAATACAGCAGGATTTAATACTGATGGCACACAGGTGAATTTACATGTATGTTTAAATAATATATACTCATCACTTGTATGAACCGACAGGGAATTATCATTCAGCTCATTGATTAGCATTTGTAACAGGCAGATGTTTTCAGTCAAAAAGCTTTAAATCCTGCAGTAGGCCTACTTTACCTGCTCAGGAGGAATGGTGCCGCCTTAAGGCCCACTTATGCTCCCTCTAAGTACGTAAATGGATCGATCTCGTCCTCCGATCGGAGGGTTAGGAGCTCCTCGACCTCACGCTGTCTCCACGATCTGAAGACATTTTTGATTGATTTTCTTCTCCTGTGAGTTAGCTGCTAACTGCTACTAGCTGCTTTTGGAATCTCCGGCTTGTGGGTCACACTCCCATCTAGCTCGCGCCGTACATGCAGAATCAATTTGGCACATATTTATAACATCTACTGCCGGGTCAGAGATGGAACAAAACTTCATTACCCATTTGAAATGTTTATATAGAATGGTGAGGCAATAAAGGACAACATATATGCCTTCAACATATGGTGTAAAGGAGCCAACGTGGCATATTTAGCAGCTATAGAGCCAGATATTTTTTCGGGAGACGGTGAAGACCAAAACCAGAGCTACAAGGAAGTGAATGTTGGACTCATATTTATATGTGGCCAGAAACATAATATCCAATGATGGCAATATTGCTATGTAACTAATGGGTGTGTAAATAAGAAACGTCAAATGTGATATTATGTCATTATTGTGTTCTCAACTTGTTCCCGTCCCAGTTTTAAATGACTCCAGAGAGTCCTCTGCAAGTAAAGGAACAGAAGTTCACCTTCTCAAATCCGGCAGGCTACTTTATAGAAGTCAATAAAATGTAAAGCCTAGAAATTCTAAGCCTCAAGCATCAAACTTTGAAATAATGCTTTGAAAATAATTTCTAGAATGAAACATCATAAGCCTGTTAGGTAAGTTTGTACTATACACGCATCACAGTGACAGTTTTAAACCTGTCGTGACAGATTTAAAGCAGCACTGATGTGTTGCTGCGGAAAAGGACAAAACGTGACTGTAATATTTCCACGACAATAAGGCCCCTTAACTTTCACTGCCTCTGTTTGCCAACCTGAGGTGTCTGAACATGTTTAGATCATTCTTGTCTAAGTAGCATGTGGGCAAAACACCATGGATTCGTCAATTATACATGAATGAGGTCTTGTCTGCACGTCTTTAAGAGAGGCAGACCACAAAGAAGCTGCTCTTAACCACAGATGACAGCTGATTGGCTGTGGTGCACTCTTTACTCAAAGAGTTAGAATCATCCAACACTATAAAACCTATTAATTCAATAATGTGTTTACATAGAGGGAGGAGTGTGTGCGGCTGTTTGTGTTCGTGCGATGACACTGTGTGTTGTGCGTGCAGGAATGTTAAAGGGAGAAAAGGAGCCGTTTTATTCTCAATCTCGTCAGCATGAAAAAAAACCTTGCTGCACCTGTGACCAAATTGCATCCCTCCTCCTCATCTCTTCTGTCCTGAAGGCAATTTGTTTCCTCCCTTCTCCGTTAGTCATGCTATCCAAGCTAGTTGTCTGCATTCAGGCTATAGTGCAGGCCATACCCGTGTGTCAAGCAAGCTGTGTGGGAAAATTACAGGGTTTAGTCGCTGTGGTGTGGGTGATTGGGTGGACTCTGCAGATGACTATTGGAATGCATTGGACAATAATTGCACTGGTGTTCAGAGAAGATTGGTTTATTAGAGACACATCGTTCTTACTTTGCCAATTTTGCTATTTTAAAAAAAATCACTCAATCGATTTATATATAAATATATACAGGATTAGAGTCTCTTATCTAAAACCAAAAATCCACCTCCTGCAGAATCTGTCTCGTCAGCTCTGAATTAATCCCATTCCTCAAACATCTGACAGAACGCCTTACATTATCTGTGCCTTGAGACTGATGACTGATGCAGTGAGTTTATAACTCAAGGGAAAGTAACTCTAGTGTCAAACTTTCTTCTGGGATGTTCTGGCAGTGAAAGTGACTGAAGGTGATGAGATTCTTCAACCGCTTAATCGGATCCTACGGATGGATGCTGGGGTGGTGGTGGGGCTGAAAGTGCAGCAACAAAATGCAACAAAGAGGCAGCAATGTCGCACCCTAAATGGACCGCCAAATTGGGAGGGCGTGTTGATGACGTTTGAGGGGAGGTGAGGCACATGTCCATGTGTGTGTTTGCAGCAGTGCAACTCCAGTTGTCTGCCCGATCTATAGCTCGCAGGCTTTTTCAGAATGCCTTATCTTATCTAACACCCCAGCCGACAGGTTCCTCCTGTGACAGCTACCCATTAAGAAATGAATAGGGTTTAATCTTGGCTGGGCGCAAACGTCGTTTCCAAAACATCGTTTTTACTCCGACCACACCTTGCAACCCTCACGAGATTTGGTCTGATGTCCCCTGAAGCAGGAAAACAACTGAAAAGAGGTTAAAGCAGTGGTTGAAGCACATCGTAAAATAAACCGTTCTCATATGAGCAGAGGAGGAGAATAAAGATTTTGTTTTTATCGTCTCTGTATGTGCGTACTGTATGCACAAAGTGCAGTGTGTGCTTTTTGTGTGGGCTTGTCCACGTCTAAGTATATCTAGTGTTGTATGTAACCTCTCCCAGTGTCTGTGGTTACACTTATTGGGCAGTTCCCCAGTTAGGTTTGTGGTGAAATGTAAACAAGGCGACTATGGGCCTGTTTTCCTGCATGGGCTAACTTTAGCATGCTTTCAGGCACACGGATGAAAAACTGGACTGGCCTGTTTTTTTTTTGTGGTTGAAAAATGACTAGGGACGTACTGAATGGAATTGGCTCATTTAGTGCAGTGGTTGTGTGCTTTTTGTAAATTGTGAAACCTGTTTTTTTTTTGGCATCCAATTCTTTTGTCTCGATGAGAGGCGTGACACGAGCACAGGAAAGAAACGCAATGAAACATGCAGTTTAATTACCAGAGAGCAGAGAGAGGCAAGGCACACAATAGTCTTTGTGAGATGTTACGCACACGGCAACAGTCAAAGTTAAAGGTAGAAGTGTGCTGAATACTCACAATGAAAAATGACATGAGTAGAAAGCACTCTGAGAGCACATACCTCCACCAGTAATACCATCGTCATCTAAAATATGAGGCGGAAAATAGTCATAAACTAAATCCTGTAACGACTGTTTATCAAAGGTGTATCACCAATGATTTAAAAAAAACATCATACAGTTACAGTTTATTCATATAACAGATTCATTTACATGATAAATACTTTCATGTTTCTATACAGAAGAAATTGAGCCTCTCATATTTGAAGATTCCTATAATGCATCTCTTCCAGTAGACTGACGACATCGTATCATTGCACCCAAGGCAGACACTGTAGCACACACTATATGGTGATGTCACCATGATAGCTTTGCTTTACTTTACTCTGCTCTGCCTCGTACTAGATTATGTAATACCCAGGGGTTCATATCATATTCTCGGTCTGGTTCTCAAAGGAGCACCTGCAGGTGTTGCTTGGTGCTCACCTTTTGCACTGAATGAAGCAGAATGTTTTAGATCACCGTCATCACTTGAAGCCACTTAGGTATAACAGCCTCCTTATTTTCAACAGTCTATTGCCTCCATGCAGACCATCTAATATTGTGAAACTTGCCTTATTTGACAAAGGCAATGCTGTTCTCACCACATACCTTCTTCCAATTGTTCTGTTCTTTTTCCACCCATTTTCTGGAAATAAAAAGCTTAGTAACTTTACAATGGGGAGAGTAAATGTCTCACAGTAAGGGGTCCATGTGATCAGCTGACTTTGTCAATGATGTTGGGGATACGCAAAAGCGCTTCCTGTTCCAAAACATGTCACGCAGTGTTTAATTTTTCGTCTAGATGTAACCTCTTGCCTTTCACAGATAAATGAAGTCCGTTTGGTGACTCTAAATCTGCACTATCTCAGCTTCATATCAGTGACTCGAGTCTCAAATTCTGTATATTTGCCAGGATTTAAAATCTTACATCTGGAAACATGAAATTAATTATCTTGTCTTAAATGGGGTTTTTTAATAGCCTACTAATCTCTAGACTGAACAAAGTTATTTTAAGATTTCTTGTCAAGTAAAATTATCTTGATGCATGAACAGATCATTTCACTAGTATTAAGCCATTTTCCCCTCAAATTCAGTCTTTATTTCTTGTGTTTTAGCTACTCTTTTTTTTGCAGTGAACCCCTCTCTGTTACCATTCTCTGACCCAATACATATTTGGGTCAAATACACACTTATTTTTCGTGATACCGGGAAAAATAAATGTTTAAAAGAAGTTTTCAAAATTGAACAAAGTGAAAACGCGATCCAGAATCCACATCCTTAACCAGATCAGCCTCAAGTTTTAATCGGCTCTCCCTTGGCCCAAAATCAACTGCTATGCAAAATTCCATCAGAACCTGTTGGAAACTTTTTGAGATGTCTTGTGGGAAAACAAAGAAAGAAACATGGGTGATCGCATTACCTCCTCCATCTCTCGGTTTTCTAAAATAAATATTAAAAAAAGCGCATTTCTACAGAGGAAAGTGACGCCAACCCAAATATGTACACCGAAGTGCTCAAAGATATTAATTATGTTGATCGCTCACAACACCGGGGTGAGATATACGCCTGTTAAATAGTTAATGAAATTCAACAAAATGAACATCTATTTTTGGTGTTGACAAAAATGCAATAAACATACGATTACATGCAGATGAAAAGATGTTTTCCCCCTCATCCTTTTATGGATACTGCTAAATAACTAATGCACCACGTCTTTAAGGCTTCATTCATGCAATCCTTTTAATGCTGTTCTATCAAGCATCACTTCAACTTAAATCCTGAGCAGTTTTTAACTGCATCTCAGAGAAGAGACAGAACCGCACTCCAGAGGAAACAGCCACAAGATTGTGTATTCAGTCTGTTTTATTCTGACTAAACTGTTACAGCAGATTTTGGCAGGATTCAGGGAAAGGTTTGTTTTTTTTTACCATGTAGTGAAAATGGTGTTTTCTTTTCTTTTCTATCTTTGGCATGCTTGCTCAAACAACCACATAGATATGCATAGTCTTTCATACAGTTCGAGATCATCCCACATTAAGAGCTGTTCCCACAGTGGCTGCATGTTGGAAATATATCAGTCTGAGTCCAAGTGAAGGAGTGAAGGATGGAGAACAAATGCTCTGTGTGACAGGGAGAGGGAACTGCTTTTTGATCACACATTCGGTATGGACGAGGAAAATGGCGGAAGATGATGAAAAGCTCCAACAGTCGTAGGGAAGGTGATGATGCCGCACAGACCAGCTGGAGTCAGATCACCTCACAATGAACGGACACGAGAGGAAGCCTTGACGTAGCAAATACTCAACCTGAATTCTTGTCTTTAATCATTGCTTTTCGACAAATCAGACCTCCATCTAAGCAGAACTGAGCGTCGTAAGCATTTAAAGTCTTAGTTACAGCCATGCCAGCTGCAGTTTTAGATAAGGTGTCCTTGATTTTTGACCAGAGTTAAAAAATATTCTCTGAAGTGATTTGAAGTGATTGCAATGAAAAGATACCTTAAAAGAACCGTTCACCCAAAAACAAAACTGCTCACCCCCCCATGCCGGTGGAAAGTCGGTGACATTTCTCACTCCACAAAACATTTCTGGAGCTTCGCAGCAGAACAGCGTTGCAGCGTTCTTCTAAATAACTGAAGAAGATAAGGGCTTGTTTTTAAAATGTAAAGAAACAGCTAAAAAAAAAAAACATAAAACCAGAGGGCGCTCAGAAAGAGTATACGTCCCCCATATTCTCATCCATTCATGCACACACACACACACACACAGACAAACAAACAAAGGGCACCGATCACATAACCTCCTCTAACACTCGCTGGTGGGAAATAATGCCTCCATACAGCGTGTTCGCTGTGATATGCAGTACATCTGCAGGAGCCCATAGATCCCAAGATGATTTGAAAAGATGCTATTTTACACCCTTTTCAAGCTCTTTATCTGCACCACTCATATGGACCTCCAGACAGTGCATCCACAGTGTAATTTGTGTGTTCAGACTGGATGTGCAGATTTGCTCATTTATACAGTAAGCTGCCCTTTCTCTCTTAGATAGAGTATTTGATCAGAAGTCACCCTTCCATGCTGCTTATCTCATCTTTTTTGCCCTTAATTCTTGTTATCTTTTCTAATACTCTCTGTCTGATGTGTGTTCCCTCCTCCTGCACAGGCGCACACACACATGCACACTCACACATATGCAATACAGCCTCAGTGATAGGATCAGTGTGTTGTTGTATAATAAATTTTCCCTGGCGAAACATTTTTTTTTTTTTTTCCCCCTGGGACACACTGACACACAAGCAAACAAATGCACACAAGTAAACACACACATGCACACACACACACACACACACACACACACATACACACATTGAATAAATGCCCTCCCCGTGCGCTGCCAAAGAACTGCTGCAAACACAGATAAGAGAAAACACATCAATTTATGTGCCACTGCTTTTTATTTACTCTCCGGCTCGGACTCGGGCTGACAGGGACTGCAAACACTCCCGGCTTTCGACTCCAGAGTCAGCCTCAACTTATAGGCGAAGCTCCTTTTTCAATAAAGCACTGATTCCTATATAATTACACTCATTAGAGAGCATCAGTCTGGACTTTAATCAGCACTGACACACTGGACACGAAGACGTGCGACTTCAAAGACCTCTGAAGTCGCAGTTATGACAGAAGTGATGATGACAGTAATGATACTTTGATAATGCCAATTATACAGGCGCCTTTGTAGTCCTTCCACCAATCTCTCTTTTCCACTCGCTCATTTCTGCGTATTTCTCTGTCTGTCTCTCACCGACCCGATGTAGGCAACCGCTCCGAGCTTTGGTCGATTGTCAGGGAAATGTCGATCCTTCTCCCTTCCTGATACATGTCAACCAGAGAAACAGAATATCCTCGCCTGCAGTCACGCTGCTTACATCGTTCACTGCCAAAGACGGCGTAATGGCGAATGGATGCTAACGACTGACATTTTTGCATCCAGATCCAGATTTAAAATGGACTGTTTTCCTCTCACTGCCGTTTCCTTGTGCTTCATATGTTTGTATCTGTTTACCTCCTCTGAGGTAGTGTAAATAGAATACACTGAAACCTTTCACTGTAAAGTTACAGTAAGTAACTGGCAGCATCTTTTCCTACAAAGTTCTGTATTTTCTTACAGTTTCTTACAGTATTTTAGAGTTAAAGTATTGTACTAGAAATAAATATGCAGTTCATTACTTTATTCTTGTAATTAGAACACAATACGAGTTCAAGTTTTGCCAGTTTAGTACTGTAAGCAGTGTATATTTACAGTATGTAAACTGTATTTGAATCTACAGCATGTATCTTGTATTTAACGATAATTAAAAACGTTACTGTAATACTCTTACTTATATGCTAAAAGGTTTGTACTTTGTATAGTTTGTACTGGTATATAGTACCCTACTAGCCTGACTGACCTGTCAAAGTGCCTTACAGCACAACACCAGTATTTACCCCGTCACACACAGAGGCTACCTTGAAAGGCAGGTACTGCCACCTGCAGGGTCTCCTGCTCATCAGGAGCGATAACCATTCACAGTAGTCACTCCCACACTGGTGGTATGGACTGCAGGGGCCGGGGAACCGAACCACCAACCTTAAGTTAAGAGGATGACGGCTCTACCTGCTGAGGCAGATTGCATTGCAGTGTACAGCGTGTTGCTGTGGGACATTAATACAGAACTATGCTGCTCAGATTCCATTTGAATTGAATTACGTCTTGTTTACAGAATTTGAGGGCTCCTGTAACTGTACGTATGTGTGTATATGAGGAGTGTGTGTCATGTGCACATGTGTTTGGCCAACTTGCCCATCAGTCTGCACTTGTTGTCGGTGCCCCCCGACTCATCAGTATGATTTAGGAGCTGCTAACATGCCTGCAGTGCTTGCAATGCTCCATCTGGAGGCCACTTTCTGCCTGTGCCAGGAGGGTTTCGATGCCCCCATGCCAACTCTAGCCACGGTGGATGGGTGGGCGTGCTCATTGCGGTGGGCCTGTGGGTGAAGCTGGTTTAAACTGGGGAAAGTGCTATAGTATTTCAGGATCAGTGAGCAGCAAACACAAGATCATAAATAGAGTTTTTATTGCCGGAGCCTCTATGCTGGTGAGTGTGGGCCTTTCAGTAAGTTCAAAGCAGTGATTGATGGTTTCCATGACCCGGAGGAGGAGGTGTAGGCAGGGGGGTGCGCGTCAGACAGCCAAAAACAGCAGACATAGCAAGGCCGCCACAGCCTCCCTGCTCTCCCTCTCCTCACCCAGGGTTACCCCCTGGCAATCTCCCGTCCTGCTACAGCGTACAGATCTCTGCGTGAAGACACAGCATGGGATCTTGTCCCACCCTAAAGCTGGTAGGGGTCTACCAAACAGCAGTGAATATTCATAACAGAACATGCAACTATTGAAGTTACAAAAACATATTCAGGGGTCTATCTCTCAAAATAATATTCTGATTCAGGGGCCGTTTACACAACAACATTTTTCCATTAAAACTGTAACTTTTTGTTGCAGTTTGGCCTTTCCTTCACACAATAACAGTGTTTTGTTAGCACTGTTAGCATCCAAAGCTAATGAAATGTAACCGACTGTATCACAAAATGGCACACATGAGGTCAGGACCCACTTTTGTTGGCGAGATATTGGACCTGCTCTCACCTTTGAGATTGTCTAATATATCCGTTATATTTTTTTTTTTATTATATGAGGAGCTGCCTCTGAGTACGAGGTTGTGATGGCTCTGCATGATATGATGGCTGTGCTTTTACAGCCATGCTAATTTGGGGTGGCTAACATAGTAGTTTGGCAGGAGTGTGAGGAGGTTGCGTGGTTCAAAACCACAGATTTTTTTTTTTCTCCCTTCGGTGCCAGAGAGCAGCGTTGCTCAAAGCTTTTGAGAAAACATCTGATGGAGCCTCTTGAGTGCTCCCAGATTGGCAACATGAATAGCAGCTTTCATGGATGCTGCTTGCCCTAATGTGTTTTCAAGCAGTGTGTGTGTGTGTATGTGTACATTTTTTTTTATGCATTTAGGTATGTATGCATCATAGACTTCCGTTGGTTTGTGTGTGTGTGTGTGTGTGTGTGTGTGTGTGTGCGTGCATGTGTGTGTGTGAGTATGTTTACATAAATAACTCGAGGCAAAGGCAAAAAGCCAGCAGCAGATATGCACAGCTGGGTGTATTTCAGGCCCCTTTTCAAATGCTGATGTCTCAATCCTTCACGGAGCTACTGTAACCTGCCTTTTCATTTATTTATGGAGACAGTAGCTGCATATGAAACTGGAAGGGCACTCAAGAGAAGCCATACATTCACAAGGCCAATTGGCCACTATTCTATGACATGCAAATCTGCAAGTGCAACCACGATGTGCACAGAGATATTTCCAGCCTGTTTAGAGCTATGTGAAAATACGGTTATGTGCGGCTGAAACATCAGCATCACCTCTAAATCATCGCTAGAATGGATGTATGTAGAGCTGCTGGCGTGTGTGTGTGTGTGTGTGTGTGTGTGTGCAGAATCTGGCAATGTGGCACCTCCCTGCAGCGTTGTGGATGTTTATTTGTGCTTTAGAGGGCAGTCAGACAATCAGGAAATAACGTTTTATTTCCCTGATTTGCTGCTCAGTCGTCGCTCACGCTGCTCAATCTTTTCAGTCAATGTCTAGCTCGCTTGGCCAGCGCCCACCTGCATCCAAATCCTAATCATTTAATGCAAGACAAAAGTAATCTATCTATCTATCCTGTGATTTGGATCCACTGCTAACCTTATTATGTTATTACGTGACCCATGCTACACCATTCCACCGAGTTTCGTGAAAATTGGGCTTGTAGTTTTCCCGTCATCCTGCTGACAACCAGACAAACATGTAAACAAACCGAACCAAAAACATGACCTCCTTGAGGCGAAGAGCTCTCCTTTTTGACTGGGAAGGCCTCTCATCTGACCACAGAGCCCTCCATTGGAAAACCTGAGGTGTTCAAGTGGCTGCTTTTATGGACAGAAATGTTTGTCTCTCTCCATTTCACTGTCCTGCTTTCCTGTTAACCCCCACATACATCCAGGTCAGTCGGGGTTTCATCAGCTAGTTTTACAAACACAGCCGATGGAGAAGTGCATCCATTTATGCTCCCACGTGTTTCTATATTTAATGCAGTGGCTGTTGCATCTGTGAGTCAGCCGTTCTGATTTGAACCTTAATGTCAGCAAGCATCACCAGAGCTGTTACATAAGCCAGAGACTCCCTGTTTGTTTGCCGATCTTATCCAGGAATCTTGGCTGAGATCCTCCACAGAGGCATCTACTGCTGCAGCATTTCGTCTTGCAGCCTTGCACACACAGCATGCATGCATGAAGTCCTCTCAAGTGAAGCGTCTTGGCAAAGAGGCTTTTTTTTTTTTGGTCCTCAGAGAGCCACACTGCAGCACTCTGTCTCCCCCAAGTGGTGCATCATTGCACCCAAGGACCACAGACCGGACTTCCCACTGTACAGTGTGATCATGCTCTCATTTGTGCCCAATGTTTCCTTTGTCCACTGATGTCTTCATGAGTGTGTTTGCACCGTGCAAGTGCTGACATGCAGACAAGAGCGGGACCAGATTCCACAACCTGCTCTGTAAAGCTTTGGGAATCAGGGGTATCAGATTTTAGCAGGGTGGCTTTATATGCTTGGTGAGCCAGATCAGGCCAGACGGGGTTAAGGATACCTCCATCCACAGGAGACACACAGCCTCGCTCTGTGGCATGATGTGCTGCACATGCTGACAGTGACACGCTTCAGACAGGGAGGGGGAATCAGACATGTGTGCTCCAAAAAAACAAAAACATTTCTGCATGAAGTACTCTAAACACCTGAGTTTTAACATGAACCTCTAAGCAGTACTGGACTGTCATCTTGCTCACTACATCGTCCTAACTTCTGTATTTATCCAATCCCCTCCTTCCATCATAGGTATGAAGCGTCCGTTCAGCCCGTCAGCTCTGCCTAACGCCGAGCTGGACAGGAGGGGTTTCGGCGCCGGGCTGGGACTGCAGAAGGACGGCGGCGAACCTTGCTGCAACACCCAGGATGAGGGTGCAGTGCCAGATGAGCAGTCACCAGGGGGTGCCCTGCCCTCTGCGCTCCACAGACCCAAAAGGGAGAGAAAGCAGCGGAGCTACACGCTGTGTGACGTCTGCAACATCCAACTCAACTCAGCCGCTCAGGCCCAGATCCACTACAATGGCAAATCCCACCAGAAGAGACTCAAGCAAATCAGCAATGGCAAGATGTCAAGTAACACAGGTAAGGAGCCCTACCTGGAGAACCGCTTTATACTGTCCATTTTGTTTGTTTGCAAAATCAGACCTATGGGGTGAAGATTGAGCGTCATGCACATTTGCAGAATCTCGCATGCTTTCCACAGTCTGTTGTCACCAGCCTCTCCTTGTGCCAATCGCCCCCTGATTTGTGCCCAGTAGAAGTTCCACAAATTGGATTCTATTTGCTGAGATGTGTTCAGACGGAGCCTCGGGCTTGAGGACACACACACACAAACACACAAACAGACAAGCAGAGCCGAGCTGAGTGAAGGCAGTAAATGAGAAGTTAATTAAGTGCTGGTTGGGTTTGATGGTTGTGTTCCTGGGAGTGATGCGGACGGAGTTAAGCTGGACATTTTGTCATTCGAGTCACAGCCTCGATTAGGAGTCTGCTCTGGGGGAATCAGCCTCTCAGTTAAGTTTGATGTGTTCACACTCCTGATCTCTATTTAGCTCTTTCCTCAGCCTGTTGGAAAAGGATGCGCACACACACACACACACACACACACACACACACACACACTGCTCACACACACACACACACACACACACACTGCTCACACACAGCCCGCTTACTGCAGTAAAAATACATAAATACAGAGAAATAACAATTTGGAAGCACAGTTCAAGTTCATGTTTGAGTAGAGGCGCTTTGACTCCGGGGTCACTTGGCTGTTTAGTTGATTCTTGACACCGTGAAGCGTGGTGATTGTGTTGGAGCACAGCAGGTCTCCGATCTGGAAGACATCTCTCCAAACCAACCAATCACGGGGCTTATGTCACGCTTCCTGAAACATACACAAGTCGTCAAGAGCCAACAGGGCCTCACAGCTAATTTAGTCAGATGCATGCGTGTTTATAGCTGTGCCTCTAAGTCAATATTTCCCAAAGAGCATGGCAGTATTTGAACCAGTGCTATCTGAAAAAGGCAATTGGCGGCTTTTGAAGCGTAACATAGTTTCATTAAATTGGACTTATCATGTTGGATTCCATGCTCTGTGTGTGTGTGTTAGTTATTATTGTGTTGGTTTGTTTTATTAGAACTTTTCTCACAATTTTTTATGGATTTTCTCACATACTGTCAAACCCATGGTGAAAAGCTAAAAGTGAGAGTTTCAGACCTTTTCATGCATGCAAGTAAAAAGAAAAAATGATTTCATTGTTTTCTATCATTTCTCATGACACACAGGGGTTTAATGCCAAGGATGATGATGATGATTAGTCAGTGGCTCTCTTTGTATCTGTGTCCTTCTAAGTGACGGATGCTGCTCTCCTCACTCTGTACTCTTACTGGAAGGAAATGATGGTTTGCAATGAGCAATTCCTTTCACTGAGCTCACACTGTGGTCCTCTTGATCAGTTAAGTTCTGATTCTGTTCAAGAATGAATAAAAATAATATGCTTGCAAATATTGTGAAATCTGTGAAATTCTCAGTTATGAAAATCAAACACAGACCTCAAAGGAATCCATTGAAAAGCACCTCCGCCGCCTCCATCTACACCAAGCCATTGAGTTAAAAGATGCCATCTTCTGTTGTCTATTATTCTTACTTTGATGGCTTAATTCATGTGTTGTTGTCGAAGTATTTTTGTAGTTTTATATCTGAAAAGTCTATGCTCTATGCCTAAGGAATTTATCAGGCAGCAGTTATGACAGAAGCTCAAATTAAAGTAAAATAAGTTTTATTTTAGATGGACACACAATATGTCAACAGTGACACGTCTCTGTTCCAGCAGGAAAGTACCAATCTCCTCACAGAGGAGAAGAATACATCATCAACAGTGATTGTTTAATCCATCTCTGGACCCAGGAATCTCTTTGGAGAACGACTTCATTCATTGGCCGACCACTGATAATGGAAAAGACACGTACTTCAGTGCACAAAATCACACACACACGCTCAGCTCTTCACTATACAAAACAGACGGCAGCAAAACTGATTCCACATTAGCCTCTGTTAAGCTAGCATGCACAGAACAACGTGCAGCTACAGCAACATTATAATAACTTAAAATACAGGAATGACGCTGGAGGTCCTGGCAGTCAGATATGGATAAAATAGATTAGAATTTAACTGATTTAGTGGAATTATAATTATATTACAAATGGCCCGGTTACACATTTTGTTTTTTGTCAATGTGAGCAGCAAAACTTTGTTCGAAAAATATTCAAAGAAAACTTTCCAGAGTAAACATTGCTTTTAGATTCCTCCCCATTAGGGTGGTCAAAGCCTGAGGTCAGCACAAAGGAGCTGAAAATCTGATTTTAGCATTTATACACAAAGTGCTCGGATCACACTCTTTGGTGAGAATTTTTTGTCTAATATTTCTGGAGGGTTTCTGTGCTGATGGGCCCAGAAAATATGAATCTATACAAAAAAAAAATGGAATGTTTACTCGTTTACATGGATTTCTTTTCCCCCCAAGAAACCAAAATATTTATTTATTCATTCACACACACACACACACACACACACACACACACACACACACACACACAATCCAGAACTGTCCTGATCTAATTGGCCCTTATCAGTGCCTGTTTGCCTGATTCAGCATGTTCTTTCTGCAGCAGAGGCAGGTGGTGAGATGGAGCCGTTCAGCCAAGTGAATCACTGATTTTAAGATTTCATGCGTCAACTTTTTTTAAAATCAGAAACAAAACTGTTTTTATCTGACATATTCTTGAAACTGGCTCAAGCTGGAGATAAAAAAAAAAACACGTTGGGATAAAACTTCCAGAATGCACCTTGCTGTCTTCGAACGAAAATGCATAACACGCATGCACGACAGCAGTCAGCTTGTTGTCGACTCTAGTCTTTGGTGTGCGTTCAAGTGCAACTTGTGTTTTATTATTCTGCCTCTGTTGCCACTGCGTCTTTGAGGTGGAGTTGGGTGCAGCCGACCGGCGAGCGTGGAATAAGATTAACAAATTGTATGATATACCAGAAACTCCGCGCCATGTGTCGCCTTAACTTCCTGTTTTAGTGCAAAGCTGCAGGTGATTCAGACTGAATATATAAAAGTTTGTGGGTTTATGTTTGTATCTTGTGCAGTGTGTGTGTGTGTGTGTGTGTGTGTGTGTGTGTGTGTGTGTGTGTGTGTGTGTGTGTGTGTGTGTGGTGCAGGGAAGGCTCAACTGTTGTGGTGTGCAGATTCTCTCTGACATGCAGTCACAATCACACAGCCTTATCTCTGCTCACCTTCTGCTGACTCCCTCAGGCAGCCAGCCCTGCTGTGTCCTCAGCTCCACCACAGCCTCTGTTGTGTACGTGTGTGTGTGTGTGTGTGTGTGTGTGTGTGTGTGTGTATATATATATATATATATATATATATATATATATATAAATATATATATATATATATGCGTACCCTGCATGTCTGGTTCAGATATTTTTAGAATCCTTAAATGCTGCAGTGTCTGTAACTTGGAAACATAAATACATGCTCCGGTGCATCTGTGTTTATGTCGGCCCACGTTTGCACAGTGAGGCTAGTATGGATGTTTAAATACATGAATAAAGAACAGAAGAATTTTCTTTTGAATCACAGCATGTGGGCATATATATATATATATATATATATATATATATATATATATATGTGTGGGTGTGTTACTCCCAGCGAATCGTCTCCATGTCGGCGCGTGTTTCCCTCCCTCCCTGCTTCACTGAGCTGACAGTGGGTTCAGGCTCTTTTCTCTCTCTCTCTCTCTCTCTCTCTCTCCTGTCTCCCCTCCTTCCTCTCTCTTCTTCTTCTTCTCCTTCATCTCTCCATCCTTCTGGCATGGACGCCGGACATGTGGCGCAGCCAGTCCTACTGCAAGGGGGATGTGCCAGTGATTAAGTGATTTCACTCCGTTATCACAGTGAATACTATGTAGAGAAGCTCGCTGACGGGTCTGAACGTAGAGAAAGAGTCCAGATGTTTGAGCTCGTGTGTCGATTGTATCTCAATGCTTCACAGCAAGTGATATTAAAGATTCCCTGTGAATGACAAACTATATTCTTCTACACAAGCATGTTAACATTAAGATGGCAATCTTAAAAAAAATGCATGCTGCATGTTCCTTAAACTGAATGTTAAAGCTTTTGGCAAACATTAAATAACTTTGGTTTGGGATGAACCCCTTGAGGTGAACCATCTGGTTTACAAGAGGATCCTCAAGCTCCAGCATACAAAAAATACAACACACAAAACAAACAAGCAAATACATTCATCCATACACACACAAGAGCTCTCCTAGGCCTAACTACTCCCACACCCACATATTTCCCTAATAATAATAATGATAATAATAATAATAAATAATAATAATACATGAAATACATGTACACATACCCGTACAAAGTTGTTACAAAGTTGTACAAGTATTTCAAATCCGCCATATTATATTATATACCTAAATATCTGGCAGCTCTTTTTGTTTAGTTTAGGTTTGTTTTTGTTTGTCTTGTTGTTTTTTTGTTGCCGTTTTCTGTTTCCATTTGTTTTTGTATAAAACTGAATAACCAAAAATGAAATAAATGTCGTCCCCGTTTTCAGAGGAGTTGCGTTTTGCCCCTTTTGGCGACACTGCGGTAAGATTATACTCTGTAGCCCCTCAGGCCCCCGGAAATGCTGTTGTTGTGTAAACAAACGGCCAAAAGGCAAAAAAACGTTTACAGTTTCTGGGGTGAAACCGTTGTCGTGTTAACGGCCCCCTAAGTCCCAATGCAGCTCTGGTTATTACTTCAACAACTCTGAAAGTCAAAGAGGGATTTCTGTGATGCTTTTTTTTAATGAAAGGACACTCTGTGAACAGACGGCAACTCAAACACCCCGTCCACGCTTTCGACTTCACTGCCTTCGACTGCAGTGGCTGCATGTGTGTTGGTAGATATGAGCACCGAACCCCAATTCGCTCCATTTCTCCACCAGTGTTTCTGTTCTCCAACTTCCTCCAACCAATCAGTGAGCAGCAGAGTTCAGTCCTCTGAGGGAGAAAAGCTTAAAGATAAGAATTTTTTTTCAGTTTGGCTGAAAACCTGCAGTCAGATACACCCAGATATGGAGACTTGCTATTAAAACACATCACGTTCCTGGGAGAAGCGCCTCATTCACGTGCACCCACACAATTTGCTCATACTCACATGCCTCTCCTCCTTTCCAGAGCAAATGATCAAATGAGGGTTAAAGAGTTTGGAGAAAAACTGATGAAGAGAGCATATAGCAGCCTGGCCTGATTTGACCCAGTTGAGGCGTCTCTGGCTCTAAAACACCGGTCTGAGAATACACTGTGGGCCTGTTTGTATTTCCTGTTGCGTTCATCTTCCTCAGCTTTATGAGGAGGCATACATGTGTCATGTGTGGATGCGTTTTATCTGAGAGGCAGACGAGGGAGAATTTGCATTTGTATTTTTTTTCCTCACGGTCCTCCATATCTCATTTTCCTTTGAAATGAGCGGTGTGTGCGTACGTGTGTGTTGGTGTATGTTTGTGTAATGTGAGCCTCCTCTTCATGGTTAGCGTCTTCATCACGGTCTCTGTTTGACTCTATCTCCCTGGCTCTGTTTTAATAAAGCGTGAGGAATCGGATTAAAGGCAAGGATTTGCTGCTTGAATGCATTTGCACATGTGCGTTTTATTTTTGTGCCGCCTTGCAAGTTTCCTATTTTTTTCCCCCCCGAGCGGAGTGAAACGGCTCCTCCCTCCCCTCGCCTTTGGACCAACAACACATACGTTACCAAAAATACGTCGACTGTATGTGGTGTGAAAGTGTACACCGGCCTTAGTGTCCGTCTTGATTATCAGTTAAAAGCATATACGGAGAAATGACTGAAATTACCATGTGGTTGATGGTTGTGGACTTTGTCTAATTGCAGAACACACTTCCTCTTATAATAACCAGTGTTTCCCTTACTGTTGTACAACGAGACCCCCCCACCAGGCCGACAACAGACCGAAAAATATTCCTTTTATATAACAAATATCCGCTCAGATCTCTGTCTGTCTGGTTAACTCTGTCAACAACTAGTAAACAAACTTGTTTTCACCGTCAGTTCACTGACCACGGTTGATCTGTATTCGGGTCGGATCACCACCCTCCAAGGATCCGTGGATCGCTTGCAAAATTTTAACTATAATGGTGTGAGAGCAGTTTTATGGCTGCTTTTACTTGATAGGGTTAGGGTTAGGGTTAGGGTTAGATTTTTGAGGAGACCAAAAACTAAATATTTGCGTAATTATATTGTGTAATTTGATATAATATTTGATATTTTATTTATTCATTATTATTTTCCAAGTATCCTTAGTGAACCAAAGAATTTCTTTTCTTTGCTGTAACGTCTTCCGGTGAAGTGTGAAATAAATGTGTATTGAGTGTTTTACAGTGTAATAAATAAAAAAAAGATTTGGTGGGCGCCCATAAGTCTCTATCAGCTCTTGCCATAGGGCCTAAAAAGATTTCTAGGGCAAGCACTGATTACTAATGTGCTTTAAGTTACTGAAGACACACAAAGTAAATTTAAATCAGGACCGATAGTTTTCAGTGACCTAAATCAGCTCAGAGTCACTAAAATATCCTTTTCTTCCCCTCAGTGTCTTTTCTTGTTGTTGGCATTTGTGTAAATCTCCTGAAATACAATATGGCTGTCGAGTCCCGCACTTTGTTCCCATCCCTTCACCTTGGATCGCCCTTCTCGCCGTCCTCCTCTCTCTCCCCCCTCATGCTCTGCTTCACCCCCGGGCTGCGCCCCACAGAGGTCGGCGGACATACCGGGTCGACACACAGCGCCTAGCGGAGCGAGAAACACGCGGAGCGGCGCTTATGAGGCCACGGCGAGAGGCACATCTCTGAGAAATCATCCGATGTCTGTGTTTACCGAGGCTCTGAGAGGTCGAGCGGCTCTGTCTGCGGTGAAGGCCAAACGTGTCTCACTGTGAGCCCTTATCTGGCTTGTCTGTCACACAAACCCGTTGCCGGAGTTGCTGCAGACATATCTGCTAAATGAATTTAGCTGTCTCCGAAATGTCACTAAATATCAGTCAGTTTTGACAGTTTTTTGTCTATTTGGTCACTGAGCATGACTCGCCGTTTCCCCTCTTTCCCTCTCTGTCCATTTTTATTCTCAACCGACAAATAAGGGCCGACTAATTGGCACAAAATTGCCGCATCAGTGTTGGTGTATGTGTCCTAAAGAAAATGTTGTTTTTCTGGCTTCAACAACACACCGAACATCAATAGTTATGTTGTGCATTTAATACAGGAAGACACAATGTGAACTGATGAGCCTCTCTCCGTCATTCGCTTTGTCTTTTGTCCAATTTCACCCTCTTCCCACAGTGGCTTATTGCGAAAAAGGCTCATGAAAGGCTCCCTTTCTGGGAAGAGAAGAGTCCTTTTAACCTCCACACACACACACATATCGCCTCCACCTTAGCCTTCATCGGAGCCCCATCATTACAGGCCTTTAGAAAGGCAAAATTACAGCTGAGTGACTTATTACCAGCTGTATCCAGGGATGGAGAAGGAGGTTAAAGGGAGAGAAAATTAGGCTGCAGTAAAGGGAAAAGAACAAGGGGTAGAGAGAAGGGGTAAAGATTAGAAAGGCTATTGAGAGGCCGTCTTCAGTCGAGACTGGGTGGTGTGTGAAAGAGCAGACGTAGACAAACACTGTCATTTACCCAACGAGCAGAGCTGTCCGCTAATGGACACATGATCTATGCACCTTTAGAGTTTGCTCTGCCTTACATCAGTTCCCAGAGTTCACACCTACCTCCCATCTTTCTCATCCAGTGCCTTGCCAACAGAGGCAGCGGATGCCAGAAGCATCGGGGTAACTGAGATTCTCTCTGCCAGCTTTTGGGGCATTACACCCCTAATATTTTGGAATTTGATCTAATCCAATGAGAGCCCTTGTATCACAGCAGTCCGACAGTGTCGGGGCAATCGCCAGTGCATGTCGGAATACGTCAGAATACGGAAGCAGACGGGCTCCAGTAAACAGATGTACGCTACGAGGAGTGGGAGGGAGTGTGAGAGGGAGGAGGGAGGAGGGTGAGCATGGCGCACTAACAAAAACAGAGAGAGACGTAGATGACGGTAGCTTTTCCCACACATACCCACATTCTATTATCTTTTTACCTTTATGTCACTCTGACAACCATATAACCATGACAACCAATCTTTTTTTTTTATATATATATATCTTTTCCAAACCTCGAACTAAATCAAACCACAACACATGATTAAGTTTATAGTCGACACACAGGCATGCAGTAGGAAGGAAAACTGTAAGCTAAAACACCTTTCTACTGTTTTTCAGTCTGCCAAATAGTTTTTCGAGACATTTTTATGGTAAATAGTAGTAGTTATTAAGGGATATATTTATAGTTTGGTTTTTTTATCAAGATTTTTAGGACATGACACTGTTGTTTTCATTCACAGGGGCCACCAAAATAAACACAAAAAGGACGTTTCTTGTCTTGCCGTCAAGTCGGTTTTATCTGGGCCAAAATCACAAATTTGTCTCCAAAAGGTTTCACCGTCTCTTCAGCGTATGATACCTCTCATTTAGATGAGGAAAAAGAACTAAATAGAAATAAGTAGAAGATGGTGAATATTCTTTTCTTCTTCCAAATGGTATTAGGAACAATCTGCAGAGAAAATCAATCAATCAATCGCATAAGGAAACAAAAAGGGAACTAATGATTATATGTATCGTTGCACAGGTTTTTCTATAGCGACAGCACTCGTCGTCTCATGACTGGTCATCTTACCTACTTTATTAAAGGTACGCCAGCTCTTAGAGGTTTAATGCAAATACTCAGAGTCGCCTCGCGGGCATAGCCAAAAAGAGACAACCACACTTCCTCTGGACTCTCTCACACACAAACATGAAAACGCACACACGATGCCATTTAGAGAGCGAGCGAAGCAACTCATGGCTGATTTTCATTGTTATTCATGTATTAATTTATTCACTCACAGCAGACGTGAGACAGGGCTGTAATATGCAGATGTTGGTTTGTTTCTCGATGGGAATTTTCCGGTCCACTGCCTTTAGCTGCCACTAATAATAAAGACAGGCACGGAAGGTGGGGGGGTGGGGTGGGGGGTGGCTGGAGAGAGAAATGGGAGTAGGAGAGGGACGACTGGAGTTGTCAAGATGCCTCCAGTCATACACCAGCTCTCAAACAAATCCCCCACTCCCCTTGTTTCCACACACACACATACCTACACACACACACACACATACCTACACACACACGCACACACACACACACACATACCTACACACACACACACACACACATACCTACACAAACACACACGCACGCACACGAGGTGACCAGGTGTGATCCAGTCGTCCTTGACATGAAGGTGAGCGTGTCGAGCTGTCCTCTCTCTACTGTTGACAAGATGCCTGAGCAGCTGCAGGCTGTTGCTCCCCTGTCTTTGGATCAGCAGAAGAACTTGATTTTAAAGCGGCAGTTTGTGCGACAACACATCAAGTTACGAGGCAAACACTTTTTTAACCGGCTACCAACACGGGACAATTAAGATGTGGCTCAAAGTGAGGCCTTGAGGCTACAGCCAACTGCTTTTCATTAACACCACTGTTTATTTCCCAGCTCATAACCAAATCAAATATCTCTTTTATGCAGCTGCTGAAATGCATTTTTATGTGCCACTTTATTGGAACGCTTGCTGTGAGTATAGCGCAGATTTAGTAAGAAAATAAGCGCCATAACAAAACGACTGTGTCACTGCCCCATGCATAAATAGCCGAGGACTGTAAGGCACCCTGTAGGCAGTTGACTGTGAAGCATGTTGTTTTCTGTGTGTGTTGTTGTGGTGTTGCACCAGGGTTAGTTCCTGTGGGAGGGTCATAGTGGAACATTGCCATGCCGGGGTAGTAATGATGTCAAAGACAAGATGCTAACAGGCGGCGAAGGATTCAGTCTATTTTCTCTTCCTCGCTGCATTTTTAAGATGTATTAACCCCCTCCTGTCTGTTTGATTGAGTGGAATGGCAGCTAGAGGAGAGGAAGGGGGAAGAGGCCCTGGGAGAGTTCACATGGAGACAGATGAAAGTCAAAGCCAATCACACGGAGGTATATCTCAGATGTTGAGCTGTTTAGAATTAAAAGGGTAAGAATGAGGGACATCAAATGGGAGGAGAGGCAGATGAAAAGGCACAAGGGAGGCTCATATATGCTACTGGCAGCTAAGAGAAAATAAAAGGTATATTGTATAATATCATAATATTATGATATATGTTTTTCTGAGTCAGACAAATTATATATATAATCATCATGTAAACCATTAATTTTAATAAAATGCTCAGGATGTTTGAATGTTTGTTGTTTAATGTTTGAACCAGTTTTGCATTTGAATAAAAACAAATTATTAATTAATTTTTTTAATTAAAAATAAATAAATAATAAATGTAAATAAAATAAATAAATAAATAAAATAAAAATAAAAATAAATACAATATTTTAAAAAAAGTATAAGACAAAACAAGAGTCTGATACTGTTTCCTGTGTAAATGCTGAATTTACAGGGATAGCCAATAGAAGAACACAATCATTAAAAATGTAATTTGATTCTGAAAACCTTAATTACTATTGTGTATTAAACACCGCAGATTGAGAGCGTCATTAAGGTAAAAGCTCACAACAACAGACAAAGAGGAACAGAGTTGCAGAGAGATGATTAGCGTACCATAGTTGATGTATTATTTTCATTAAGTGGGTTAAAGGCAGGTTTACCTTCAAACTGATACACATCCAATAATCCAGTGGTTAAAAAAAAAGAAAGTATTCAGATCCTTTACTTGAGCAAAAATAGACATAATGAAATATTGTAAGTTGTTAGGTTTCATTGTGTGCTCACACATGTGTATGCAAACACACAAAAAAACTAGGCGCCCACTCTAAAACCATTACTTCACACCATTCCTACAGGATGCCAGTTGAATGATCCCTGCTAAGCGATGCTATCATCTACTATCGTCCTGGATAATGATTTCTCATGTATAAACATTCAAGAACTATTTCTGCTGCAGCTATTCTTACAAATTAATCTGCAGAGTAACTATTAACTAACTGTCAAATAAATGGTGCAATAAAAAGATATCATAATGTAATGAGGTTGATTAGAGTGGGGGGAGAAAAGGTGTAATAATCCAGCGAAGTACAAGGACCTTATAATTATACTTCAATGCATTACTTGTGAAAGGACTTACATTCCACTGCTGCTATAAACACAAGCCCCACAGCATCCATCATGCATGCTGACACGCATGGGCCCACAGGCATGCACCCAGGCCAGAGTCCAAGCTGTGTCAAATCAGCAGAGTCTTCACCAGAGGCCAAATCTGTAGCGTATAATTAGCTTTTAATCAGCACCCTCATTCAGGCGAGCAGTGAAGATTAGCCCTGCTTGGGCTCTGCTTAAAATAAGAATTCATAAATGCGTGTGAAAGCCTCTGACCCATCGCATCCAATCATACGCACACAATGCCAGCCTCCCTCCCCGCCGTCCTCTCGCTCATGCCTGTAAAGCTCTTTATTTTCCCCGCTCTCTCCTCCCGCATCTTCCCTGAATTTGTTAACATTTTCCAAGCATGTCGGTTTAACCAGTCGTCATTTCTTTTTTTTTCTTTTTTTTTAAAGGAAACGCACGTCAACCTCCGCCGTCGAAATCCAGTTCCTCGTTTGCGAAATGTACACAAGCCTATACATAACACAACAAGCCCCGACCTTCGTGACACCTTCTGCTGCTGGAGGGTCTCTTTGCTTAATCCAATATGGAGAATTTAAAGTGAGTGTCTTTATTAAAAAAGCTGTTTGGGTTCAAGAGCGTAACATTTTAGATGAGTTCGTCTCGTCTAATCCCTGCCTCTCCTGGGTGAGCTGCGGCATTTATGCAAGTAATGAAGTGCAGTGAGATGAAAGCTTTTTTTTTTCTTTTTTTGTAATGGGATTTAGTTAAACTGGGACGCAAACCAGAAAGTCAGGGAGTGTGGAGGAAAACACTTCCTCATCATCACAGCCAACGTCATTCTTATTTCTGTCCTCAAGCACGACCGGTTTGCATGCTGTGATTATTTACTCAACATTAGGGGTGTGCGATATTTATCGTCTATAATAATATCGTAATGTTTGTTTAAATAATGTATGATCTCATTATTGATTGTGTCACTCACTTTGCAACAAAAACAAACTCGTTTTGAATCCATATAATCATTGCTTAGTACAACCTAACAGGACAGACTACTGTTCATACATGTGAGAGTGCATGCAGTGTGTGCTAGATCAGTGTATATGGTCCCCACACCACAAGTTCAGACAGAAAAATAGCATCAGGAAACTAAACAGAGACACCACCAGCCTCACCATTCACATCATTAGACATAAGCCCCATTTCCACTGCTCAGTACCGGCTCCGCTCGACTAGACTCTGCTCGCCTTTTTTGGTTTTCCACCAGGGAAAAAGTAGCTGGTACCTGGTACTGCTTTTTCAGTACCACCTCCGTTGCGGTTCCAAGCAAGCCGAGCAGGTACTAAAAGGTCACGAGAAACATCACAGCCTATTCCGGCGTGCCCGGAATAATCCTGCACAGCACAAATCAGTGGCCGCCACACTCAAACAGTGGAGCAACTTTAGCCGCCGTAACGTTTTTTTTATTGCAGCCGCTGTAATTTTCCTCATTCCTCAAACTCCAGTTACGCACCTCGTCCTCTATGTCTTCATGAATGACAGGTTGGTTGCGTGGCTGGTTCAGGTTCAGTCTCTAAATATGATGGGATTCAGGTCTTCATAATGTGTGTGTGGGAGCTAGCTGCAAGGTGACATGGTGCAAGACTGTGTGTCTGTGTGTGTCTGTGTGTGTTAGACCTTGTTTGCCATACTGTACTGAATCTGTCTGGCATTGAGGGATTTTGTAGTGTGCACCAGACTGGCAATGTGCAGATGAACAAAGCCAGCAGCCGCAGGCAGTGTCTTTCTTCTGCTGTCCGGAAAAGGCCACTGACGCACACATGCACAGACACAGCGCACTTCACAGTTTTACTGAAGCACTAACAAACCCAAACAAGTGTAAAAGATGCACAAGATTCCTAATGGAGCTGATGGGAAGAAGAGCTGGAGAGATTTTTGGGGCTGATTATAGTTGGATTCAAGCTGCGCTCACACTGCAGGAGTTTTCAAATCCTAATCGATTATGAAATCTGGTTTCATCTCCACGGTTAATCTTCTCTTGAATCTCAAACACGCACTCTCTACAAGATTCTAAATGGGGCATCGCACACGATAGGACTGAAGTTTAGTATTAAACTTCAGTCATGCCAAACTTACACCCTGTGACTCTGCAGACAAATCAAAATAGGATTTGCATATATATACCAGAAAGCAAGTCACCGAACGGCTCTCGCAGTGAGTCCTTCAGCCTGTGAGAACCAGTGTGTGTGACGGGCGCAGAGTCCAGCTCGCTCCAGCCAGCCAGCGATCCGGCTGCTGCTGTGACGAGCTTGGCTCCTGACCTCCTCGGGGTGGCGCTGCCATTTTGGCCTGCCGCTTATTGTTCTGTCAACAGCATCTGCTGGGCCTGATAACAGGATTAAACCAGACCCCAATGGGCCGGCTAGAGCTGGCCCGGCTTAGCCGGCAAGGCCTATTTTTTTTCATACATGCGAGTGTGTGTGTGTGTGTGTGTGTGTGTGTGTGTGTGTATATGTGGATGTGTGCGGATGTCATTTTAACTCAGTCAATCCTTTCTATCCTGTCAGCGAGGATACACCACAGCAAAAAGAAATCTGACACCAGCTCTCAGCCTTCATCTCATCCATCAGATAATGCCTGCTTTCATTTTTCCTACCATAATTTTCCTCTATCAGTTCTATACTTCCCAGATCCGTTATAGAACAGAGTCCAGAATTTATAGGTTCACGGCAAGGATGGATATTAAGAACTGGCCCTCGAGTGCAAAGTATATATCAAACGTTATTATCCCGACCAATGGATTGAAGGTCATGTCAAGGTCCAGTAGTGCGTCGCTCATGAATAATACATGTTTCTCTTCAACTTCATTACACGCTGTCCTGGTTTTCCAGGTAACAGACAGTTCCTTGTGTCAGAGAATCAAGTGCACACGAGAATCCCTGGATTAGGATCCCATGAAGAGTAAAGCCGTATGATAACAATCGCTTTCAAACACTGTTATCCTGCTTGTTTTTGGTGTCATTAATCAAAACACCAGCACAAAAGAGAGGCCAACAATAGCCCTTGAAATTCTGGGAGACAAACACACACACACACACACACACAGACACACACACACACACACACACACACACACAGACACACACAGACACACACACACACACACAGAGGTCGATAATGGCCTTGGTACCCAACATGTACCGTGGGATGTTAGAGGCACACAGGGCACACCGTGGGGAAACTCACAGGAGCATGGCAACAACATCCCCAGCCTCCTCCACTTCCCCCCCCGGGATACACAAATCCCACCCCCACCCCCCGACCTGATGTTTTTCCCACCGGGAACCTGCCAAAGCGGTCGCGTTCCTGTGACATTCCTGCCAAGCCCTGCACCCGGCTCCTCTGTTTGGTTCCACCAGCCAGGAATTTCTAGTATTTTGGATTAAAAGTGGAAGAAAGGTTCTCCACTGCATGTGAGACCTGCTTTACAGTGTGTGTGTGTTTTCCCACGTCTGTGTTTCTGTGTCAGACGAACAGGTGAGAGGTTTTTCAGAGGTGAAAAAAAAGAAGAAAAAAAAAGAAACAGTTGCTCCAAACAGAGTCGCGACTGTGAACGAAGAAGCTGAGAAGAGGAGTAAATAGACTAGTTCAACATATCCCCCCCCCCCCCCCCCCCACCCCCACCCCCACCATCCTCTCCTCTCTGCAGCGCCTTCCTAATCTCCATCCTCTCCTCTCCTTGCAGAGCCATAATCAGGGAGAGGGCTTCCAGCTGCTTAAAAGATGAAGCCATTGTGCGGCTTCAAGTCATGACACACATCATACCCACAGTTTTTTGCCCTCCCCCTACCGCCATTTCTCTCCCCGCTCGAACTGACATGCGCAATGCCATGAAAATTATTTTTCGACCTTCCACAGAAAAGCAGCTTTCCCCTTTCCTCTTCCATGCTCGGTTTGTCAAGAGCTGCATTTAAAATGGCCGACAGATGCCACGCTGCAGCGCGGTGATTGTTGGCGCGTACTGTGTGTCACTGCGACTCGTGTCATTCGTTCCCGACCAGTCATATTAATCAGACACTCTTTGGAAAAGGCCACTGGTCACCGCATCTTCATCTTATCTAACAGAAGCAGAGCAGAGGAGGGGGACGAGGAGCCAGCGGAGAGATGCAGTTTTAATCTCTCCTAGCCTCCCCAATGCCCCTCAGGCCGGCCGATCGCTCGTCACAGGGTGCAAACATTCTCCGTTCGCCGCTTGCACAACGTTCAGCATGATTTAGAAACATTAATCCTTAGTTTTATAAGAGATGCACGGTATGTACACTCTGAGTTCACAAATATTTTCTGGTCAAAGCCCTCTACAAGATACACATCAGGTCATGGAGCATTGATTTTATTCTGTCTGAGGGATCCCCGTCTGAGAAAATTGTTCTCTATCGCAGAGACCAAGCACGGCAGGGCAGAGAGGGGAAGGGGTGCGGAGGTCCTTCTGCAGAAATATAAGAAAATTATGCACAATTTTCTGTAATTTGACATACAGTATATATACAAAGATGTTGGGGGATTATTTTAAAACATCACCTCAGTAGCTCATAATCTCCCATATTATCAGGGTAAATTCTGCATATTCAGAGAGATGAGGGGTGATCAGTTGGTTGCATTCTGTTGCCATACAGCTAAATGCTACTAAATCCTCCACGCTAGATCTTTCAGTGCTCATTGACACCTCTCAGAGTTTAAGGCTCAGTAACTCAGGATGCATCTACACTGACAAAAATGGTTTGTTGAATTTACTTAATTCTATTATGTCAAGTGGTTGCAAGAAATAATTTTATCCAGATCCAGATACATTTTGAAGAGTTTACTTATGGTTTTAAGTGGAAAGTGCTTATTATTTAGTGGTCATATTAGCTCAATACTATCCTTTCAACATAAATAATGAGCACATCTAACTGAAAAACATAAGCAAACTCAATTTAAAAATGTATCTGGATAAAATGATTTCATTCAAACCACCTGATATAATAAAATAAAGTAAATTCAACAAATCTTTCTTTTTTTTTCAGTGTATGAAAAATAAGAGGTGACTTTCTATGTTTACAGGATCAAAACAGAACTAATCTTAAGAGAAATCAGACGTGCAGTCATGAACAGTCAGGTGTTGCTAGTACTCTATACTGTATCATTGCGTTGTATGTGTGTCCTGTAAATGTATGTGTGCCCATCTAGAGGTAGGTGTTGCAGTTCTAGGCTCTTGTAAATGATGTGGTTTGTAGCTTTGGGTAAGTCTCTGCGTGCGTAAATGTTATTTCGATAATTAAAATGGATTGTTTGGAAACTGATGGATGGCGGTACAGATACCTGTTTATGTCAACAGCCTGAGAGGCTTTACTCGGGGTGTAAAAGGCTCTGAGGTGACAGAAGGAGCGAAAACCAATCAATATGGACACCGACATCACTCTCTTACGGCCCACTCATCCAGCCAATTAATCAATAATCATCAAATGGTGAATTATGACTGTGAGAGGGCGATGGCATTGTGAGCTTGAGTTTCTCTCCCGTCTCTAGTGGGAGTAGAGGGGTTATAAGGGCAGGCAGGGAGCTTAGACGCTTAAACTTTGAAGAAGAAAAAAAGAAGAAAAAAAGCACTGTTTCCATCTTCTTACTCCTCTCCCTCCTCCCCCCTCTCTCCCCCTCTCTCCCCTGACTAAGCCGTCTATCTGTCTATTGTCTCGCCATCACATTGATGCTCCGTCACTGCCTCCATCTATTATTTGAACTCCTCTGTCAGTCAGTCTCTTCCCCGTTGTCTTCCTCTCCACTCTGTTAGCCTGCTTCTGTCAGATTTTTCACTCCGCTTGTTCTCGCCGGCCCCCGCTCGTTGTTCCGACACTTGCTCTGCGTCTTATTAAATGGCATTTTATCATATGCGTACAACCACATCTGTCTCTGTGCATGCACCCCGACCCCTGCCTTTGGTCTTCTTGGCACACAGACACACACACAGGTCCACGTCAGCAGGCACACAAACACACATGCTCACATTTGCACACATATACACAGATGGCATCCAGATAATCATAATAATCATTGCCTGCCTCCAACTGTTCCTGCCTTTGTGGCTCTATTGTTGCTTATTTCCATGTCTTTCCTCCATATATTTGATTTGTGTGTATCTCCTTGTGAGCTTTGTGTCGTCTCTAGTGTTTCTGTTTTTGACCCACACGAGGGCAACTAGGAAATATACAACATCCAAGCATGTAGAATGAATTATTGTGCTTTTACCGGATTTATCCGTGTTTGTCGTTGTGTTTTTTTTTTATCAGTAATAGGCTAATTCATAAAGTCTACCAGGAAAAAACAACCAGATTTATTATGCACCATATGCCCTGTAGGAGTGACTCATACTTGTAGTGGATGCATGCATACACCCTGGATTTGCACAGTGGTGCTCCCACATGGTCGCTACGTGGTTCACTCTCTACAGTATTTGCATGTGTGTTTGTTTGTGTGTTATTTCCACGCAGAGGAAGTGGGCGGGGGGGTGGGGGCGGCTGCAGATTGTGCTCGGTCCAGCAGACCCCCCTCCCAGCCAGAGCGGAGCTGTCTCAGCTCGTCAGCGTTAGATTCGCGTGGCACCCTGATCCGCTCCGACAGTCAGCCACAGGAAATGATGAGACGTGAAACTGCCCACAGCACCCATGTGACCCGGCGTGCAGAGACGGGCAGGAGGGTGCAGGGTGGGGGTGTTGGGTGGGATAGAAAAGAAGAAAAAAAAAAAAAACAGGAAGGCAGCGAGGTGATGTGTCCTCACAACAGAAGAGGCAGAAACCGTATCCTCGTCTGGCACATGCACACACGCACACATATGCACAGACAATACACACACACTCACACGGTGACATGAGGTTTAGACCACGACTGCAGTGATTTCTATCCAGTTGAATGGTTGTGAAATGAATCTCAGCGTGCCTAACTCCAGACCTTTAGGATCCTGCAATTGTCTTTAATTCCACATGCCTCAGCTGTTTCAACCAGAGACATTCACAGACACAGATCTGGACACACACTGATACACACAGGTGGGTCCAGCCTCATTGTGGCACAGACAGAGAAAGCAGCCTCTGCTGCCTTTTGCCTTAATGTGGCACCAATTTGATTTTTTTTTTCAGGATTGTGCGAACACAAAAATGTCTTTTCAAATCAGATTTGAGTCATATATGGTCTTACATCAGATACACATCCGATTCGTGGCCATATGACATGAATGAGTACCGTCAGAATGTGTGATGTGCTGATCGCTGTAAGCCATCGCCAACAGGACGGTAAAAACGAACCAACCGGAGAGGAGGGATGACGACAACAATGCAGATGATCAGCTGTTCAAAGATCTGCTCGCGAGCAGCTGATGATCTGCGTTTCAAAGCGTTTGCCTTCCTCCAGAGCAAAATGTCATGCACACATTCCCGATCAGTGCATTGTTGTTGGTTTTGCAGATGACTCCTGCAAAAATATACCAATGTGTGCATGTCTGTTGTTTTGGAGGACGGATACAAAAAGGAGGAATGACAAGAAATGCTTAAATGCGATATGACCAGAAATTTTATTAACCTGTTATTATCTGGAAGAAAAACAGCTTTTTATTCACACAAAACTGTATAACTTTTAAAATGTTATATTTTTCTATTTTTCTTTTCAAACATGTCTAAATGTTATTAAATATGAATAGCTCTAGATACAACCTAAATCATAATTTTCATCCAAGGTACCTATATTTAACTTGAAGGGGAATATTAGGTTTATTACGTGGGCCTCTTTTGATGTCGTTCAGGGTCTCTCCATGCAGAGTAATTCCTCCCAGCAGGCCACACAGACAGGGCAGAGTGAGGTAAAGGGCCGGGCGGGGCTGTAACTCAGCCTTATCCTGTGACGGGAGATGACAGGGAGATGCAGCAAGCACATACAGGGTTTTTCCAAGGCCCAGAACCTATAGCCACATTTATGGCCCCCACTTTTTTTTCTTTCTTTTTTTTTTACGGATTTTCCAGGCCAACCATCAGGTGCGTCATATTTCCAGAGAAGAGTGAAACCCTAGTGTTTCCAAAGGCCATCCGTGGCTCAGTGCATACCTCTTAGTGGATTTCTTTCCCCTCTCACCTACAATACCCTCCCTCATCCCTTTAGATTGAGCTGCATCTTAAGTCATAGCTGTTCCCCTTCTCTGTGTCTCTCTTTCCATCCTCCGTATGATGGTCTACTTCCATACTGTCACATTGCATAAATCTGAAGGAGAGAGTGCCAGAAAGCTTCCATGCTTCTTTGTAGTGCTCTGTTTTGTTTTTTTACCGTCATTCCTGCTTTTGATGTATGGCAAAAAGACCCCACCAGGCTCCAGCAGCAGTGTCTCTCAAATGTGGGATATTTGCACAGATGCTCCTCCAAATCGCTAAGAATTGCACATGCAACCCGTGTCAGTGTAGTGCTCATATAAATTATATATCCCTGTGCCCATAAGTGGTTTAGCTGTTACAGTTAAGAGTTTAAGATACCTCTCATGTCCCCTTCCTCACTTTCCTTTTCACCTAAGTTGACCTTACTGAATGTGAGCAGAGTCACCAGCCACACTTATTATGTGACAGCCCTTGCTTTCGACTCTGAATAGCCTTATCTTCAGTGTACAAAGCAGCATTCTGCCATCACAATGACTCTCCTTCCCTTTATCTGCGTCAGCGAACACACGCTCATCCACCGACTGCCTCATTGTATTATTTATCGAACCCGAAGACAAGCCCTTTCAAGGTCAATACAACCGAAATGTACAAATGTTTTTGTAATTGTCGTACCTGATTGTATTGTTCTCATATTTATATGTACGCTCAGACAACCGGTGTGTATTCTCTGAAATTGTTACTTTGTTTTTAACCTTGATGTTGAAGTTTTCCATGCAGAGCCTCAAGGAAATAGAAGCATTAGAAGGCATGTGTAGACCTTTATGTTGGCTTTTTATGTGATGCATTGCAGTTCAGGGCACTCTCATCAGTATGTGTGAACATGAGCGACCCTGCATAAACAAGAACAGAAGAGTCTAATAGGTGTAAATGTACAGCCTGGAGCCACTCCACTGATAATGAATAAGAGATTGATTTTTTTTTAGCCTCGTGCAAAGTTTGTCTGTTGTAGTAAAGCACCAAAGAAGAAGATGATGCTTTATTGACCCGGCTCTTGTCACCGTAATCTTTTCTGTTTCTTCCAAACGACTCACGCGGGAGCTCTACGTCAACCTGATAAGTAAATCATGCCGTCCATTTCTGCCTTTAAAAAAAAATACCCCTGAATGCATGCTAACATAGACTGAACCATGCTCAAATGTAACAAACAATGCATCACAAGGCTGAAATCTCCCCTGCAAATTTGTTCCCATGTGGCAGCAACACAGCTGAACTCACTCTGAAAGTCATTTTTAAATGTGTAACTCCATTTAATTACAGTTTGGAGAGCCAAGGCAGCAATTAAGGAATAAAAATACAATCCGGCATTATTAATTCATTGTGCAGCATTAGTCCCTCTGAAACGTAGAGGAGTTATAGTCCACCACATTATGTTAGATTTTAAAAATGGAGCTAATACCAAAAAAAAGAAGGCAAGAAATCATCTTCATAACAGCGTTGGTGCACTGAGGGGGTGGGGCCAAAAGGTGTAACCTCTGTGACTATGAGTTATTATGGATAGTCGTTTTTCGTCTATTTTTTATTTTGTTTTCAAATATTTTTATTGGGCTGTAGAAAAGCAGATACATATCAAGTCATCACATCAGAGCTCGTTTTCATTTTACAACCGTGAGTCATAACACAATAACACTAATAGAAAGAACAAAGAGGAAAAGAAACAACATAGCTCAGATAGGGCAGTGTGGTTTACTATATTTTTATTTTTTGTTTTTTTAATAAGCTCAGTTCCAGAGTGGGTTTACTCATTTCAGTTTATTTTCTAATGTTTAATTATGTTTATTTTTTATCTTATCTCTTATCAAAAATGTAATAAAAATTTGCTATAACTAAAATTTTTACTATTGCACATTAGTTCATTTGCTGTATATTTTCATTTTTATTTGAGTCAGGCTATTTTTGTTAGTACACAATATCATTATTTCAGTTTTTTAATGTTTTTTTCTAAGGTCTAATGTTTATTTTTAGCTAATTAAAACGTATTTTTCACACCTAGCTTTGATTTTTAGCTTACTTTCCAAACCTTTCTGTATGGTTGTCGAATGTGCCAGAAAACAGAATAAAAAGCCCCTCCAGTGGAGAAAATGTAATCCTGTACATGCAGCTTGCCCCAGCCTGTTTCTGCCACTGGGTATAACATGTAGCCATGCTGCTCCTCAAAAACGTCCATACACATCAGGGCTGCACTGATGGAGATGGGGACAACATTTACAGCAGCATGAGTCTGCTTGTGTTTCCTCTCACATGTTTCTGAGAGTAAATGCAACATAATTGGTAAAAAAAAAAAGAAAAGGTTCAGTTATCTTCCTTTCAGCAGTAAAGCCATTTCCACAGCAAACCCTCTCCTCACCACACGCTCCATCCCAGTGAATGAAACAACATAAATACTGAGACTGCACTGAGTTGTCTCATATTCAGTAATGGAACAAGGCAGGCTTCCCACCGTCGCTTGTATCGCAAAGTAAATGGAAACCTCAGGTTGTGCTGGTATCGCCAGGTGGAATCAGAGAGACAATAACTCAAACCTGCAGAGTATATACAGAGGGGCCCTAAACCCTGCTTTTGTATGTAGGTTAAAAGTAACAGTGCTGTGTATTTGGTTTTCCCCTGGATGATATTTAATTACCATCAACACCAGAGGCAATCGATGCTATTCTGTGCATATTAGATATCAAACATTAAATGTGTGCAAAACTGACACTTTGACTTATGGAAGCATTTAGAGAAAATGCAAAGGGTCATCTAAAACACTGCAAGTTATCCTTGGAAAACAATGATGCTTAAAAAACACAAACACTGCCCTGATGAATATAGGAATGCTCTCATGTGTCACAGCAATGCAACCATAACCCTCCATAAGAAGACAACAGCAGCAGTGAGACGTTGTACCTGTAAGCATTTCAGATGGCAAAGCACAGCAGGTGTTCAGGTTCAACAGAAAGCCACATGTGTGCAGAAATACTCTCATTACAATCAATAACAATGTGCAAGAGTTCCCACATTCGGCCAGCGTGTCTGTTTATTCTTGGAAGCGGTTATGTCACAGACTCTTTTCTGTCTTTTCTGCACGTGAATAAAGCATCAGGATTCCCACCGGCCTCTCCATCCCCTCAACCGGATGTTTCCCTCTCCACCTGACCTGTTTGGCTCTCCCTCACCTCCCTCTCCATCCCGCTCCTCTCCTTCATCTTCCACTCGTGAACCCAGCCAAGGCAACGAAACACTGATGATTTATTTATGTCAGGGACCCCGTCGTCTGTTTCCTTATAGCTCCCTCTCACTTCATCCCTTTCTCCCTCTCCCTCTCTCTCTCTCTCACGCTTTCACTCTGTCTCTTCTCATGTCTGTCTGTCTGTGAAAGCGTTTGTGACACTGATGCTAAATGGGGCGTCCTCTCCCCCTGTTGTGATGAAATGGAATATGCAGGTGGCAGAGCTTACAAGCAACAACAACACACACACACACACACACACACACACACACACATACTTATTTCTTATGGTGACATGCTGAGATGACAGCCTCGCCCTTCTCCGGGGTTATCTCACATGATCTACATATTTGACACCATCTGATCCATTTTCTTAAAGCAGCACACTTTAGCAGCCAGGTGATGACATCATCAGCAGTAGCAGACAGGTTTGGTTCATATATTTCCATTAGTCCAAGAATTATATACACATCCAGGGTTATTTGTGGAACAGCTTATGTATTCATTCCCTGCCAATTAAGAGGAGAAGCCTGTTAATCAAAAAACGTATGTTATCTGTGCATCTAAACTATAACACACAGTCCCAGTCATGTATCATTTAAAGTTACTTCCTTATATGGTGCTATACTTTACAACAAGTTGTAGCTAATAGTTTTATTATAGGTTCATAAATCGTTCATTACTGCTTTATAGATCAAGTACAAGCCTTTTATCAGAATAATGTCTGGGTTGCCAGGTTGTTAAAAATGCCTGGTGTCCTCCACCAATGTAATTTACCTTTGTCCGGCTCTTTAATCAATCAATTGCAACACCTCTCATTGTTTGAAAAAGAGCTGCAGAGCATCGAACCGAAATACATTCATTAACAAACTTTTTCACAACAATAAAACTCCCGATGTGATGGATTAGTAGAGTGAGTTATTTAAAAAGACAACGGAGGACGTACACCTGAGATCGAAATGTTGCAGTAATAACTTGTTGATAAATGGACTTCGGTCCGATGCTCTGCAGCTTTTTCTATCCATTCATCCATTATTATGAACCAACTATCCTTTCCAGGGTCACATGGGATTGGAGCCTATCTTGGCTGCCATTGGGTGAGAGGCCATTGGGTCACAGTGCAACCCATTAATGAGGAAGTAAAGCCAAACAGCAAAACACAAGGAAAGCAAACAAAAAATTATTTTCTCATTTCTCTTTTGAAATAAATCTCGTTGCTAAAGAGTTAGCATTCCTCCAGGAACATGAGGGCAATCACCTAAAACTTCACCGCCACCCATCAGCTTCTGTCTCTCTTGTCTGCCCATCTTCAGATTACTTTATCTCCTCACCGTCAGGCCTCTCACTTCTCCTCCAACCTCTTGTCAGTCTTTCTGTCACTTAGTTATTTTAGTCTCTCTGTCAGTCAGTCAGTCAGTCAGTCAGTCAGGTGGACGGCCGAGAGGCCGTCACGCTCCGAGGGCGTTCCCTCCGAATGCCTTTGAATTAATTTGTTTGTTTTTCAGAGAAAGAGGGTGAGAGAGGTGAGGGGTGACAGAAAAATGAAAGAAAGTGAGAGATAGTGAAGTGGAAAGAAATATGCCAAATGCATTAAATTGATGGAGTGAGGGAGAGGAAGATAGATGCCAATTTAGATAGTAAGAGCTTAGTGTTAGACTTAGAGCGAGGAAGAGAAGTAAAGTAAGAGAAAAGTCCAAAGTTAAGTCCCGCCAAAGATGTCATCGCACAGCGGGAGAGACGATGGGTTAGAGAGGCGAGGACTGAGAGTAAGGTGAAAGGAAATTGTTAGTTCAGAGAGAGAGATGAAGACAGATACATGTCTGCTGCTGCCAGTCATTAGGCTACCTAGTCGGGCCTCAGGAGCAGGTTGGCTGTGTGAGCTCTAATTGAGGAGGCCGGTGGATCGGAACAACGGAGAGCGGCAGGGCTAGCTTTCCTCTCTGGTAGTTCATAAATTAGCCTGCCAGTCATTAAGTCCTAGCGTGGCGATGGAATCCAAAAAAAAACACCATCTCCAAACACATTTGCATTTGTCACAAGTTCCCATACTACAAGGCAGAAGCTCATAAACCCAGTCTTTGTGTATGATAAATGTTATCATACACTATATCTACACTGTGAGGCGTCCGCTGAATACGAGATGACTTCTGCACAACGGTGTTGCCAGCCAGAATAAAGAAGATAATCTGTAGGTAGCATCGATATCCATTAACGCACAGGGATGAAAACATGCGTCTTGTTCAGCAAACCGCGCTCACATTCCTGCACTCTCTCGAACACACCCGCTGATCAAAAGCAGCCGTGTCACCCTTCGTCACGCTCTCGCTTTACCGCCGCGTATTGGAAAACACAAAGGTGGACATTAGGAGGCCGTCACGCCTTGACAGGTATTGATCAGGCCGCTCCTGAGAGACGGCTAGATGAACTTCACATCAGCGCCAGAGAGAGGCTTTCTGGCGATTTGTTGCCATCTGTTAAAGACTAACGCGAGGTTGGATATGTGGAGAAAATAAGGGCGAAAAAAAGAGGGGAGGGGAGGTGGGAGGATGTTGTAGAGATGCCCAGATGCCACTACTAAAGAGATGTCACATGGTATTAGGCTTGCACGGCACTGTCATCTTCTCAGGTGACAGCAACTGTCTCCATATTTTATGCTTCCTCTTCCTCCCTTCACTCGGGTCTCATGCCCCCGCTGTCACGCTGTCCCTTTGCACCAAACACTCTCTCCCACACATCTATACACCACGGCCCATCCATCCCGACCCGCCGTGGTGACAGTGCTGGCATGCAACAGCAAGCACACGCGCTGCATGATAATGACAAGCCACTCACCTCTTCTGTAGTTTCCACCTTGCCTTCCCATCTTGAGAATCACTAACGCAGTCACGCATAGACATCAGTGCATATTCAATATTTCTGCTTATCTGTCACTTTTATCTCAAATCTTTTTGCTTTGCTCTGAGATTAATTACCTAAATTTGGTCCCCTTATGATTGTTTAAATTAAATTTTGTCTTGCTGGGATGAGAATCAGCACCTCCAAGTCTGAGGCCATGGTTCTCTCAGTTAGAAATGAATGGATTGCTCCCTCCAGGTTAGGGATGAGGTGCTTCCCTAAGTGGAGGAGTTCAAGTATGTCGGGGTCTTGTTCACGAGTGAGGGAAGGATGGAGCGGGAGATTGATAGACCGATCAGGGCGGCGTCTGCGGTGATGCCGACTCTGTACTGGTCTTTTGTGGTGAAAAGGGAGCTAAGCTATAAGGCAAAGCTCTTAATTTACCCGTCAATCTACGTTTCTACCCTCACCTATGGTCATGAGCTCTTGGTAGTGACCGAAAGAGTGGATACAAGCGGCTGAAATTAGCTTCCTTCGCAAGGTGTCTAGACTCACCCTTAGAGATAGGGCGAGGAGCTCAGTCATTCAGGAGGGGCTCAGGGTGGAGCTGCTGGACGCCTCCCTGGGGAGGTATTCCGGGCATGTTCCACTGGGAGGAGACCCCAGGGTAGACCCAGGATGCGCCGGAGGGAATCTATCTCTCGGCTGGCTTGGGAACGGCTTGGCGTACCCTCAGAGGAGCTGGAGGAGGTGGCTGGGGAGACGGAGGTTTAGGCTTTTCTCCTGAGACTGCTGCTCCCGTGACCCGGAAGAAAACAAATGCATCTTTATACACCACACAGATTACAGAAGATGCAGAAAAGTAGAGAAAAGAACCAAGTTGTTGAAAGACAACACAGTTTTGTCAGACTTGACTATGACAGCTTTGACCTTTTTCTTCTCTCCAGGGTCCAGCATTCATCACCATAAATACTGCTCTCAGTAAATAACATTAGTACTAATAAAATCCATCAGTCTTGTCTGCAGATTCACCGTTTCCCCTCTCACGACGAGAAACAATCTTGTTGGAGATGTGATCCATCTCCAACCCTGATCTTGATCTGACTGAACTCGAGTGCTTTAAGTGCTTACTTTAATCAGATCATTCCAATATCACTGAAAATCAAAACCTAGTGATTTCTATTGACATTGAAATGATGTTTTAAAAAGAAACAAAACATATTGTTAGTTTGCCAAGATTTTCCATTGTAAGAGAACCGTAACTCACACTGAGGTGTAAATATTCACTTATTCCAATCCTTACTTCCTTACTTATTTAGTTTAGGATTGTCTAGATTATTTGTGGATGAACTGTTTGCCAACAACTTGCCTTAAAGACTCATAAATACATAATTGTCTGAGTTATGTTCCCATTTTTCTAGTGTAGGAAATGCTGCATTTATTTATTTATTGTGAGCCATGGGGATCAGGGTGGACATAGAAAGACCAGGCGTTTGGATTTGAGGCAACACAGGCAACGTCTACTAAGTCAACGGGTATCTTATCCTTCAACTTACTTTTTCACTGATAAAACAAGAGCAAAATATTTGTGTTTAAGATCCTGCAGTAGTTGGCTGGAGTTGCACATAGTCTTGTATTGTTAGAGCTATGATTGGAGGGTAAATGCCTGTGGTTACAATTATTTTAATGAACGCCAGTATCTTCAGATCATAAGTTAATGATTTAGTTAATTAATCATAGACAAGCTTTGTTATTGTAGGACATTGAGATAATCCGTTATCACAAGAAAAGAAAAGGTAATTTCCTATTATTATAATTATTAATATATTATCATATTATATATACTTTATTATAGCATTAAAATGTCTTGTTCCCCTGTGCCAATGAGAAATATTTTCATCGTAGCTTACTGGAATGAATAAACTGCAAGTTTATCCATCACAATACTTAGCCATGATGTAAATAAAATCACTCGGGGAGGAAAAATATTCAGCAACTATGAGGAGTTCATAAAAAGTTCATATGGTTTGCTTTGAATGTCCTGAAGCCACCCCACAGAGCAGAGAGTCCGTGTCATGATCCGGTCGGATGAATCTTATGAACTCATTTTCTCGTGATGAATTATCTTGTTTTCTGGAGGTAACAAGATAAATTAAACTCTTTTGAACAAGATAATGAAATAATTAAGTTGTGATGTCGAGGTAATGGAATTTTAAAAAAAAATAATTACACCCATGTCCCTTCGAGGTATCCGTATTTTTCCTCATACGTTCTGTATCAACATTTTGCAAACATATAATCAGTTTTTCCTCATTATATTAATAGACACAGCAGAATTATGTGTTACTTAGATAAATTTGCTGTAGTAAACTAGTAGTATAGAAATATTTATAGTAGACAGGGCTAACTGCCCCCACTGAGAGATTAACCATGTATTCCTAATCCAGTGGAGTGACTGGTTTTTAGAATACAGAACAATTTGGCTTGAACAAATCATCATGGCTGAGGCCGACTGATGTGAAGCTTGGAGCCGTTCCCGTGTTTCTAATTAGCCCCGTGCCAGCCAGCAGGCCATGAGGCATGGGGTAGCAGGACACCCCAGCTGCCCCCGTGTCCTCCTCTCTGCCCCTGGGGAGAAGCGCTTGGTCCACTGCTGCCTCAGTGAAACGGAACAGAAACCTGGATCGGAGGGGAGAGATAGCTCACACCCCCACATGACACTGTCAGAGGCAATATTTCATATTTACAGGAAACTCTCTATCAGCAGTCTCATCTCTACCGACCCCCACTTCAGCTGCAACATGACAAACTGACAGTTAAACAGCATCGTGAATAGATTATTGGTATGCAAGCATGGAAATGGAAAATTTAAATGCACAGTAGCATTGCGCAGTGGATGTCGGGTACAATCCAGGCACATGTTTGAAGGGCCTTCTCCTGCAATGATGGCATGAGCGCTGCAGCAGCAGCAGGCATTTCTCCCATCCCTCCAAGTGCAAGAAAGTGCAAGAGATAAAGGCAGAGACAGAAAAGAGAAAGAGGCGAGAGTGTAAGTTTAGATGGGCACACAGTTTGAGGAGAGATAAAGCAGGAAAAGAGGGGGAGGAAGGGGAAGTGAACGAAGAGCGGGAGAGAGGCAGAGAGGGGGCAATTTAACACTGTAATTAAGTTCCTGATAGCACCCTGGGAGATGTGCTTTGGCGTAACTCCAGGACAGCTTAGCATTGCATCGAGGCTCTTCAACCCACAATCTCTGCTCTCACACACACACACACACACATACACACACAAACACACACCATTTGAACATACATAAATTCAATAGGAGCAGGCTCGCTGTGCTCTCGAGCCAATTCCAAATCCCTGAATATGTGTCAGCTTCACCAAATGATGCATCGACAAGAAGAGACACAAAGGAGGAGCAGACTGGCGAGAGCGATGGCAGGGAGAAACCATCACTTGCAGTCACTCACGTCGCTCTCACTCACACACTGCTGTGCACACGAGGCAGCTGCCTTGACAAGTGCACACAAATCATCCTTATGAGAGCACGAATGGAAACCTGTCTCAGAAAATATTCGTTCTTTTCTTTAATGTTTACAGTGCTCCCGTCATGCCTCTGCCACCTGAAGTGCATCCTCCTGTGCCTGGTCTTTTTCCAATCTTTTCTTTGGCTGCATGACAGGACACATATATGATTCAACACATCACACACAGTGCTGCGCTGGAAGACAGGAAGTTTGACAAGAGGGCTAATGTGGTGCCAAGTTCTACAGGCCTGAAGACTATATGAAAAAAATAGCAGCTAATATCCCCAGCTGTGCATTTCTGTCAAGTGAAAAAGGTGCTCACGGAGAGGAAGAGAGAGACTGCAAATGACAAGGAGAGAGGACTCCGAGTGAGGAGGGAGAGAGAGAAGGAGCAGGCAGTTACACCCAGCCTCTTTCCAACAGCCCAATTCTTCGCCTCCCTCAGGCCAAGTGGAGCAGCAGCACCAGCGGTAGGATTTTAACTGAGGATAACGCGCGTCAATAGGATCTGAGATTTGTCGGGGATCGGTCACCAAAGACGGAGGGGGGAAAAGGATACAGTATCGTAACGAAAGAGTTGTCGCACCAGAGACAAGAGAGGGGAACAAGTCCATTTGGAATCGGCTCTGTACAACTACTGGAGAGGACGCCTTAGGTTCGCACCTGTGCGTCGCGCACGTCCTCGCTCCCCGGGGATAAAAAGTGCGTAAAATTTTTTTTTACCGTTTTTACGCACGGTGACACGAGCCGAACTGGAGAGATTCGGATACGGTGCTGGACGCACGATGCTGATCGGTAAGTGTTGGAACACCTTCAGCACCGCACACTTTGCTGGTGATGCGGCTGCGTTGATTGTCTGTGAGTCAAATTTAGGAGGGATGCCAGAAATATCACGGCTCGTGTCCGTGTTGCAGCGGTTGTGTTCGATATTTTAATCATAAGTGTCTCATTAAGTCGCTCAAAACACGTGAAGTCATTTTTAAACTCAAGCGCGCCGTCATTAATATTAAAAACACTGGTGATTCTGATATCGATGAAGTGATTAATCGGGCGCTCGGCGGTCAGATTTCTTGTGTAATTTATCGTAAGCCTCTCGTCTGGTCGTTTACGCGCCGCTGTAAGGGTCACTGTTACAGCAGGAGAACTGAAAACTATCGATCAAGTCATGTGGAGCTCCAAACGTGTCCATCCTGACTAGTGCGGCACATTACGGACACCTCAGCCTCCCATTACTCCCACCTGGAAGTTTGTTCCTAAAAGGGGGAGGAGGCGAGGAGTTCCGTTATGTTAGATCAACAGTGACAATGTTTTTATTTTTCTCTTTTGAAAGTGTCATAGTGCGATCAGTGTTTGGAGATCCAGGCCTCCAGAAACGTGGCCTGCGTGTCTGTCAAACATCAATCTGTCACCAGTCATAAAGGAAAAACTAATGGATTCATCAGTAAATAATACGAGCACTCTATATATATATATTCATTAGAAATTGATTGTATTGGAATTATTGGCTATTTATAAGAGAGAATTGATTTGATTGTGTGAAACGGGGTTATGGGAGGTTATGCGCACATAGCCTAACTCAGATTATTTTACATTTTATTAAGTATTTGTATTATTATTAGAGAGTCAAATATGTTTCTAAAATAATCAATAAATTGTGGCATTACACAAATAATTAACTTGTTTCTTTAATAAAACTGATAATCTTGCCTTGACTTATTAAATTAATGAGGTTTAAAGGGAATTTGTCTTTCTTTTCAGGTTGGATAAAACTTTGCCTATATTGATATCTTTTGATTGGGTTTTATTTTACCTCAATTACAAATGGAAAAAAAAAACCTCTTAATCCAGATTAGAGAGTGTCTGTATGTTATCAGAGAATGAAGGTGTGCATCTCTGGGCAGAGCTGAGGGATGGACCTTCCTTTGTGCTCCTGAGCTCAACCTGAAACACTGATCTTCCTCTCCTTACTCCTTCCAAAACGCCGCCATTATTGTATATCGGCATTTGTCTGCGTGCACTGAGCTTTGAGCCCTTCCTTCCATGTCAGAGATGAAGGAACAGAAGATGGGCGAGAATTTGAAAGTGAAACGGGTGAGATTATCACAAATATCCAAGGGGAATGTGCTGATAGTCTTATTTACTGACTTGGATGTAATGGTTGTGTCGTCACCCGGGCACACCGGGCCCGTGGATGTGATGGATCTCGCTATAAGTGAGATTGTGGGCTGCTGTTAAAATGGCTTCGGTGCATGGGCCAATGACTCATGCAAATGGACGCCACATTACCGTTTCTCCAGATATTTGCTTCGCCTCCCAAACACCACCTCCTAATCCTTCCTGCGGCGGCGATGGATGTGCGCGGGGCACCGGAGCCTTCCTCATGGAGGTGTTTGACTGAAATGTTGTCTTCTTCGCTCTTATCTCTGTGTCTTCTCCCTGTTGTCCTTTTAGTCAGCTCATAAAAAAGAAGCACTGTCAAGTGGAGCCCTAACTACTCAGCCGTCTGTGCTGTGCTGATTTCACCTCCGTCATTATGTTGCCTTAAAAGCAGCTCGGTGCGTCACAGGGGAGCTCTGTGGCAGCATTGTCTTCCTCTCCGCACCACATAACAGCCGTCCACTTGATGACGGCCGTGATTATTCACTGTGCTGTTGCCTTTTGAGAGGCCGGGTTCTGCAGCTAATCAGTGCTGCCTGGATGAGTTGAGGAGGGGAAAAGAGCTGATAGTGGGAGATCCATCTTGTCTCACTTTACCCATCCATCCACATTGTCCCCCCCAGGCAGGGCAAAGGTTGTGGGGTTGTGGGAGGGCTGATTATAGGCCTGTCCCTCAAGGAGTGCCATTCTTCCTCTTCTACTCCTTTTTTATCTGCAGGATCTGGAATGGGGGTTGTGGGAATGCATGGGCAGAAGGGTTAATCTGCGCTAAACAGGGTCCCAAGCTTGATCAGGGCTAATTACATGGGGCTAGGGTTACCGTCTGTAACCACTGAGTGGGGGTTGGCCACACCCTGGAAGCAGGGCTTTGTGAGATTGGGATAAAATGAGGAGAATGGCGCTGAAAAGAAGGTTTGTTTCCTAATACGGTTGCAAATTTGGAGCTGAATGCGTGGCCCAACAGGCATTGCTTGACCTTCAGATGTCTGCGTCCACTTGTCTTCGGCTCCAGTGTGTAGAGGCTAAAGCAGTGGGACATAGCATGTCTGTTTTAAGTGGTTGTGCAGGTGGAGGGGCATCATTAGGGGGTTAATGAAAAGGCAGCACTGTTATACTGAGGGATTCGGTCCACTTCCAACGCCACATCTGCACCGCCATCAAACTCTCAGGCCGTCAGACGAACAAACTCGTCCTCAAGTGCGTGCTTTGCTTTGGTCCTATTGGTTAAAGCAACATCTGTCTGGACTTATAGTTTGTGTGTGTTTGTGTGTTTGTGTGTGTGTGTGTGTGTGTGTGTGTGTGTGTGTGTTTGTGTGTTTGTGTGTGCGAAAGAAAGCGTGAGAGGCAATGAGACATTATGATGGATGGATTCTCTGAGCCTCCTGTCTCTTTGTTCATCCCTCGTGGGCTATAGGGATGAAGGTGGCAGCTCTCCAGCTTCTTCTCAACCCATTTTCCTTCTCTCTCTCTCTCCCTCTCTCTCTCTCTCACTCACACACACACACAAACACACACACACACACACACACACATACAGCAGGGACAAATAGCCCACTGCTCTATTAGCTCAACAAACACCTCAAATGACAAATCTCTAGTCAAACTGGCTTTTTTTTATTTTTCATTACCTCAGCTTCTATTAGTCTGTGTCATCTCAGTAAAGCCTCCTGTGAGAGTGAAAGTAATGTAGTAGCTGTATAATACATGATTTCATATTGATTGTGTCCCAACCTCTTGCATTTTATATGTTGTCCCTCTGGCGTAAAGGTCTACCCCACTTTTATGTAGTAGTCGATGTATGCGTACCACACTTCTTCACTTTAATGTGCCAGTCAGCCGTTTCTTCCAGGTAACAGGAGCAGTGGGACGTGTCATCAACCAAACACTCTCTCTTTCCGTACTTTTTTTTTTTTTTATTTCGCCTCGCTGTAGTCACCAGTCTTGATCTTGTTTTGTCTTTCCCCGCAGAGCTCAGTCCAGGAGACGATGCGAGTTTAAAGCAGAACTCTGTTGTTGTGTGTCATCAATCTCCGATGTTCAGCACTTTCCAGGAGTCGTTTTATGATGAGGTGCTATCATTGGAGCATGAGTCACACCTTCTACTCTATAACACAATGTGGTCTTTTGAAGCCGTTGTGGAAAAATAGCAATATGAGCCTCTTCGGTGATGGGTTTCCTTGTGTATGATTGTGTTATGATAAAGGGGAGCTCATTTTAAACACCAAATTCTGTTTGAGGGTCTTGTGCGGTGCTGCATGAAATCTAATACATTTCACATAAGTTAGAAAATGAGAAAAAAAAAAGGAGCTTACTAGAACTCTGTAGCCTGTCCATCATTTCTGCTCGAAGCTAGAAGCTCAAGGTTTAGTTAACTGCAACTACAACAACTGTTTCAACTGTTTCAGTGCCAACAAAACGTTGACATATTGTACATTAACGCAGCCTCATCCACTTCACGTAGCCTTGATTCGGTGTTTACCATTCATCTTTACGAGTCATTACAAATGCAAAGTCCCTCAATCATCACTGCATTCTGTGTGATTTGGTGAGTTGTACTTGTACATTTTCATCTATAAAGCAATACTGGGTATACTTCCATCCTATCTCTGTACCCTTCTCTGTGTTCGCTCTGGTCGTTATCAGCTACGCTCTTATAAGTGGCTGCTTTTCAAAGTACCATTCGTTTTGACAAATCTGGGGAAAACTGCGTTCTCCTATGCACCATGGGCATGTAGCAATTTACATAAGGACCTTGAGAGGCTACTATGTATGAATAGTTCATGTTGTTTTTATTGTGGATTATTGCATAACATGTTGTATATAATGCATTTTAACATGCGTGACTGGCTGCTACCTTGGCCAGGTCTCTCTTGTAAAAGAGATTTTTAATCTCAATGAGACTTCCTGGTTAAATAAAGGTAAAATAAAAATAAGATAAAACTAGATCAACATGCCAATCTCCAACCAAACTCTCAGAGTTTAATTATGGGTAATCTAGATGCAGGAAAGCAGTCATTAATAGTGTAATTACAATGTCATATGATGCACACTGGTCACCGTTTACTTGCATCGTCATTGGTGCCAACATTTTTGTAGCACCACAGCCGTAATGAAATGACTTCACCATCACAATTTGATCTGATAACATTTGGAAAATCTAGTTAAGTCTTATGATTGAAGCATTTTATCCTTATTCAACTTAGCTGAGGGCTAAACTGGAAATTAGCCAGTTTATTCTCTTGTGTCCGTTCTTCTCTATAATTTCCTCACAGCCTTAAGCGTCTTTCATTTTTTCATTTTTTTTTTTGCTTCATCACTGAGCAACTTCCAGAGGAATGAACAGGCCTCTCCGATGCTGCATCCAGTTTTCCATTTATACATTCATGGTTTTGACGAGGAAGAAGAACATATGGAATAGAAAAGACGATCTCTCTGATTTCACTACATCCATTGTGTTCTTTTTTTTCTTCCATTGTGAGTCCAACAAATTAATCTTAGTAAAATGCCAAGTAATCGAACTTCATCTGCGATTTTCTGTTCATGCTGTACTGTTTCCTGCTTTCAGAAAATGGGTGAAAGTCCCTGAATATTGGCTCCTGTTTCATCACACCTGCAAGTAGCCAGATACATATGGTAAAATAACACTTTAAAAAAGTGCATTTATATTTTGTTTTTTGCACATAAATTGTATTTAGAAAACTCGGTTGGGGAGCAGTGTGAGTGGGTGGGATTGTAACAATAAATAGGCCTGTCCACATGGACCTGCAGGCACCTCTCAGACAGGTCAAAGGTCAACAGAGTGCAAAGGTCACATGTCAGTATAATAATCGAAACATTACCCATTCCACGCGACCGCCATAGATATTCATGAGACCTTCGTCTTTGTTTATATACACACACTTGTTTGCCCTTTATAGTGGAGACTATTAATATGTAAATGTGCGATTTTAATTGAGACGGAAACTACGTGTCAGCTTTTGCACATGCAGCTTTTTGCATGCACAGTTCATTTGTGCCCCTTTATGTCCTCGGGGGGTGAGTACTTGCATGTGAGTGACAGTTCAAGTTATTTCACTGAAGTGACAGCATGGGTTTGATTGGCCCACTTGCTGAAGTGATGGCCTCTGGATGCTGAAAGCCGTCGGCATATGTGAGACCCAGCGGGAGCTCTGACGACATGAGAAATGGTCCCTCGTTGCACTTGGCACCAGAACCTCTCCACTTAGCCTCTCGGGGGCTAAGGCTAAAGATGGAGGCCGTGAGAGGAAGCAGCAGCACATCACATCTCAGTATGTGAGAGTGTGTGTGCTCCTGTGCATTTGAATTAATGAGTCTAAAGCAGCTTTCAACTGAAGTAGCCTACGAGTAACATTCTCTTGATGCTCTGACCTTGACTTAAACGAGCGATAGAGGAGTTAAAGGCCTTTAAGACGGACAGACTGAAGGATTAAAAGGAACATGAAGAGAGAGAGACAGGTGAAAATAGACATGAAACATAAAGGGAATGTAACCTAATAAGGAGATATCCTGCCTTTTCTCTGCTGTGGTTCTCGGGCTGCCTCTAGTGCATTTCTGAGTCGTCAAACCAAACCGTCTCCTTCAAAGATCAGCAGCCGAGAAAGTAACAAAGGTCATCGATTATGCAGTCATGTCCAGACATCAGAAACTGGTGCGCTGACCGCCGATCTGTAACACTCCAGAGTCTAATGGGCATAATAGAGTACAACTAGTGCGTAAACTGTGGTCAGTGTAAACAGACTATGTGGTTATACAGCTCTAATGGGTGTCTTTGCTCCAGCTCTGTCAGGATGCTGACCTCCACCCATCCTGCTCGCCGCCCCGTGTGCTTTTAACAGCATATTGCTCACCGGATCATTTACAGTGGTTGTGAATTAAAATTCAATCCTTGTCCCAAATGCATGAACCCACAAGCACAATTAGAAGAATACCGGATGTGACGACTGCAGCCACACAGAAGACCGAAAAAGCTCTGATCCAAACGTGAGCAAACAACCTGCCTTACCATCCATCCATCCATCCATTTTCTACATATCGTTCGGGGGGCTGGAGGTTCTCTCCGTTCGCTGCATGGCTCCTCTGGACAGGATATACTGTCCAGAGGAGTCCAGGATAGACCTGTCCGGACTGCCCCCCCGCTTATCGTTCAGTGTTAGCTGGGACAGCCCCTCTGCGACCCTGCACTTAAAGAAAATAGATGGATGGATACATTAAATGAGAAGCCGCAGTCACAGATGCATAAAGTCTAGCTGGCATTTATATTCAAACACACGCACACACATTTGAATGCAATAAATGGCCTAAATTTGTTGTGCAGTCAGGCTGCAGTAAGTGCACATTAACTGTATTTGAATATACATAGATGAGAACATAAATGCACTCTGAGTGTGCAAACATAATTATACATAAAACACATAGAATATGTGCAATTTCTCTACATAAATATCAAGTCAAGGTGGTTTAGCTCAGCTGTCTCACTTCTGTGTTGACATTTTGCACAACAAAAGTGTGTGTGTGTGTGTGTGTGTGTGTGTGTGTGTGTGTGTGTGTGTGTGTGTGTGTGTGTGTGTGTGTGTGTGTGTGTGTGTGTGTGTGTGTGTGTGTGTCTGTCTGTGTGTGTGTGTGTCTGTGTGTGTGTGTGTTACATCTCTAACAGAAATTGGCATTCTCACATTTCTGCTGCTGTGGAGGAAGCCTGACTGGGAATGATCAGCTCTAATGATTTTATGAGAGTCTACATGATTAATGTTGGCACATCGGTGTGTTTATGAACAAACCTCTCTCTCTCCCTCTCTCCCTCTCTCTCCCTCTCTCTCTCCCACTGCTCTTCATCCCCTCCCACGCCGCCATTCCTCCCTCATCTCAGAGGGAATATCCAGTCTCAGTGTGTACTGATGTCTGTGGCGCTGGGTGCCGTTTGCCACATTAGCGTGTGACAATGGTCTCTTTGAAGTGGGTTATTCTAGCGCGGCTCACAGCTCAGCGCAGTGGAGGGAGATGTGCCAGCTCGCTGTGCAGACAGGGCCAGCTACGAGCACGGGGATAGATGGAAGGTATAGGCACACACGTGCACGTCCGCACAGGCAAAATAACGGGGTCAACACAATAGCTTTCACACCCACATCCTCTAAATACGCTTTATATAAGCACTTCCATCGCGACCCACCAACTCCTCCTCTGCATGCACACAGCTGCCTCAAAGCACAACATGGCACCAAATAGGAGCTTGCTCATCCTCCCATCACTTCATCAACAGTCTATCTGTCTATCATCCACCCGTCCGTCCATCTTCTACCTCTCTGTATTTTCCTGTCCTCCTCTGTTCCTTCTGTAGGCCCAGTTCAATTTTAAAGCTTAATTGAGCTCCGTCTCTCTCGGCTTATCTCCAAAAGCTGCCTCTTTCATTTGAGTAAATGCCTTCATTCCCAGCTCCACTATGAGGAAGCTGATAAGGGATGTCTTTTATCCACAGCAGATAGGCTTTTTTCCCCCAGCCCAGTGTGGGTGCTTGTGTATTTATACACTTGCACTGCATATGCAAAACTATGTGTGAGCGATTATATGTGTGTGGCTTGTGGACGTGTGTTTTGTGTGTGTACACACACACACACACACACACACACACAGACACACAATAGCTGATGATTCTATGGTGTAAATATGCAGCACATCGCCTCATATTTCGAGCCATTTTCTATGGCTGCTTATCATTCAAATGTGACATTTCTATGATTACACATAATCACACAACCTTGCAGGTGTCTCAAATAGGAAATGATTAAGTGGGACAAGCTAATCATCGCGGCGCCTCGCTCACATGTATATGTGCATGTGTGTGTTCAAGATGAAGCTAACACATTGATTAGGGCTGCAGACTGGTTTAGTTGCCAGGGCCACCTCCACCCTCGAATAAAGCAAATACATTGATTAGCCTTGATGCCGTAAATCTCACTGTGTAATATAAGACATTTTTTAAGTGATCAGAATGAGACCCAAAGCAGGCTTATCCATGCTCCACACGCAGAGTGAAGTAGAGGAGACAGGTTAAGAGAGAGAGTAACCCGAGTTGAGGACGAAGCAGTAAAAGCTTCCCCCAAAACCAAAGATGGATAAAACGTCGTGCAAACCAGGCCAAAATATCTGTGTTTTTCAAGCGTGCCGCTACGCCACCTGCCGCCATCCAACCTGAACCTGCTACCAGTGGCGAGGTTGCTAATAGCTCCTCCGCTGCTTAGGGGAGGGAAGCTAGCCCTGCCCCAAGCGCTGACACAGTTGCACCCACAAACAAGCACAGGAAGACGGGCTTTGACCCATCTTGGCTGTAAGAGAGGAGACAGGTTTGGTGTAAAAGTCAGGGGGGGAAAAGTACAATAAATTACACCATTCTTCTTTAAGCACTCAGAACGACAATTAAAAGTCAAGGCAATGGCCACACCATGAGGCCAGGATGATGAGGAGAACTGATGGAATATAATAAATATACAATAGCCTACCTATTCACTGAAAATATTTATTGGCATAGACACAGAATGATATTTCAGAATTCTGTATATGTATGTGTGTACTCCATTGTGAACCTGTTTCCCCACCTGTGTGCTACCCCCACCCATCCCCACCTGCAGTAGTTTGGGGCTAAAGGAGCTGCCCAGCTCTCTTTTAGCCACAGTGGAAAACACAGCTCGTCTCCTCATATCTGCATTTTCCAACACTTCCCAGCCCTCATGCACTATGCAGTAACTTCTCTCAAGGGACATATGAAGAAAATTTGCTAAGCTATTGCAGCCGGCGAAAGAAAAATACTCCTCACTGCTCCCCGCGGACCCCAACCTCATTGACTCTGGTTTGTTAGCTCGAGGCCAACAATTGTGTTCAGGCTGATCTTAGGAGCGCGGAGTCAATGAGAATGATGCATTAACAGCTGTGTATCTATTAAAACTGCTTGCTGTGGTTGAAGCCAGTCACGACTTTGAAGGGATTTATCAAGCCGCTTACCAAAAGAGAGGTGATTGAATTAATTTGCTTACTAATGAGGTGGGTTTGTGAATTGCACACTTCCGCAGCTACGGTACACCTCCACTTGTTATAATCATTTGCTCATTACAGCAATCAAATCTGACATTTGTTCTCAGTTGCAAACCTTTTTTGTCACTTCATCAGATACCTTTTGTGCCTTTTTGGTGCTCAAACCCATTTCACATGAGCTGGTTTGTTGTTGTTTTTTTAGAATGGGAGCTACCATCTGGAATTTGTATTTTGTGCCAGTGTGTCTCTGTCTCCAAGATTTGGGTGAGATATTTTACTCATCCAACACTCCTAACCCGAGGTATAATTGTTCAGAAAAGAAACAAAGAAAAGAAAGAGTTACTTAAAGAAATTAGTCCATGCCAAAGTCATCAACACCAAGCCAGTTTCAATAATTTGTTGAGGTGTTTTTATTTTTATTTGGTGTGATCTTGTAGAAACCACCCAAGTGTAATCAACTCCAATCAAACAGTTACATCAGCCCCTGCTTTCTTTCTCTCAGTCAATCAACGAAATTGATTTTATGAGAGGTAATTGTTCCCGGTTTAATGTTCATGATGTCTTGATTAGTCCTATTCTCTGGAGTGTTGTTGTGGAGAGTATGCTCTCCTGCTGTTGTTAAAACCAGATTAACAGTAAATCCTCTTTGTCTCAGCAGACAGCAACAGACAGACTGAAGTGGGTTAGCTGAGGCCTGCAGTCAGACGGGGTTGCAGGATGTTAGCCAAAGGTCAACAAAGCTCTCGATAACCCAGACCAGTGTCATCAGGTCTATAGAGAGCACATCCTCAGATCCTGACTTATAAATATGGGATCGATCCGCATGATGCTAGGATTGATTTAACCATTAAATCTGTCCCAGTCCACATTCTATAATTCCCAGCTATAGGCAGACTGTATGGTCTGTAGCTGCTGCAGGAGCAGGCCAATCACGTGACACATTAAATTGAAGAATGCTTGTGATTGGCTGTGAGCAAAACCATACAATTCTGGCTACAAATGACCTGAATCTATTGACTGGAGATGTTTCTAGTAGTCCGTGTACTTATCACACACACAAGTGCACAGTGAAGCGATAATGTTACAGTACCACAATAAAGTGGAGTTCCAGATGGTACGTTAAGTTTCTTTCTGCAGCCAAAACTGTGACACTCGTGCTGGTATGAGTGCTGGAACCAGTTCCAGAAGTCCAAGTCGACACCAGACAGGCTGGAAAGAATTCAGTTAAATCACGATTTCACATGATGAGGGTTTAATCTAGCGAGCGTGTGCTTTATAGTTCTGTCCGCTTTGTGCGTGCTGGTCCATTCCAATGACCCCAGAGCTTATTTTCTTTTCTTTGGATCGTCCCCGCCCCGCTCCGCTGCTATATATAGTAATGCTTGAGGACACTTCAGCAACTTTCAATCGCGATTAATCTGTCTTTGAGATCTGTCAAGGTCTCCGTGGGTGCACAGCTGAGAGAGAGAAAGAGAGGGAAGTCACAGAGATGGACAGTTTGTGGCTGCCGTCTCAGAAATGTGGTTCCATTCCCTCTTTGCAACCAGAGGGGACAGCTCACTATATCATTCAGCCATTTGTTATTTTGTCTGAAGCGGCCGAAGGGGAGACAGCTCCTTCCTTGCCTGAAGTTAAAACTCATGCATCATTCTGCTGAGAGCATGTGTTTATTTTTGCACTTATTCGTGTGTCTATGCGTGTGTTCATACAGATGCCCACATCAGTATCCGTGCATACGTGGGAGGCTAAAGCTTGAGCTATCGGTTGTCAGAGGCTATCGTTCAGGCTGAGTGAACCAGATTGAATCCCTGTGATTCACTTTGGTGTTTCTTTGGTGTTAAACTAAACAGACCCGACAGGTTGCTTGTGTTTTTTGACAGCATCCACCAATTTTCAGCCTCCAGCTTCTCTGTTTATCACTCCCTGTTGGTTTCAGGAGCGCTCTGTTCTCATCTGCCTCACCTCTCTGCTGCTCCGTCTCATTTGTGCTCTCGCGCCGATGTCAAAGTTTTCATAACGCTGAAAACCAAGTTTGTGTTTTTGCAACTTCACGGCGTTGACGGGTGTTGTGTCGGCCACGAGCGGCGGGAGAGCCGTTTTGCAATTCCTGTGAATCGCAGTGATCCGTGTTTCTGCTGTTTCTGCGCTGGCTATTAAAAGCCGGGGGAAAGGTTACAGTAAATGTCACTCAGCTGACGTGCCCCTCGGGCCCGGCAGAACTCCCCAACCACCTGCCGCCACGAGTTTCACTCTTTAACATTCTAGGGAGCAGTAATTTCACCTTACTTGCTTTTTTCAAAACTGGCAACTCTCTCTCCAAAAGCCTTCCAAGCAGCAAATTCTAAAAGCCTGCCAAAGAATAAAAAAAGAAGCCCCAAATCATACCGAGCTCCTGAGTCTGACAAATTCCCCCTCCTCCTCCTCGTTTCTCCCTCCGAGGCCCCCCCCTCCTGCCCCTTGTCACCACTTCGCCATGGGTACTCATCACAGAGGTCACCCACCTGTCGCCTGCTGTAAACAGAAAATGAATAATTCAGGAGTCGTCGGCGCTGGTTGACTGCAACAGCTGATGATCTCTGTGTGATGAGCAAAGATTTATCCCAAGGATTCGTGTTGTAATCCTCAGCTGGAAACGCACTAATGAGAAACGCTCTCCTGAGAGTCTGAGGACACGTTCAGAGTCCTTGACCTCTGCGGCTGACAAAGTTAGTCTGAAATGGCAGCATAAGAAACTTCTGCCACACGCACACTGCTGGGAATCTTCAGATTTTTTTTTTAGAGGCCCTTACAGTAAGATCACACGCACTCTTTAAACAAAAGAGCATCTCACTTTGCATTTGGCCATTTCCCTCTTTCTCTTTTTTTCGCCCAGCCGTTCCGCTGCCCACAGAGGGAGCTGACCTATAACAGAAACCCAGTTATGTTTGAGAGAACTATCCAAGTAGCAGGTTGAGATGCCAGTTTGGGCTGGCGGGTAGCTGGAATGATTGCTTTTCGCTCCTTATCGTCACACCAGCAGGTGTCTGAGACACGCTGTACTGCTGCACTTTGAGGGGATTCACAATTATAACACCCTGGACACCAGCACACACACAACTCCCATCCCCACCTCCAAATATCCATCCCTCTGTGCTCCTCTTCACATCGAGTGAAATTCCGCTGCCAATAGTAACTTAGGAATCCTGTTATGGCTTAGCTCCTCCAAACACCTGCACGGGCTCTGATAAGAATCCTTATCTCCTCGGGCCAATGTCTCTTCTCTGCACCCAGGCAGAGCTGAAGAGCCCTAAGGATGGAGTTGAGGGCATATTACACCAACACTGGTGGTCGCATTGATTGTTTTTCAATGACATTATCTTGCGTGGTGCGTCACGTTTGGAGAGGGCACGGGGAGAAGGAGGCGGCGATGCAAGGCGTTAAATTCTTTGCCTCGGTGAAGTTTTCTATTTCAGGACATGACGGCCGCCTGGCTAGGGTGTGCCGCCCGCGGTACAATGCCTCATATGAAGAGTCATCCTTTTATTTTGTGCTCCCATCTTCGTAATTGCACACGAGGAGCAAGAGGAGACATCTGCATGCCAGCACACCGAAGAGAGGAGGAAGGAGACAACAAAGGACAGAGCAGCTTCTCACAAAGACTCTCCAATTTGCGGTTTGCAGCTGTTTCCCTTCAGAGAGCTTGTCGAATGGCCCGTCCTCTCTCAGCCTGAAAGGCGCTCACAATGCTAATGCTGATTTCTCAGCCGCCACTGATTGGAGGACAGCGTTTGGATAATGATAACACCTTTTGTCCTTTGCTGACTCCTCTCTTCCATTAGCAGGTGTTTAGACATTGACATGATAAGAGACATTTGGGCAGGAGAACATATTCAACATAGGATATTCTGCAAGTGTCTTCATGCCGTACTATCTCTGCAAGTGTTGCAAACGGCGTGCATGTGACTGCGTACAAAAATTGAGCAGTTTGTGCTTTGTGTTCGCTTGTTTACAGACATTTCCCCGCCATTATTTCACCTTTGTTTAGCTGCATATGCTGCACAGGATTGAGAACCAAATGAGTCTAATGGATCCACAAGGCACGGTACTGCAACCTGTAAATTAAGTCCCACAGATGTGCTTGTGTAGATTAATCTTCACGCTCATGAGCAATTATTCTGGCAGTGATGTTGAGGCATGAGGCTGATTTGAAACAATTACAATCCAGGTTGGGCAAAATTAGCTCATTCATTTTCCAAGGCTGCTGCTGATTGGGGGGGGGGGGGGGGGGGGGGGGGGGGCATTTAAAAAAAAGCAACCATAGGGTAATTGGGTTTTAACATTGCCACGTCCTTCAGCACAGACATTTTAGGGTTAAATTATTACAGTAAATGCATTAAATAAACATAAACATGTGTGGATAATTAAGATTATCTCTGAATTGAATAGCCACAGTGCTAACCTTCACAGCTGGGGGACTTTATTACCACTGTGTGCTATAGTTCTCATGCATGTCTGTTCCTCACATATGATAATATATATTATAATAATAACCAATAATCCAAGAACCGCCAATTGGCTGCTCTGTGTTCAAACTTCTGGCCCTACAGCTAGGGCTTTAAATGAACGGGAAATCTTTCCTTTGACACATTTCCATTAAGAGTTTTAATTGGATGGCGACACATGCCTCAAAGTGTAATTTAAATGAGGTGTGTTATAAGAAAAGTCTAAAACAAAGAACCTGAGGAGGCAGAATGTGTGATGAAAGAGACATTTTTGTGAGAAACACATTCGGGTACAGTGGGACTCGATGATCAGAAGGCCATTAGATGGCAAGGAGAGAAAAAAAATCTGAAAGACAATTTACTGGATCGCTGCAAAAGCAACTTGCTCAGCAGGAGATCTTTTGCATAACAATGAATGCAACACTAGACAAGTAATGTACAGCACAATTTTCTCTGCAAGCAGTTGACTTGTGTCGTTTAAATAAATAAAGGTTCTCGCCTTAGACTCTCACAGAATAGCTGTCTAAATGAAGTTGTAAAGAGTTCTTCTGGGTGTTTATTGTGAGACACTGATGAGAAATTCGGGACGGGATTGTTCCACCGCCTCAGCGCAGCTACAACTTCATTTTATTTCACATTCATCACAGCCCCGTAACTACCTTTATATCTGCCTCCCAGTGTCTGAGTGAGCGTTTTCATCTCATCTCCTCTCCTCTCATCTCACCCGGCGAGGAGTTAAAATTAGAAAACAAACTCTGTCTTGTGCTTATTTTCTCTCGCACCACATTCCTCTTCCTCGAGGATCCGACAGGCCCACCGTATCTAATCAATTTGTAATGAGTTGTCACAGTTGGCATGATGGCTGTGGGATGCTTGGTTGACCAGCCTGATATTTAGTCATGTAAAAAATTATGTCGCCCTTAATGCCACTTCCAGAAATGACTCAATTTGCTGAGGAAATGAACCCCATCTGAGTCCCTGTCAATCCTACAGAGTTCCCCAGACATGGGTCTTTGCATATATGTGGGCATGGCACAGCTTTGAATTAGTTCAGTTTAGATTTGTTTTTGACATGCCGCTGCAAGATGGTAATCTGTGATAATGAAAATGCAGAGGAGGCTGCTGACTGTCTGAGACAGATGTTTGTCAGTTTGTCTTTTTTTATACCTTTGATCATTTCCCAAGTTTTTAACAGTGTCTGTCACAAATGTTCATTTAGTTTTTACCTAGAGGGAAATGTCCGACAGCTGTCGGTATGCTTGTAAAGCAAAGGGAGGAGATTAGGAAAAGTGTGTGGGTGACTTATAAAAACTACTCACCCTAAATCTTGAAAGCAAAATAAAGAAAAAGAAAAAAAAAAGCACAAATTTCAAAAATGGTTGTTTCTTTCCAGACATGTTTTCTTTGCTGTTTATCGTCACGTTGAATTTGTACAGCTGCGGAGAAATCGCTGGCCACAGGCGCAATCTGCATAGATTAATGGGTTTGATATTTCCTTTCACCACGTCCCTGTTTCCTGTGTGCCATCAGGAGTCAGTGGTAGCTCTTTTTCCCACCCGTAAACGGCTGCCTCACATGGATTCTCAGCGGGAAAGCTGAGCAATTTGTTAGTGGATGGCTCCGGGCTCATCATCTCAGCTTGACAGATGGGCCTTGCCTCTGCTCAGGTTGGGTTCGGTATAGCGATGTGCTGCTCACTGCTTGCCTGACAGAACTCATTATAGACACTCTGCAGGAGAAGAAGCATCTTCGTGAGGTCCTGTTACCACCGTCACAGAGCCACAACGTGAGCCAGACAGACCCAAAATACTGCTGAGGTTGTTTTTTTTAAATTTAGGAATATTGGTTCAATACATTGGTTCAAATCTGTTATCAGCCAGTAGCCTTAAAATATTTATCATCTTCTCCTGCCATGATTGTAGCTATCAATGAGGTAACTTTATTTAACAGTGATAGTAATATCAGGGGCCTGCTGTCATTGTGTAGTACTGCTCATAATTGAATTTGAACCCAAACCTTGTGTCTGTCACTGCCAGTACTGCAGGCAAAGGTTGATAACTTTCTCTGATGTGACAGCATCTTCGCTGATGACAAAGGCTTTTATTTAAACATCAATGTCAGGGCATGTTTTATTCATCGGCTGTAAATAAGCCTCTATATTTTTTAGTGCTTAAATCTGTTTATCGTTTTCCTGAATTTCATTTTTATGTCCTGTGATCAATGTGGGACTAAAACCAGCCAAATGATGCAACTTTTATCCGAGCCAGCCGGTGAGCAGAGGCCTTACTGAGTACAGATGAGGATCGGTAAACTCAAAGAGTCTGACTGAATAGCTCATCTAAATGTGCATGCGAAAGAAAAGTTATGAAGTTACCTTCTCTGGAGTGCTCTATTTTCAGTTGTGGGTCAAACTGTGCTTAGCCTTGCATATAATCAGGCCACTCGGAGCAGTCTGTCACCTCCTGCAGTCCGAGGAAAAGAGGGAGAAAGGAGAGCAGGACGACATATGGGAGATTTTTAAAGAGCAGATTTACCTTGAAATAGGAAAAGGGCAGCTGGGATTAGATATAATCCTCATAAGAAAACATCTTCACAACCTTATAAGAGATGGACTCCCCTGTCTCTGTTGGAGAAGTTGTCCGCCAACATTTTTATCAAGCTCTGATCTGCTCAAATGCTCCCTTTATAAAGCAAAAAAAAAAAAAAAAAAAAAGCATCTGCCTGCTGGACACACATTGGAATAGAAATTGTCATGTTCCGCGTGCACAGTCATCAACTAACACACTCCAGTACACAATATGCCGCGCAGTGCAGCCAACACTGCATGCTGAGTGACCCAGAAAAAAAAGAGTACAAATATAATCCAAATAAACAACTTGAAATGCTTTGAAGGTAAAGTGAGGAAATGAGAGACAAAGGATGGGGATCAAATTAGAGGGTCAATTGCATGCCATTGAGAATAGTTTGCATTGCTCGTGGTCAATTTTTAATGCACACACAGTGATACTAGTGATAACTATGTAGTTACTTTCCAGGTTAGCCTCTCATGTTCAGAATAATCCTGCACAATAGATGATATCTGCAGCTGCAGAGGTTATATATCATTCTTGGCCATTTCATGAAACCAAACTGTCTTAATTGAGGCTTAATTGAAATGATTTTACCAGCTCTGTCACCGTTTCAGCTAATCAGTCCACTATCTTAAACTCAGATTCGCAGATTATCGTCATACTTGAAGGGCGAGAGGAAAATGGGAGTGAGGGAGGAATGACTGTGGATTGAGAGGAATAAAAAGTGTCAGTCTTTAATTAAAACTGATTGCGGTTAATGCTCTCCGTCCGTGCTGTAATGGTTCCCACGGTGGCCCTCACGCCACCTTCTGATCAAGCAGAAGCTAATTGGCTGTAGAGAGTCACTTTTCTCTCTCTGTGCCTCCCCCTCCCTCTTTGTCTCTCTCTCTCAATCTCTCTCTCTGTCTCTCAGCGGAGTACATTTGGACATCCAGCGGCAGTGCAATGTCATTTCACGCCTGCGAATGGCTATGAGTCTCTAATACACCATGAGGCCAATTTGTAATGTCCGGGCACTGCACATGAGAGTATTTGTATGCATAGCATGTGTTGGGTTATTTCATACCTCCATCATAAAAAACAAACAAAGCCAGTGGTCTGAGGGCAAGGCAGCGGCTGCTGGGAAGTGTGCAGGTGGCATGGGGATGCTGAAACTGAGGAGCAACAGTGCAGCAGATGCACTATGAGCAATATCCTGTTATGAGTGTGCATGTCAGGCTTCGATTATATGCACATTTGGTGCTAGCATATGAGGACTGTGCTGAACATCAAAAAGAGAGGTTGTTATGTATACTTGGCAACTGGCGGAAGAATAGTCCACATGGTGCAGAGTAATTACGCTCATATTGTGCCTGCACTTAGCACTCATCATTTCACCGGTCAGCAATTTCCCTGGCAAGTTCCCGTTCAGTGCATTCGAGTCTAGATGTGGAGATATTCATTATCACAGCTGGATTATCACATCAGAGACCTGGTGGTGAAGGTCTCACTGACAGTGCGACTGTTACTCAGCATGCAGTCACAGCTGAGCTGCAGAGATGTGGTGCAGGATGCCCTTAAATTCTTCAGAAATCAACAAAGACAGCAGCTCTTACCCTAAGTGAGCCCACAACGACTTGTCTCGGCAAATAAAAAAAGAACACTCATAACTAGAGACGCAGCAAACTCCCATCTCTGGTGTATTCTTCTTAAATTGTTCTTACACAAAAGGTTTCATCGTGTTTTCTTTTTCGTCCAGGCTCTATAAGAAGCTGCACAATGAAAGGCTTTCTCTGAGTTTCCATCCTCCGCCGTGGCTGTTGAAGCCAGCAGTGGTTGTCTTGTTCATTATTTTTACCTTAACAAGTAGCCTGTTGTCTTTTCATAGAAACAGTACAGTCAAAGTCAGAAGTCTCCTCGGGAGACCATTAAGGGCCACTGCTAACAGTTCCTTGTGTTTTGTGAGCGAAAAATGGTCACAAAGAGAGTTTGGCCTAGAGTCTAGACCCCAGACTAACAACACTAAACATAATAAAAGAAGAATACATCACGTCAATCTCCATTTTCAATTTATTGAGTCTAATCCAGTTGTTTGGGCTAATCAGTGAGCTACAGGCAGGGGCGGATCTAGGATTTTTTTTAAATCAGGGGCCATAAAGGGGCCACATTTTATACAGAGGGGCCAAGCATCAGTAGTAACATCCATGCACATTTCCTTATTCAATAAGATAAACACTCTTCACCAGTCGTTCCTTGTTTGCCATTGGCTCTATAGCTTTGAGCGAAGACACACGTCATTGAATATGTTTTGCAAATTATGCCTTGTTCAAACACACTATGTGTCAAAAATATTAGGAAATAAAAACTCTTATTTTTCATATTAATTCAATTTTTAAAATGGGGTGCATGAAAACACAACAGATAAGACAATGTTAACCAGATATGTAATACATAAAATACTTTAAATTAACGGCAGTTGTCCCGAATCCTGTTAAATTTGTCTTAAAAAAGAAAGAAAATTTAAAAATGTTGCCCCACTAGTCAGATTAATAACACAGATATCCAATAGGAAGCTAAAAAATCAGGAGAGGCACTTCAGGGGCCAATCAAATTTCAGCTGGGCCCAGTGCCCCTTTGGCCCCGCCCCTGGATCCAAGTCTCTGTTCAACATAACACTATGGTTATGGTTTATTAGACATATCCAGCTGGTTAGCTTTAGTAAAAGATCATGGTGGTAGTTAAAAAGCAGTTTTTTTTTACTTTCAAACATTGTGATGTGGTTCAAAATAACTACTTTGAAAGGTTATGGAAGTTTCAAAATTTCATCTCCCGTGTTAATAACATTTTTTATTGATCCAACAATCCCCCATCCTAGGTAGACTATCACATAAGTCTATAATAAGTTCATGTTACTCCCTTCTTTGTTCTATGGCTGTAAGAGGGATTTGTCATTTAAACATAAGCGTATATCATTTTGCGGTATTTGCTCAAAAGACTGAGGGCCGTCTCGGAAAGGCACCTGTTTTAAGTTTAACCTCATCTGAAGTGAAAATGTAGGCTGTCATTAAGAGAACAGACAGCAACAGGCAGAAGGAAAAGCAAGGTGGAGATCCACTCACTCAACATGAAAACCCTGCTGTGCCAGCATCTATCCCACATAATTGCACTGGGCCACAAATAAAAAAAAGGCAGTTTTCTCTCCTCCCCAACCCTCTCCTTTTCTCCCCCCCTGTGTCGTTCAGCGGCGGTTCGTAGGGATACGTGGAGCACGGGGGCGGGCGGAGGTATGTAGAAGTGAGAAAAGGCAATTTGTCAGAAACCTAAGGGAGCACTGGAGTGATGACAAGAGAATAACAGTAAAAAGGACTAAATCAGTGAATGGCTAATTTTGCGATAGCGAAAGAGGAATGAGGAGGGAAGGCTCCGCGTGTTTACATCGGAATCAATTATTTTCTCAGATGGGCAGATCGAAAATAATTTAAAAATCAATGTTTGAATTCTATGCCTCGGATCCACCGCGCAAACATACACAAACACATTTGAGTCGATGCGATGTGACGGTGGCTGTTGTGTAACCAAACCCAGTGAGTCATGAGAGGGTGGAATGCATTGTTGTGATGGTTGGAGGAGGAGGAGGAGGAGGAGGAGGAGGCCTGCCTGGGGAACGAGTGGCAGAGACAGTCAGATCTGTAAGCAAAGTCATCTGGGAGGGAGTGGAAGAGGTTGGACATTTGGTTTCAGACTTGCCAGTGCCGGTGTGAACCCCGGACCATGTTTAAATAAATAAATATGAGCCTGGACGCAGACGTGACTCAGGCCAGAAGGACACGTGTGTGCGCACACACACACACATAAGGTTGTGTGTGTTTGTGTGTGTGTGCAATAAGCCAGCCGTCCTCCTTGCAAAAATATACTTTGCTTTGCTTTAAAGTGTACTCCGAGTGGAATCACATAATGTGCCAAGTGCAAAATTATACCTTGTTTGATTTTGTGTGTGTGCATGTCTGTGTGCATCTTATGTGATGCCTCACCCTGGGAGCTATTTGTTTTCAGAGGTGCGTAGGCAGTTTTGTTTGTATGCGCGCCTGTGATAGTTGTCTAAAACATACGAGCCAAGCGCACACACTCCTTCCCTCACTGTCGTACATGCCTGGATTTGGGCTTTGCCTCTGTGCCAGCGTTATCATCCAAAGAGGCAAACAGCCAACCCCTGATTTAATAAGCTGCCTAGGGAGCCACAGAGAGGTGGAGAAGAACTATCAGCTGATAACTGTCCTCCCTGCAAGCCCAGCTTTTTCCTCCGATAGCTCAGCCAAGAGAAGGCTCGGCCTCCCCTCGTTTTCTGTGCGTCTGTGTGTGTGTGTGTGTGTGTGTGTGTGTGTTTTGTGTGTGTGTGTGTGTTTTTTGTGTGTGTGTGTGTGTGTGTTTTGTGTGTGCGATCCCCTGCTGGCTGCTGCCCACGTGTCTGTAGGCTGCATCCGTCCTGTGCTGCTTCTCTCTGGGTGTCAGACAAACACAGGAGGAGAGCCCACACATGGCAAAGGAAGGCCTGAGCCCAGCACTGAGGAGCATATGCTCAGAGCTCCAGCCTTTATGCCCCCCCCCACACACACACACACCAACCACACACACCCCATGTCCTGCCAAGCCACAGAAAGCCCTGGAGCAGACTACTGACAGATCCCCCCCCGTCTATTACTCTGTTCTGTACTTCACACAGACCATGCAGCAGTGTCAGAGGTACACCACAACCTTTTTTAAAAAAAAGCCAATGCTGAGAAAAAGAAGTGACATTTTCTGTTGCTCTGTTGACTGCGAGGCCTTTGTAGGCATGTCTGAGGATCTGATGAGAATGACTAGTGGAATAGCTGAATATTTCCGCTCCATGCATATGTGGGAATTATGCGGTACGATCCACTTGTCTTTGTCCGGCTTCATTATAGTTGAGTGCGGAACTGAAGTGTTCCAACACAGCAGACTTAAATGATGAGGGAGGGTCTTCAAACTCCTGTTTGTCTGCGGTCGCCATGACCACGAGCCCTGCTGCACTGACTGAGCTAACAACAGCCGGTCCTTTGCTAAAGTTGTCCCTCGATATTTGAGTCCCGTACGCACATAAAATAGGGTCCGCACATTCACTGGCTGCATTCGTTCGATACACAAAAAGGCACATACCGGAAATTTTTGGTTCGGATACATGTACCGTTACACCCCTACTTAAAACACTGTACTACTTAATTATCCAAGTATTTAATTTTTAAAAAGCCATTTAATTTATTTATTTCAATTCATTGAAACTTGACTTTTTTTTTTACGTAATCCAAAGGTCAGTAAATATTTTATTTGGGAGCAGGTTATTCTGCTGAACTTCTAGATCCTGTTGCCATTTCTGTAGCTACAGGAGTGCTTTTTTTCTTCCAGTCCTTTGTCGGAATTAAAATGTCAGTATTTAATGAGAAAATCGATTGATCATTTGACATGAAATATTTATAAGGCTCAGTGTTGAATTCTGTCCTTTGTTTTAAGAGATTAAATCATTTTATTCCAACAATGTGATCCCTCTGTAACATGGACTGTGCATCACTATGAGTACAGTATAATATCAGCTTTCACTGTGATACCAGTGTTTCAGCTTTCCCCGTTTGTATCCCACTATCGCTCTCTGAAATCTTACACCCCCCCCCCTCCCCTTGAGATGGAGCTATTCTTTTTTTTTTTTTTTTTTTTTAGCCAATCTTTTCTATTTCTAAGCCACTGGTATATTTCAAGGTCAGTTATTGCTTTTTTTGTGTGTGTCTGTGGTATGCATTCTGTCACACAAGTACAACTGTCTCACTGTGTGTATGTGTGTGTTGCACAAGGACTCGCATGATAGGCATACTTTCGGCTGGCCGCAGTGACCTGCAGCTGACACCAATGATTGATCCTGGTGCTGGGATAAGTGCCTGCGCACCGTTGAGCACACCGGTCCACTGAAACGCAGCCAGGCAGAAAATTAGAAATCTCTTCATCCCTGGTCCATTTGAAATCTGATATCTCCAATCTTCCCCTTGCACGGGCACCTTTCCTCAGCCAATAAATCAGTAATTAAATGATGTGTTTGTGTGTCTGTGTGTGTGTGTATGTACATGACGGTAGGTGCATGTCCTTGGGGGATCAGCTGGGGTAATTGGGGTGATGGGAGTATTAAGTCTCGAACAAATCTGTCCATCCCCCCCCCCAGAACTCAGATGTATGGGACTTCCTGTCTGCATAAAATTAGAAACACACATAACATAATGTTCCTGCACACACCACAAACCTCTAAGTCTCCTAAGAAAATGTGCATGGCTGTTACGTTTCAGTCTAATAGCCATTCGCGGACAGAACTCTATGGATAAAACAACAACAAAACAATGGTGGACTGTCCGGTTTTGTTTGTGCAGCAGACTCTGCTGATGTAGATTTGCTGCATCATTACTGTGATCTATTCTGTGGTGTTTCGAAAAATTTACATACTACAGTGTCTTCAATTGGTTTTGCGGATCCATGAGCACCAGGATCTTTTCCACAATGTGTTGTAGCTGTGGCTTATCAGAAGGTTGATGGTTCAATCCCCAGTTCCCCCAATCTACATATTGAAATATTCTTTAGCAAGGAGCCTCCTGAGCCTCAATTTGCTCCCCGGGCTCCATAAGGGCTGCCCCCTGCTCCTCAGGGACGGGTCAAATGCAGAGAACCAATTTCGCTGCATTGTACTGTGTATAATTGCATGTGACAAAATAAAAGCTTCCTCTTCTTCATGTTGTCGTGTGAAAACAGAACGTTTCCAAATGCAAAGGAAAAACTCGAACAAAGGTCTTTAGCAAAACCGTTGTCGTGTGAACAAGGTCTCACTCGCACACACGCAGTGTTGTCCTAGATGGAAGCAATTGCCCGCACACAACCACACTCAAACACACACGTTTGAGTTGTAGTGTGTTTGTGGTGTCAGATGGAGGTGTAACAGTGCCTCTGGTATTAAATAAATCAAAGTCAGGCCTCCACTGAGCGCAGCACCTGACCTTTTGAAAGCCATCAGCGCAGTTCCAGTCCTACAATCACACTGGGACAGAAGTGTCCCTCAAGTCAATGTCTCCCGGTTGTTTCTTAACTCCCTAACATCTATCTCTTGTTGTTGTGCAGGTACGTCGGCCCAGGGCAGCCCGCTTCTGGCTTCCCTTCCTGTCCCAGGACGGCCTCTGCAACCTCAGCTCGACCTCAAACACCTCCTGCCCTTCAGACTCAATGGATCCTCGCCCCTCAGCCTCTTCCCTAATTTTAATACGGTGAGTATAAAAGCTGTTCGGTGCCTGATATCAAGGAAAATTTGTTTGTTTGTTTGTCCGTAAGATATTTATAAAAATTGTTTGTGGATTTTTCTTGGGTGGATCTTGGGCCAAGGAAGAGGTGAATACATTTTGTTGCAGATTACGGGTCCGGATGTGGATTCTGGATCACTTTTTCACCTTTTTCAAATCATCAAAATAAAAATAATAGGAAATTCTAAATAAAAAAACCCAGGCATGGACAACACATGCTGTTCCACCGCTATCTGCAACTGGAGATAAAAATCTACATTTGGACAGCATGTACTGGGTCACAGTACTGCAACAGACAGGGATAGAGAGACATGGCACTGCCACCAATATGTAGCTGAGATAACGCAGATTCATTCAAATGGATTTAATGTATCTGCGAAAGATAAAAAGTTATATCTGGATGAAAAATAGATCCAAATCCACCATTATGGAATGATTTTTGTTGATGACTCATAAACTACTGATGATAAACACATAGCTGTAATGCTAGCAGTAGGTTTCCAGGGTCAGTGAATTAGATATTATATATTATATAGGTATTACTTAAATTGACATGAGGCAGATCCGTGTATAACAATGTCATCAAACATCCCCATAGTGTGTGCTGTGCCCTGTATGCAATGATACAACAATACGAGCATGCAAAAAAAAAACAACAAGATCTCCTCACGATGTTACAAAATGGAATGCACGCATTGCACACACCCCCGAGTGAGCTCTGTTATCCACTTCTTCATGTTTTAGTGACAATGGCGTGGGCTGAAATACGCTCTCTATAAGTGCTTTCTAGTTATATTTAATATGGACACATCAAATGGAATAAAATGCAACATATAATTATGCACTAGCGCCACATGCACTTAGTGTTTATGACAAAATGCTAATTTACAACTCCTGTCCAGAGGCGGCTTTTTTACGGGCTAAAATAGACGGAGGAAATGAAAAGAAAGGAAAAGGGATGAGATAATAGACAGTTCCAAGGTTTCGCTCCTTTGACAGAGAAAACTGATTGAAACGTGGCAGTTTATCGAGGCCCGATGTGCTGATGTTACTACAGTACTCATGGGAGCACAGATATGTAGGTATTTAAAAAATAAAGTTAACATTTGAATAGCTTATTGACCTTTTTACAATAACATATACGGGGATATTAAAGTGGAAACAATTAATCTAGGACTCCTATCAACAGCAGCAATGATGTTTTCTGGCAGAGCTAAATAACCTATAAATAATACAGAACCTAATTAGATCCAGAAATACCAGGTGACACATTTCACAGCTGACAAATATCGTAATTGCACCATTTAGTGAGCCAGGGAAGAACATGCCTTTTTTGTCTCGTCTTGTGTTACACACCCTTCAAAAAGGGTCACGCTTTCATTTGATGGGTTCAGGTTCTGATCCGCATACTTCATAAACTTCCTTAATCCTAATGCTTGCCACCCTGTTATTCACCAGCCCACTATCTTCTCTGCCAGACCTTAACCTCCAGTCCTCGTCCCGTAAACTCTCCCACTGCCTTTGTGCAGAAGCCTTGCCTTAAGTCTGGGGTGCTAATCTTTATTCAAGCAGGGTTTCACCAGTTGTCGCCTCAGTATCAGCATCTCCGCACATGAGACCCTCATTGAACATCAGCACCAAACTGTTCGTTTTTCAAGCCCCCTTGACTCTGATGCTTATGTCGCCTCAGCGCCCGGAATTAAAAGCTTTGATCCGTTACCTACCAGCGCCATACCTATTGCAGTCCAGTACGTGCACATGTGTCGGCACTTCTGATTTACTTGATCCTACACTCGGTGTGTGTGTGTGTGTGTCTGTGTGTACGTAGGTGTCCGCGAAGGTGCGTTTTCACTCCCCTCATCGCACACTGTGAAGCCAGCTCCAGTTCTTTGGTCTGTAAATGAAACATAAGCCTGAGCTTCTGCTCCAGTGTGTACTTTACACCTTTTCAAACCAAGCAAAAAAAAAAGAGAGAGAGAGAGAGAATGAGGGAGAGGTAGGGCATCGCAGACATCTGGTTGGCTGGTTCTTACTGTGGAGGACGTGTGAGGGGGCAGATGAGATGTAAACCTGTGCTGTATGATGTGTATGTGAGTGGGCTCCAGCCTGCGATCTGAAGAGTGCAGTTTATTTATTTGGTCTGCTGCCCACTGCTTTTGACCTTGGGGTCGCCTTTACCGCCCTATGGAGGGCTGCATGCCTAGCAGCAAAGGCAGCATGAAAAACTCTCCTTCCTCTCATATATTTATATTAGCGGTGGAGGCAGAAGGGCAGGTCTCTTGGTCAGTGTTTTGTCTGTGTTCTACTTGATTTTTTTATTGTTGGTTAAATCGCTGCTTATATTCTCAAACCGACGTCTGCGCCTCAAACCTATATTTTGTCTGTTCAATCGTATGAGACGACACCACAGCAAATACGTCCGAGAATCTAAACTACCGCTTTATTTTTAATCCTTATGAGAGGGAAAAAAATGAAAGCAGTCATATCGGTGACATTTCTACAGTTATTGAAGAAGAAAAGCGCTGGTATGGTTATTAATGAATTCAGCTAAATAGGAAAACATGTTTACTGCGTTGCGGTTGTTAAATAGAGTATAAGTCGTGATAGGATGCTGAAACTAACATAACCAGAATGCAGAAATTACGGTAACTGCGGAAATAACATCAAATCAGTGTCGCCTCAGTCCTGGGAGGAGATGATTAGCCTCCATAACACACAGTCTGACAGTGCAGCTGTGGCATTAATCACAAAGTCCATTCAACTGGGAGCCCCAGGTTCTTTTGGCCTGATAAGGCAGACGTCCCAGACTTGTGCAGGGTGGGGGGGAGAAGATGAATGCACCTGTCTCCAAAACTAAATATCCTCCGCTTCCCCTGGTGTCCCTGTTACATCCTCCACCTCCTTACCCTCTTCTCATCTCTCCGTGTGTCTCTTTCTCTCTGCTTTCTCTACCTACCCTGAAACTCCATCACGGACTCAGCTGCCCGGCACAGGATAAGTTTTGTCTGTGCCAGGATGGCGGGGGGGGGGGGGGGTGGAAGGGGACAGGGGGGACAGAGGGCTTGGACAAAAGATGCATTTAGAGCAGTCGGTTCAGGATGGCTGCGGACAGACAATAGGCACATTCTTCAGTTCCTAAAACAAATAGCTGTGTGCAGCCTGCCCTGCTAAGGTGGACAGAGGGTAGCAGCAGTGGGAGAGCTAGGTTTCTGTGGCCAGGCTTCTGCTGGTGAAGGGAAACGTCTGTCGCTCCCAGAGGTAGCTTTGAATCATGTAAGAGGCCAAAATTAAGCAACGAAGGCTAAGATCACCCTGAGGGAGAGATACGCCTCCAGTGTGGAGGTTTCCGTGTCAGGTGTGTTTATAGTCCCTCTCACACCTGGCCTTGAGGAATTCACAGTAAACTGACTCTTGCAGCTGCTTTGGACATGCACACCTCTTTGTGTGTGTAGGGAAGGGATCCCATGTTGTTCAGGCTTGTGTATCAGACAGAGAGCAAAGCAGTGTGCCATCCTTTGTGCCGCCGGTACTCCAACACTCCTTCACATGTGGGCAACAGTAGCATCACGGGTGTGCTTCCAGTTAGAGGTCTAATACAGCGTTAGAGCAGAGCTCTGTCCTATCATCCTTTTCCAAATGGACGGGCCCTGTGCCAGCCTGACTACGTGACACCATGCTGAAGGGTGCCGCAAAGAAATCAGCCGTCACCATGGCATGCAGACCTTCTAATGAATCCTCAGCTTTCACTCTGCTGTTTGTAGTATGCGGCTCTGAGACTCTCTGTAGTGTTTCCATTGACAGTTAAAACTTAACTAGACTAATGGCCTCTCCAGAAACACCTCCCCATGGGCTGCAATGATGCATCATGTACAGTACCAGTCAATAGTTTGGACACAGTTTCCCATCCACTAGAATGGGATAATAATAATAATAATAAACTTTATTTATTGAGCACTTTTAATACACGAGATGTAGCTCAAAGTGTTTTACAATTAAAAAAAAGAAATCGCACATTAATACAAGAAACAATAAAATTAGACAATACAAAGACAGTAGATGATAAAACATATAAAAGAAAGTAAAAAAAAAAAAAACAGAAATGTGTAAGAATAAGAAAACATGGGAGAATATCATTCATTAAAAGCCGAAGTAAATAAATAGTTTTTCAGCTGTTTAAAAATGTACAGAATGTTCTGAACAAGAGAAGGACTCTAACTAGATAAGACTGAATGAGGAGAGGGACTGTTTCCGTCATGGTTAGGGATGTGATTTGGGTATGAATAGTCTGATATATAATTCAAAATCTAATAAGGATATTAGATGACTTGTATTTGTAGATTTTGCTCACACAGCGTTTTCAAATGGAAATAGAACAGAAGTGTCACTCAAACTGGCTTCGCATCCTTTTATCTTCATTCTGATGTTTCAGCCCACAGGCCTATAATAGGCCTGGGAATAAACGATCAAGCCGTGAACTCACTTCTCATAGATATGAAGGAAAAGCTCTGAATGAACACCATAAATACCAAGAAATGTTTTCAAATTGTATTTCTAATAGATATATTCTAAACACCAACGTTTAAAATGAACTCTGCTCTCCTCTGGTGTTCTTTCCTCGAGGTTCTGGGCACTACCCACGGCTCTGTCCTGCAGAGCTCGCCAGATAGCTGCAGCTGTCTGCCACTTAGCAGGGTTGCTTTTAATCCGAAACACTGGCATCCGTCCCTCCGCTCCAGTCTGTTAGTACAATTAACCGCACCGCAAGCCACATTATTTGTCCAATATTTGCATGACATTTTTTCCAAAAGGCACCAACACCACAAACAAGGCAGAGAGGTCAAGTTCAATGAATCAAATTACCTCAGTTGATGCTTGGCAGGCAGCTTACGGCTGGCTGTCGCAAAACTGCCCACACTCTTAATTACGCATGACTTTAAGGCCTAATAAAAGTGGAACAAGTAATTCATATAAAAATCAACCCCTGTGCAGATGTCATCGCAAAGGAATTGGCTAAAGAGACCATAACCGTGTTTGTCCCACAAGAAATAAACAAGTTTATTTCTGCTCTCATGGGGCCTGACTCACTTTTGGAGCCAGCCTCAAGTGGACATTTGAGGAACTGCAAGCTTTTGGGCGCCACTTTGTTATTACAAGCAAACCAGTGAAAAAAAACAAATGTGAAATCAAAATGCTTTTCTTGCCAACATAGATGCATAACAAATGTGCGCAAGTGCACAATATTTTTTTATCAAAAAAAGACAAAAATAGGCTAGGGGCAGAACCAGCAAAGGCAGTCCAAAACAGAGTATCCAAAGGGTAGCACAGGCAGATAGATTCGGCACACAAGGGATCCGAAGGTGAACGAATCCAGAACGAACAGAGTCAAGAAAAAATGAAATAAACGCAAGAGAAAACTCGCTGGAACACAACAGGAAACATCCATGACAAACTGGCAACAAACAACAGGAATCACACAAACTAATTAACACAGGGATGGCGAGGGAATGACAAACAGGTGGCACAGAGGGGGCGGAGACTATCAGAGACAGGTGGAAACAATGAGGCGATCACACACTGGAGGGGGGGGGGAAATGGAGAGGGGAAAGTTAACAAACGATAAATTGATATGAGACAGGGAACACATAGACACAAGAGGGACATGGAGCGAATTAGAACTGAAAAAAAGAAGACTAAAACCGAGACGGGGGGAAACCGAAAGGACAAGCAAAAAACACAGCACGGAATAAAACGTCTACATAAAACAGGAAACAGTGACACAAAATCATGACAATAAGCAAGTAAGTATAGTCATATGCAGCATACTGCATGTGAGCGCGCCGTCAGGGCTGTGTGGACTGAGTCGGCCATGTCCTCACCTGCGTCTGCAGCGGGTCTTTGCTTTCCGCTGGATACTAGATACAACGTTTACTAATGTTAGAACACGAGAGCTGCAGCCATCAATATCACAGGCCAAGCAAACAGCCCGTTCCTAACAGACATCTTTAGAAGGGGACACTGCACTAGTCGTGAGTAAATGACCCAGCAAAATGGGGTGGTGCGGTGGGGATTCACACCGAAGATTGAATCTTGGCAAGCTCCACAGCAATTTCTCATTTGGGAAAATGAAAATCTAAAAGAGCTAATGTTGTCTGTGCCGGTCTTTTGCTTCTGTCTCTCAGATGGACCCTGTCCAGAAGGCAGTGATCAACCACACATTTGGTGTCCCTCAGCCCCTCAAGAAGAAACAGATAATCTCCTGCAACATTTGCCACCTGCGCTTTAACTCAACGGTAAGAAATGTTTAGTGGTTTATGTCAAAGGTAGAGAGGTAATGGGAAGATAACACAGGGAGAGAGATGGCGTGTCAGACTGTGCAATTTACAAAATAAAAGCAATCTATCCCAAAAAAAAAAAGTGAGTCTAGCCCCAGAGAACATAATTTCTTTTTTGTGCTTCTCCTGTCTTCTTGAATGTTGTTTTTTGAAAATATGTCTGTTCCACAATTACCCCGGCTCTTATCGTGCCCACTGACTCACCGAATTTGTGCCTACTCTGTGTGTTTCAAAGCTAATTTTTGTGTTTGTGTGCATATGCAGAATAAAAACTGTAAGCAAATCCCTTTCTGCAAATGCATGAGCCTTTTAAATAAAAGTTAGTGATTCTGTATTTTTTCTTTTTTCTTGTTAAGTGTGCATAAAAGTTTGTTTGGTTTTCCTCTCGGTGAAAACTGTGTGTGCATGTCTGTCTGTTGTTTTGGTATGAGGGATTAGACGGCAGGGAAAGCTGCCGTTTATCAGCAATGAGCAGAAACAATCAGCACCCCGAGCAGGAAGGAGCATTCTCAGCTCCTCCTTCTAGTTCTCCCATCACCGCCACCTCTGACACAAATACACAGACACATAATCAAACATCCCATGACATTTCATGCATATTTACAAATAGATAACTGTCTAGAAAGTCTTCACTTTTTTGGGCCCCCATCTTCAAAGAAGGGCTGAGGCACAGGAGACAAGGAGCTGAGGGAGGAGAGGAGGCTCTTCACACACAAGAGCAAATCCCATTCCCTGAATCTGCACACTTACTTAAACAGGAGTGTCAGGTCTGACTGTAGCTTTATCTGTCTCTCTGCGAGCATGAATACTTTCTTAACACTCCTATGAACTCTCCTCAGAGTTTGCTCTGATATTATACCGAGTTGTCCGTGTGCGTAATGCTCAAAGGGGGAAAGTAAGGTCTCTTTGCTGCTCAATGTAACACAAATTGAACTTGAAGAGCAACTGAACACCAGCTAAGAATCTTGTTGTTGCTGACCAGTGGTCCAGCCCACCTAGCTGAGGTCATGGAAAGGTGTATTTAAAAGGTGTGTTTGTGCGCTAATGACATTTTCAATACCCTTATTTGCTGAGAGTTCCATGAGAAGATCAATATCATACCCATGTTTGTATGCTAAATGTGAGCTCAGAAGCTGGTTAGCTTAGCATACCCTAAAGACTGAAAAGGGTCTCTGTCCAGAGGTATCAAAATATTCCCAAATGAAGCTTAAAACTACAGCTGTGAGTTTTAAACCACGTGTCATTTTTACTTATTTCTTATACGAATTAAATACGAGATTTAATGTGTTAATTAATGAGCTTCAGAGTTACGGTTTCCAGGCACCTTTAGACTGCGTGAGCTAGCTTTTATCTTGTTTCTGGTCGTTGTGCTAAGCTAAGCTAACCAACCTCCAACAGTAGCTTTAATTTTACATTCCCCAGTTTGTCAGACTATTTCTTTAATCCCATGTGGGAAGAACACCTGAGTGGTTTGAGTTTCTTCTGGCTGTCCAGCTGCTATTCTGTTCATCTTAATATACAATAGGACTTTTCTGATATAAAAGATCTGATCTGTTGTATTTTTCATTTTGTTCATTTTCATAATGTCTTTTTTCTTTGAAGGACAGACATACATTTCCACATGCCTCTTTCATATTTATGCAGTTTTGTATAGATAATTATCATGAAAACATCGTGTCCATTTTGGGGTCTAGAATGAACATTTTCCTCTATTATTTTGGGTGTGTATAATCCACATACAGTGGTGTTAAACATCATTAAACAGCTCAAGTACCACAGTACCTAAGAACATTATAAGTATTGCATGTGGAAGGAACTTGTGGAAGGAACTTGTTTGCTACTCTTGTACCTGCATAAATATTCTATTTTCTGTCTAACCTCTTGTTCCCCATATGTCATATTGTACATAACATAATAGAACATAATTAGGCTGAGTATATTTAGAGCACATTGCTGCAAAAATATCACAGAGACAACAGGCATTATTTCTTACCACCATCCTACATTTTCCTCGACTTCTGTGCACGTCCATATTCAAACGAGGCAGCTCGGGGATTGTTAAATTAAGCAAACCAACTGGCAGATCCCCTTTTATTTTTAGTTCCACACCCACTAAACATATGTCTATGCAGCGGATACCGTCCAACGTTTTTTCCAGATTTCTTAATCACCGGACATCGAGGATCCCTTAGAAGAGCGCTGCATCCTTCTGGCTGTGGTGGGCATGTGAAAGCCAAAGCTCATTTCACACCTTGTCCCCCTGTCTCCACTGAGACTCGATTGGTGTTAGTGGAGAGGGCGCTGACTGAATTCGTCACATCACACTAATCTCCAAAACCATTTCATGGCAGATCGGTCACACGATGAGCCCATGTGCTTTAGTTGTTTTTACAGATTCTTTGTCAGCCATATTATTTATAGACCTCCACTATATCATACCACTAGACTCACTAATGTGAAGTGTATTTACCTCAATCCCTAGACTGCAGACTGGTGATAGTGGTGCATGCGTGTGCTTGTAACCTTGCATCTGCGCAGTAACACAGCACAAACAGTAACCTTATTTACTCCTTGCGGGACTTAATGTATTGTTGCTGCTCAGATAATCCAAGAAAATTCACATTTTGGCCCTGATGAAAAAAATCTTGTAGCGTTTTCAAGACTGCGCTTCGGAGTCTTCAAAGTGAAGTCCAGCTTCTTAACTTAACTTGTTTGGTGTCTGAGGATTTGCATGATTTATTTCTTGAGGAAAGAGAAAATGTTGCCGTTTTGGAGGAATGTTTTCCCTCACTCCACTTTGGGGGGGAAAAAAGACTCTTTAATGCTTAATCCTTCATCCCTAATCCATCCATTTTTTGCTGAGAGTATGAAAACATTCTTATTACAAAGTGTTTTTATATTTAAGTTTTCCATATTTTGGATTTAATTTGGATCAGAACTCCTCATTTAGCCATTATTGTGCTGTATGTATGGAATCAGTGGTTGTGTATGATTTCCTTAATTTATCAAGGCTCTAATTTTGCGCCTTAGCTCCTTAATATCTCCTATCCGGGCCAGGATCTGATAAAAGCTGATCCCAGGAGGTTGCATTGGCTTTAATGAGTGATCTCCATTGATTTCTCTGATATTACGATGTATTCACGCTTGCTCTGACAGCAGGGGCTTTGTTCTCAGATTCACCAGGGCCGTGAGAATGATCAGTATCTGAAGGTAAATCGTGATCCATTTGTTAAGATCTTCATCACAGTCTGTGTCTGATTTGTGTTTGTGGGATTGAGAGCTCGTGGATGCTCAGATGCATGTGACATTAGTATGTATTGCTGTGCAGAACTTGCAGACCCTGACTCTCACAGTGCACATTAATAAGGTAGCTGAGGAGATAGCATCCTCTCTCTTGTTGCGTATTACGCATGCAGCTATACCTCCGGCCTCCAAATGTGCCATTGCTGTTATCAGGTGGAAACAGAATATACTTGCAGCCATCCCTGCGAGAGAGAGCGCACATCCGAGCGTGAATTTTAACATTTATTGCACGTGGGGGCTGCCGTCTCTCCGGCAGATGATGGATCGAGTCAAACACTCCTTTCTGCGTTTCCCCTGCTAACCTGGTTTTCTTGCATTTTCCCGCAGAACCAAGCAGAGGCCCACTACAAGGGCCACAAGCACACCCGGAAGCTCAAAGCCATGGAAGCCCAAAAGAACAGGCAGCGACGAGCCGGGGAGGCCTCATCCGCTGGAAGGGAGAGAGACAGAGACCGGGAACGAGATCGGGAAAGGAGCAAGACGTCCACATCCGAGGCGTCTCTTCCCGCACTCATGGATACGAGCCTAGTGGAGGGAACAAGTACGTTAAACAGACCGAGAAATGGGAAGAAAGCATCTTTTGATCTCTGTAACACTTCCGTTCCTCTAATTCCCTGTTCTACTCCATTTTATCTTCCTTCTACCAATCAGCCTCCATTCTCCTCCTCCATATCTTGGCCTCCCTTATCTCTTTCCCTCTGCACCATTGCACTACATCTTCTGTACACCTTATCGTCCATCCTCCTGCCCTGTGTTTCTGTGCATTGAAGTCTCAGCAATTCCAGCCCACTCTACCCTCCTCAAAAAAAAAAAAGAAGAAATTTTAAAAAAAGAACCCTCTCTGGCCTGGCCCTCCGTCCCTGTGCCTCGTGATGGATGGATGAAGGGCTCCGAAGCTGTGAGACTGTGGGATGTCTGGGAGCAAGGGAGGTTGTGTAAATAAAGTTGCCGTCTGAGATCGAACACTGGAGCTGTTTTAACCTCCCTTTGCCTCTTAATTCCCAGCGCTTGACTCCCCTTCGCTCCCTCTTGCTCTCTCCTATCTCAGTTAGATAGAGAGGGCAGTTGTGGCATTGGTGTATTTGTGCAACAGGAAAAGAAGGCGACATAGCACTGGTTGAGTTTATAGGGACTCGAATAGAAAATAAATACATTTCCTAATGTTCTTTTACAGGAAGATCAAACGTCTTCACGTAGACGTTTTAACTTTTGATAAAGAAAGAGGAGTGCATGGGTTTTTCTTCCTTTTTCACACGACATGGCTCCAGTGGCACTTTGACTGCAGTTGCACTTGTCTGAGTCCACACTTGAATTCAGCACATCCAAGGTAAAAGGAGCGAATGAGCAGTATGGCAGTTTTCTCTCTCTCTCTCTCTCTCTTCTACTTTCCTACTTCATCGTCTCCTTCACTTCCCCTGGCCCCGCCTTAGATCGCTATCTGAGCAGAATTTCAAAATGCAGTTGGATGCTTGATGGAATATTAAAAAGAGATATGAAGGTGTTGAGGGAAGAGGGAGACAGGTTGTACTTAACCCCTCCTGGTAGACATAGCTCATATCTCAGGTGTGCATATGGACGCACGTTTTTTGCCTTGGGCATTAAGAGTCTCCTTCGGAAAAAGAGAGAAAGTGGACAAAAGACTGGGGGCCCGATAATGCTCTCATCAAATCTCATTTTAATATTGCGCCGTTGCAAAGGAGAGCTCTGAAAGAGGGAAGCAGCGGTGGGGACCAAACGAGATGATGAGTGGAAAATGAAAGATAAGATGAAATGAATGAAGGAGACGTAGAGAGAGAGAGAGAGAGAGCGAATGGGAGAGAAGGGGCGCGGAGGGAAGAGGAGTCATTGGAGAGAGAAAGTAGATAAGTCATAGCTGGATTTTATTCTGTGAATAATTTTACACTTCCAAGGCAATTCTGTGAGGAGGAACACTTTAATAAGCCCAATTGTGTGATTGGCCTAATGTGAAATTGAAATGCAGCAGTGCGAGCCAGCGATGGCACGCACCACAATGCCAACCTGTAATGGAATGGCGCTCCTAATTAACACTCTATAAAATGAGCTATGTCTGCTATGAAGCTGAATGCTGGTGGGGAGCCGTCTGAGGGTAATACCCACATTGTCTGCCAGCAGGAGCCAACAACACACCTGTTGGCTGTTCCTGTATACAATCAGTCTGACTCTGAATAAACAAGGCTTTAAGCCCCGAAGGTCAGTCCCTTTAGCTCCACCAGAATAACGCACACGTACGCATTCACACCTATAGGCAATTTAGAGTGATCACTTCCCCTAGATTACATGTTTTTGGCCGGAGAGAACCCACACAGACATGGGGAGAACAAGCAAACTCCCCACAGAAAGGCCCCAGGTGTAGATTTGAACTCACAGCCTTCATGTTGTGTGCTGACCTCTACTCCACCATTCCGCCCTCACCTAATAATAGCATTAAAATAGCAGCATGACAGGCCCAGACCTTAAACTGACACTACATCAACACCAATTTGGATGCCACACAGAAAATCATCAGCTGTCTCTAGCTAAACAGCTAAAGTTCAGCCTTCAAACATTGTTTTAAGGCGGATCCGTGCATTACAGTGGCGCATTTTAATTTGAGGTGAAAATAAGAAATGGGATTGGGCCTACGACTACAAATTCTTATTATTATTGTAACCATGATGAAAAAGAACCCCCTAATCTTAACGAGGCAGTTATTTTTAATTCAAAGAATAGTGTTTACCCAGCTTTAACAAAGCATTTCATTAACTAACCTTACCTTCAGTTTTTGAAAGCCAGGATCTCAAACTACTCAACACAACCTCTACACCAATGGAGATGTCCTACAAACTCAAACATACTCAAACAAGTGGCCCATGTTGCCATGCTCTTGAAAAAATAATAAATTTACAGTAAAACTTTACAACATCTCGTACTTTTTTGCAGCTAGTCGTTTACGGTACCGCCGCATTTTCTAATTACAGGAGGGAGACGGGGAAGAGCAGAGATAACGTTTTCAATCTTAGAAGGAACTAATCAATACTTGTAAACTGTGTCTCTGACCAGCGAAGGTGGGAGTGAGCACAGTGAGAGAGCAGCGTGTCTGTGCCCAGAGACAGAGGCTCCACATCAGTCATGGCAAGCATCAGTCACCATCAGCTATGATCGACTCCACTGTTTGAAGGCGTCCTTGCGGTGACTCGCCACTCACTACTGTCACCACAGTAATGATGATTTAAAGGGAGGATTTTCCTCCAGGGAAGTTGTTTGCGTTCAGAGGATGCCTCGGATCAGAGCTCATCCGGTAAACCAGGTGCTCTGGTGTCTGTATCTCTACGCATAATGAGTCCAACATCCATATTCATTGGCTGCTTGGCTTTGGTTGAGTTTGTCAGCTGATCAATCTGCTGATATGAGATCTCTTCAGATGTTTTTACACTAAAAGCCTGTCAGGTTTAATTGGACTTCGTAAAACCTGGGTTAAATTCTTTTCATGTTCAAGAAAACTGGCTATTCCCAGCATAATATTGATCCAAATATCCATTATTTTCTGCTGTGTTGTTCTGCTCCATAGAGGCCCTGCTGGTGGGTGCTGCCAATATGCTGGCCTTTGGTCTGACAGTTTGCCAATGTTGGTGGCAGTTTCTCTCATCATATAGGTGGTCAGACAGTAAGTAAGACACGTGATGAGCAAGTAAAAAGGGCGTAACCAGAGTTTTTAATGGAAGAGGGCAGAAGAGACTTGGTATTCATTAGAAATATATATAATTTTCATTGGATTTTTGAGCCCAGTCTCCAAGAAAAAATGGATGGTTTGCATCAGGGCAGCAACTAACTATTATTTTCATTATCAATTGTATGTTATTAATGGTTATTTATCAATCAAACAACAATCCGACACCCAGAGATTAGCTAATCTCCAGGTGTTCACAATAACGCAAGAAACAAAAAAATGCAAATGCAAAGTTAAAATCTCTGGAGGCCATTTTCTGCCAGGAAAATTAAAAGATACAACATTAATTGTGAAAAAAGTTTTTATCAATATTAGGACCAAACTGCAGAACTCAGAGTCGGGATGAAAAGTTCAAACAAAGGTTTATGTGCAATGGATGAATCCAAAATATGCAAAGACGATGAATCAGAGCAGGACAGGCAGATAGAAATCATCTTGTACAGATAATAAACTCATGGAGAACAGGCAGGTTTCCAGGGTGCGACAGGAGCCAGAGGGAGATGAATGGATCTGTGGCATGGAGGATTGGAGTCAGGAACGAACAAGCAAACCAGGGCTTAAATACAGCGGAGACCTGGTGGATCTGATGAGGCGATTGTCTGCATCAGACAATCCTGTGATCAGGAGTTTGGGCTTTAAGAAGAATGTCTGTAGAGATAGCTGAATGAGTCTTTATTGAATGAGCTCCGAGTCTTTTCCGAGGGCTGCGATTCCCACCAGCCTCCATGTCTTCCTCTGTGAGGTTCCTGCTAAAGCCATTGATCATTATCACTCCCCTCCAGAGACTTCTCAGGTGGCCCGGTCTGTTCCATAAGCTCAGGATCATACCTACCCCCGTCCCCCCACGGAGGAGCTCAGATCCCTCAGGGGTCACTCTCATTACAGCGAGGGGACTGTCTAATCTTGCTCCTATATAGGTTCTTTTTCTTTAGCGGGAACGGGAGAGGAAGACCCTTATCTCCCATGATGAATTTACTCTGAGACGTAAAGAGGAAAAAATCAATGGAGTGTGGTTGTATTGAGGAGGGTTGTGTGTGTGTGTGTGTGTGTGTGTGTGTGTGTGTGTGTGTGTGTGTGTGTGTGTGTGTGTGTGTGTGTGTGTGTGTGTGTGTGTGTGTGTGTGTGTGTGTGCGCGGGGGGGAGAAAGCGCACTAAATGAAATGGAGATATTCAGCAGGCGTAGCGCACAGTGCTCTGGGGTGAAGTGTGTGACTCTCCTGGGAGGACAATGGGGTGAAGGGGGAGATGTGTAATGGAACTCCAGTGACTTATCGGCAAGGCCCGGCAGTCGATTGGTTTGTTTATATTGACTGAGACTCTGAGTCCACTTGATATTTGAATAGTGAGGGAGAGGGAGGGCAGAGGGGAGGGAGGGAGGAGGCTGATGGCATTTACTTACCTAAAACGATGTGAATCTAGACTGTTCCATGTGGTTTAAAACAGACAGATAGGATAGCTGAAAATTCAACAAAAAGCTAGCATTCAAAAGCACTTGTTTTTTGTATTGATTTCTTTATTGGGATGTGCAACATATAAACCAAAACAACCGTTAAATTAGATATAGATCCAATTTTTATATAGAACATAAATCAAGAACAATAATACCCATCTCTGTAAAATATCCAAGAAAAAAAGAAAAAGAAACAAAAAACATGATGATACTACTAATAATGATAATAATATTCATGATAATAATAATGAGTGAAAAAAATATACATAATACATAAGAATGGAAGAAAAATGTAATAAAAGGGAATGGATAAATGAGCTGAAAAAAGAGAGAAGAGGAAAAAAAGAAAAGCAAAAAGGAAGAGAGGGTGGTCTGTAAAGATTTTAAGTCGTCAAGGAATGGTTTCCATTTTTGAAAAAGGTTAGCAGTTCTTCCTTTTGCTAAGGAAGGCCATAACATCCTTAAGCCACTCAGAGATAGTAGGGGCCTTAACAGACTTCCATACAAGTAAAGGTCGGCATCTGGCCAATAGAGAAGTGAAAGCAATTATGTCAGACTCTGAAGACTTTTTCACTCATTGGGTTTTTTGGGTTGTTTTTTTTTCAGATATTCAGCTTGTAACTACAGTTGAAAATGCTTATAATCAGTGTTGGGCAAGTTATATGAAAAATGTAATTAACTTCTCATTTCATGTTGACACCCCCCCCCCCCCCCCCCCCCCCCACACACACACACACACACACACACACACACACAAAAACATAAATTAATAAGATAAATAAAATACACACAAAAAATCAATAAATATCAGAAACCGCAACAAGAATAAACACTGCAGCACAGCACATATAATGATACAATAATCTAATTGATTTTCTACAATGCCTTGGATAAGGTGTCTATTGTATTTCCCTCTGCACCACTGGTTCGAGCAATAGATAGTTTCAGAGAAACAGTATCTAATAATCTACTTCATACACCCTCCAACTCTGAGCGAAACAAGCTGTATGAATCCACATGGCTAACATTAGGAAGAAACATAAAAGCGCATTATAACTTTGGAGTTAGCACAGTTGCATAACGCTAACAGCAGGGACCCACTGGACCTAGAAGTGATGCAAAGTGCTGCCCGCTTCCTTTTGGCACCCATTTTAACCAATTAGGCTGTTCACAAAGAGGACGCCCTGACGCAGAGCTCAGCAGCCAGCCTGCAATCTGCACTGATTGCTCCGTCGTCTGTTCTATTTGTCTGCGTGCGGCGAGCAAATCTGCAAAAAAAAAACACTGATGATATTTTGTAAATAGCATTACTGCTGTGACTGTGATTTTACAGACCTGTCCCACATCATTGTCAGAGAGGGAGAGAGATGAGCAAACGTACACATACAGCCATAAGCTGCAGGCAGGAGAGAAGCCCCTCCACGTAGATTTTCACATAAAGCAATGGTACTTTTAATTTTATTGATGCATTAGAACCACTACGCTTCTATGTGTGATTAATGTTAATAGCCAGGCTACTGCTTGCATAAGAATTGACCTATTGTGGCATTTTGCAGCACTCCTGTGTAGCCATAGTGCCTCCCTTCAAGCCCCTTGCCAAGCTAACACATAACGTCTCTCCATTTAACATGCAAACTGCATGACAGCGAACAATTCTAGCCTCCAAATGATTGAAGTTATTGTGTTAAAGTTGCTATAATCATCACTCTTATGATAACAATTTAAAATGATATGCAAATGCTAACCTACAGAGAATTATCACCTGAACCTGCAGCTTTACAGAGCTTTATAGCTCACTGTCAGCTCACTGTGTAGCTGTCCAGTCCGAAGATTTACTGTTTCAGTTCCCTCTCGCCTCTCTCACAGTGTTGTTGTCTGTAAAGTTCGAGGAATGCACAGAGTGAGGACCCACAAGCCAGAGACTAAATAGTTCAGTTCAGGGATTAAATAGTAAATAGTTCAATAAACCTGCAAACAGTATCCACAGGGTAAGGGACAGAGACAGTCCAAGGAGCAGGCAACACAGGTTTGGTACACGGTAAAGTCCATGTGGCCTGGCCTTGGGTGCTTCGAAGGACATACAGTAGGTCCATCCTTCATGTCCAGAAGCACAAACCTGAAACCCCAAATGACTGATGATGTTGTTCAATGAGTTCTGTGTGTGTGCATAAGCAAATGTTTCCTGACAAGTTCACTGTATCAAATCAAAAGCTGTCCCTTTAGCTTTTTCCCGCAGCTCAAGAAAAATCTGTGGTTGCAGGATTAAAGGAACCACAGTTTGCTGATGTTGTCCTTTATTTCTACCTTTTTATGCAGGTCTCCAGTCCGATCCAGAACCAGCCAACCTGGAGGTGAAGCTCGAGGAAAGTCCCAGGAGCTCAGTCATGCTGACACCAGTATCCGAGGTTTCCACTGTGGAGTGTGTCACCCTTTCCCCTCCTCAGATTTCCCCTTCCTCACAGCTCTCAGAGACTGGCTCAGACACCAGCGCCCCCGAAGTCCCAGAGGCCGCTGAGGCCACGGGCCCGACCACTGAGTCAGGAAGCCACGCAGACATGCCCAGCACAAATGGGGAGCTGCGTACAGATGAGGACAAGGACCCCAAGAAGAGCAAAGCCCACCTCCATTGTCCTGTCTGTAAAGTCACAGTCAACTCCGTCTCCCAACTGGAAGCACATAACAGCGGTACAAGACTTCTTTAGAGGCTTTTTTGACCTTTGGTTCCTCAAACATTTTGCCAACCTGAGCATCATCCATCTCACTCCTCTCTCCACCAGGTACAAAGCACAAACTGATGCTGGAAGGCCACAGCGTTCTGCCTCGACGCCGGGGGAAAGTGGTGGCAGCTCGTGCGGGCTGCAAGAGCAAGCGGCTTGGAAGCAAAGGCAGCGTCGGGGTGCCCAGCAAGAACTTTCAGTGTGAAGTGTGTGAGATCTTTGTGAACTCTGAGACCCAGCTTAGCCAGGTAAGGGTAAAAAGAACCATGACTATTTAGGTTAGAATGCATATATATACTGTATATATTTAGATGACCATTTATTATACTAATAATACTGTGTAGCCGCATTTCCACTGCATAGATCCGCCTCTACTCGATTCGACTCGACTCGCCTTGGTATCGGGTGCTTTTCTTCTACCTCCGTGACAGACACCTCTCATGATCCTCTCATCAGTTATCAAAGACAGGAACATCTGCACCTCCTCAATATAGAATATTCAATGCGTAGCAGGCATTGACCAATCAGTGGTAACCTTTCATGTGACCTTTTAGTACCTGTTTGGCTCGCTTGGAGCCGCAATGGAGGTGGTACACAAAACGAGCCGGTACTACACAGTGGAAATGGGGCATTTCAAATTTGAAAAGATTTTTTTTAGACAATTTTGAGACAATAGTTTGTGTAAATGAATAAATGTGGTGTAATTCTTCTCATTATAGCTATTTTAATCCAATTAGGTATGTGAAGCAGTGGCAGCCACGAGTGAAGATAATATTATGCATCATGTAGCAACACAAGCGATCAGAAAAGAGGACCGTCTGCAATTACCTTCCACATAAAGAGACTGATATTACACATTATCTTAGAGCAGACATCTAATGTTACATTTTTTTTAAAAAGCTTTCACAGATGATGTGCATTAAAATGATAAACAGTAATGATGAAATTCCAAACACCCCACTGAGTACAAGAGACCTTTTTAACATAACCTTGATGTAGGGTGGCTTCAATCAAAGCAGCAGCTTCATTTACCGCCGTATGAATGAAGCCATTGAAAGCAAAGCTGTGACTGTGGAGTACCTTCAAGCAGCAGCTTTCTTTTTCTCCCACATTAGACAGATATCATTTTTGTGCTATAACTAACTGCAAAGCTCTTTAGTGAGCAAGCATTTATTCGCCACTCATTACCGAAAGCTGCTAATGCCTCCTGCGTTAAATTGTCTGGTTGCCATCGAACCAGGTTGGGGAAGTAATTTTGTTTGATGTCCATTAAATACATCTGAGGGAAGGGATTGTCTCAGAGCTGTTTTCCTCGGCTCGAGTGGAATTTGGAAAAGATGCGGGATATGCTGGCTGCTTTAGCCTTAAATGCATTCCACCACTGTTACACAAACATCTCCTGTCCACGGAGGACATAAGCCTGTTAGTACCGCAGCCTGAGAGGGACACGGCGGAGCTGCGGTAGGAAGTAATGTGATGGAATTTCGGTGCACTTCACTTCAGTCAAACTCCACGTGTGTCCATTATTAATTCATCGCATTTGAAGTTGCTCCGCTGTGGTACAACAGATGCTTGTTTGCTCGCTCTGACGGTGTTTCTGCTCGTCTCGGCAGCACATGAATAGCAGAAGGCACAAGGATAGGCTGGCCGGAAAACCGCCCAAACCCAAATTCACCCCCCACAGCAAGAGTCAGCCAAGCGCCAGCTTAGCGGTAAGTCTCAGCATAAAGACGCAGACAAACAAAGCGCTGTCACGCAAATATGCATGCATGCACACACACTCACGGAATACAAACAGAATATAATTGCTTTCCTGTTGCTTGAAAATGGTGCAAGAATTAGAGTACATTCAGTTAAGATGGTCAATAATATACTTGTCTCTGTTAGAGTTAACTGACTTGACTCCAACCACACACATCCCATTAGATTGTACTCAGGGGCTTCTGTGTCTCAGTGAGGCTGCATGCTTGTGTGTCTGTTATAGAGGTTAAGCACACTGTTGCACTCAGTGATACCCCCTCCCCCTTGAGACAGGTCTAAAATAGTCCTGCTCTCCCTCACTGACCAGCTCTGACAACAGCAGCCTGAATCAGCACTCCAGATTAATCACTTCTCTGCTCCTGTCATACTGTATACACACCCTACCCATTCCTCCTCCTCCCCCTCCCCCTCCTCCTCCTCCTCCATCCTACAGAACGTGAGATGGAGTGGCTATGCCGGCGTGGCTGTGTCTGCTATGAAGAAAACGTTCAGCCAGTACAATCTCACCTCCCTCTCCTCGCAGGTCAGTGGCAGGAGAGGCCGAGACTGGGGTTGGGTTGGAGGCGCAGGAGCCTCAGACGGCTGAACTTTAGGCGTGGACATGGGCAGGGGACTGAGGATGATGAAGAAATAAATGATTCCTTTTATTTATTTATATTTTTTTTTCATGAGGTGATGCTCATTTTACTCGCTGGTGATGATGTCAGTAGAGTTGAGAAAAGGGAAAAGCCTCTGGTTTCCGGCTGGAAAAATCCTGTCGATTTTTTTCCCACAGTACTTCTGCAGCGTTGATGGGCGTTGAACTCTCCCATGATTTTGGTTTTTAAATAAAAAATCAAATGTACAAGTTTTATAGACATGCAAACTTCAAGGGAGAGGGTTACAATGACTCCCAAGGTACTTCCTGTAAGAAACATCTAAACAGAGAGGTTGAAATTCTGGAACAGGAAGAAGGAGCTAAAGGTGAACTGTTAAAAAACTGAAATCTATTCGCTTTTGATTTCTTGGTCCTTTTTTATTAACTCGGCAACTAGTGACACCATGTTTTGTTCACTCATTCAAGGATGAAGCTTTTTAATTGAGCTGTTTTGTGCCCCTGAAAAGCTTCTCCTCTATAGTAAATGCTCCAGAGGCCGAGTTATTATACCGAGCTGATTGACGAAACATGATTTTTCATCAACAAAAATAATTAAAAGCAGACAGCAGTGACCCTAAACTCACATGATTGTTAAATACCTCTGGAGAATTAAGTGATATTGAGGATAGTGTAAAAAGAATTATTTTCAATGGGAATAAAGAGCACAGAAAAATACTTCTCACCCTCTTCACAACTCTATGGATGGGCAGTAGCTCAGTCTGTTAGTGGAGGTCTGTGCAAAATGCTTAATTCTCCTCTCAGACCTCTATTTAGTTCCATAATAATGAGGGCTGCGTCTTTTGTACATGAAAAACCTAACGCCTATACAGGCTTAGCTTGGATTCACAATAGTTTATTTCATTTCAAATGGCGGCCCTGAAACACAGCAAGAAGGCCACATTAAAACATCCATAGCAAAGTCTCCTCTAAACTGTACATTCAGTATGTTCCAAACAAGCTTTGCCGATAAATTGCTAAACATGCTACAAGGGAGCGCTAGCTTGTGTGACTTAAACACCGTATTCAGCAATTCTGTTGAAAAAATAAATTTCCACCATTGCGTGCAAGCTTACTGTGAAAGAGCAAACTCCATGTTGTTTTAAATCCAGCTTTCAAGCCTATAATAAGTAATATTAATAGCAGTAATAATAATATCATGGCCAGTGAGTAAAGCATTTCACCAACGATCTAAAAAAAAAAGAACAAGTCTTTTGAGGTAAATATCTGGCCTTAAATCCTTGCCCTGACTGAAATAGGCTGAAGTGTGTCCATTCTGTAGTATGTAATATCAGACGAGTTCAACAAGCTATCAGAACCCAGTTGTGTGTGATTCAGTATGGAGCAATGTATCAGAATGCATTCCTCTATGTGCAAATATGATATATATGATATATGCAAATGTGTTGGAAACATATTTGCCCGGTACAGATGCTCTGCCCTCACTGTGTTCTTCTCTCACTCCTCACCCCCCCCCTTCCTCCTGTCTTCTCCAGACCAAACTGGCCTTGCAGAAGCAGCTGACCAAGAGCTTGACAACTGGTTTCCTGCACAGCCACCTCACCCCACCAACTCTGTGCACAGTGGCAACTAACCCACTGGCTCTGCGCCACCCAGTGGGCACGACCACCTTCATCCAGACCCCTTTCCTGGGCCCCGCACTGTTCCGGCCTGCCCCGGGGCCACTGCGGGCCACACACACCCCCATCATTTTCTCTCCCTACTAAAGATTTGACCTGCTTCCCATGTGACCTCCACCCTTGTCCCTTTACCAAACCACAGGCCCTCCTTTAGTGCGACCCACATGACAAAGGTCACACGTAAACTATGCAGACCACCTCACTAAGGATGGAAAGAGTGCACAAGTCCTGACGCTCAGTAGGCCATGAGGCCTGAGAGCTGTTCCTATCGTAAAGGCCAAGATCCCCCATCATGCCTTCTTTCTGCTCCTCTTATTATGACCTAAGGAGGAGGACAGGCCTCCAGACAGTGACTGGTGCACCGAGGCCGCTTTTATAGCCATTTCATGGGTCAGTGTGGTTTGGATTATGGATATTATTGTGTAATTTATTAGAGAACAAATATAGACATGTCTAGATGTATGTTTAGTGTGGTTGCCACAAATAAGGTCCCTTTACTTGATGCTCTTTTAAAACATTTTTAACTTATTGGTTTGGGGGTTTCCTGAAAAGTGGGAAAATTATATTTCTTTAAAGCAGCTGAATCGAAGTAATCCCTCTGCAAAGCTGGAAAAGCCGGCGTCATAAATCAGTGTTTTCACCGAAGAAGCTGCCGGATCATCTGAGGTCGGTTTCATTTTGGATCTGGCAACAATTCCGCACAAATACTCCTTATCATGGTAAAAGATTTGAAGGACAAATGCGAGTCATTGTGGCTGGTACAACGCTCTAAATATATACTGTTGTCCACATATTAAAACTCTTATTAGCACAGACGTGTCCAAATCAGTCTCCCCGAGCCCTTTACTCATATAATTAAAACATTTCTCCTTCTCTTTCTTTCTGAGTCACAGCCACAGTCAGAGCCCTCCAGATTCCTTCTCCTTTGCTGTATCCCCAGCATTAAGCACTCATTAAGGTCCTGGAAAGGTCAGCTTGTCAACTTGACTTTGTTTCAATTTGTAAATCTGTCTTCGGAATAATGTTTTCGTGCTCCACTGCATCATTCGCGCAAATGCTGCTTGAACATTATGTTCCCGCCAAGCTAGCGGCATGAAAACATTTTGCACCAATGGTTGTCTTTCATTGCAAAATGACATTAATTCTTTCCCCTCTCGACTGCTCTTTTCTTCTCCCCGTGCTCCTCTCATCACATCCCTGTTGCTCTTGATTTTCTGTGACGTGATCTCAGCATGAGATGATGTTGATGAGGAGCAGGGAGCCCCCCCTCCTCCTCCCTCTCACCTCATCCCACCCCCACCTCCCAAACACATGTGCACATGCTCACACATATAAAAAGGGAACACAATGGATGACTTGAAGACTTGATGGGATTTCAGAGCTCGATGAGAAGTTTTGGATGACAGTGGGTGGCCTGTACATGATTGGCATCCTGCTATAGTGTCTGAGCACAGCGTGGGAGGGAACAAAGCACAGTGCCATGGCAACCACATTAAAAGCACCTTAAAACTGATTTACTTACAAGAGCAATGATAATTGTGTTGATATTCTCCTTTTTTTTGCTCTCGGTGTATGTTTTTACTATCCCCAAGTCAGTTTCAGTGAGAGGTTTGCTTGGAAAAAAAACAATCAGGTGAGAATAATCCCGTTATGGTGCATCCATAACTAAGACAGGTCTCACATTTAAAGCAATACATTCAGTATGTTTATGTTTATGATGTGTTATCGATGTGTCTATGGCTTTATCTAATCTATAATGTACACATGTGTAACGATGTTATTATGTGCTCCAACACAGCCAAGGGCCAACTCTTGAGTTGTCAGCCAAGAGTCATTTGAAATGTGGGGCTGTCCTGACGCTGCTGTCCTTGATGCTCGATGCTCATGGTCAGTCTCCACATGCTGTGACTCTGGGCCGAGCCGTTTCCATTTATAGCCGCTCTCGCTCTGCAGAGAGGGCGCCTCGGCTCCACATGACATTGCTGTTTGGCTTTTTAGTGGAGCAGGAGAACTACTTTATGGCTTCCACTGAGCAAAACAATGTTATGTCAGAGACAAGTGTTTGGGATAAGTGTCGCATCTGCTACATCAACTGTCATATTGCTGTTCATGCCCCCCCCCACTCCATCTCTCACACACACACACACACACACACACACACACACACACACACACACACACACACACACACACACACACACACACACATCTACTGATGCTCAACCCGTGCTCTGCCTAAATGGACTGTTTTGAAAGGTCTCATAAGGACTTGGAGTGTGCACATCATCTTACCTTCAACACTCACACCAAATCATGTTCTCTTAAATTACAGTAATGGAGCAAATCCTATGCATTTTTCATTGTGCAATATGTATAGTTGTCTGTGATGCAGCAGTGCCATCTGTCGTGACAACCCTGTAACTGTCATCCAGTACTGGTCCTTCTGCAAACCCTTCAATCATACAAGTATGTACATTTCTGTTTGAAGTCTTTCTGGTAAGCGAAGCCACCGGGTCTCCCCACCGTGCCGATGTGGTTCTCCCCCAGTCGCACTACTCAGTGAACCAGCCAGCCTTTAATCTGTTTGTCTTTATCGCTCAGTGGAAACGCTGATCCAAAAAAAACAAAAAAAAACAGAAACTTTATTAAAGAATCTAGAGAAGGCAAATTATATGTAGAAATCATAGAGTACCTATAGAGATCTTATCAGAGTTGTTATCTGTATCATAATGAACTGCTATCATAGAGGAGAGTAGGTTATGTTATTGTAGGCTCTGTACAGCATACAGGGACATGACAAATGCTTTCTTTTCTTTGTTTATTTACATGTTTTTTTTAACGTACAAGAGAAAATATTTAAAACAAACCTTTTTTCGAGTGAGATTTTTTTTTTTCTTCTTCTCCTTGTTGACAGTGACTGAATTAATAATGAAATCCAAGGCCTTTTTAATAAGCCAGTATCCTAAAGTCACATTAGACAGGCCTTCTCAGGGGTGAAAGGTTGAGCAAATGCTAACCCATTCAGGGTAACTCTCCATAGCTCTAGGGAGCAGGAAACACTGTACGCATGGATGGATTGACGTAAAGAAGACTTACAGTGCTGTACCATAGAGAGGACAAGTGATGGATTTTGGAAAATAAAGCTTTTAGAACTTGTGAAAGATGCTAGTGATCATGCAAATGTTTATGTGTGCTTTCTTTGCATCATGGGTAAAAACGAAAAACAGCAACAGCCCAGAAGGCGTTACTTATCAGATATGTGTGTGGGTGTGAGACAGGCAGATGATTGCTAATGACTAAACAGAGAAAAACAATGAATGCTCATATTGACAAAGATCCTCAAAATTATATTTGCACTCTTTCTGTGCTTGAATTATGTTTAGTACAGCAGAATAAAAAACATATTACACTTTAAAAATACAAATTTATAATCAATTTTTTTAGTTCCCGGTATAGAAATAGCCAGATGGAGCAAAAAAAAAAGAAGAAAAAAAAAGAAGATACGACATCCTGGGTTTGCAGGTGCAAACCGACAGCATCTGTTCATGTGGCAACACACAGCTACTCATTTTCCAGCCATTTCAGGTAACAGCCTGTGACAGCAGGACTGGTGTTCAGCCAAGATATGACAGTGAAAGCAAATGGAAGCAGGTTAAAGCCACTTTGTCCAAGTTCTGTTGCATCTGTGGCACACAGGGGGGGGGAGAGAGAGAGGAGTTCTGGAACAGCATAGCTCAGTGGCTGCTGTGGTTTAGAGACAGGCTTATCTCCTTTATATATTGATGGTTCTGCACAGATGAGTATTGGATTGGCTCCGACTACTGCAGGAAGATTTAGTACTAAACACTGAATCCTGTGATACAGTCAGCATCCACTGTATGTTTGCCAACATTTCAAGCTTTCGGTCATCCCTAAAGCCAACCAAGAGGAGCGCCCTCTTATGATAAACTGTGACTCTGTGCTACTATCTATTTCACCATTTCATCGTGTATTAATCCCTATATTAATTTTCCTGTTTTTCACGGAGAGACCTTGGATTGTTTATTGATCTCGTCCGCTACGCTTCAAGCCGTCATGCCAGCCTGTCCTCCGTGGAAACCGTAGATAGGCACAAACATCAAATCGTGCACCTCCTGTGGTGCCAATCATAGGAGCGCCATTGGATCCCCGGCGCTTACTAAAGCCTGTTTATGGCAGGACATGATGACCTTGCCCAGCTGCGGCTCTGGCGTATCCGCTGTATCGATCCAGTGTCTTATCTGACTGCTGTCCATGGAGGGAGTGACACCCTTATCTCCTGTGGTGGAGGTGGTGGTGGTCAGCCACCACTCCCCAGCTCAAGAGTCACCCCTTATGAACATATCTTCAGTTTGTGTTTGTGTGTGTGAGTCTGTGTGAGGGGTGTCCTTTAAAAGTATTTTTAAATTGGAGATGAAAACGCACCATGGGGACACGACCAGTTTTAACTTGATATTGGCTAATGGAAATAACATATTTGATTTTTTTTTAAACAACAGGGGCACTTAATATTTCAAGTTTGGAGCAAGCAGAAATAAAGTTATAATGTTTAGTGTCACAAACTTACAATTTTCCAGTACAATCATGTACAGTAATCAGGTAAGTATTAACTTAACCTCAAATAGACAATAATATACTTATAGGTAAAGTAACTGTTTACCATCAGAAGATGTTAACATGAAACATAATTAGTTCCTATAATCAGTAATATTTAATTACTTCATATTATTTGAATGCACACGCTAGTTTTAATGAAAAACGAAAAACAGGAAGTTTGGTGTGTGCCTTTAATCTGTTGATTTTTTTTTCATCTATATGTATCAGATACATGAAAATGTTTTTTGTTTTTTTTTGCTATTTGTGCATTCAAGCCAGCATGACAATTTATGACATAACCGATCGTTTGAGCACAGCTGATATTTCCAGACCACAGGAAAATAAATAAATAAAAGGTTGAAAACACGGACAATAAAGGTGGCACTACCATTTAGATGATGTCTTCTCTCCTGTGTTGAATTGTGAATCTGATGTGTCATGATGGAGATGCTGAAAAAAGAGGAGCAGCTTCCAGGGCTGAAGTCTATTTTCTCTTCACAAAACGAAAAGCACATGTAATAATCTCTTCTATGGGAGCATGGATGCTCAGCGGCAGTCAGGAGAGACTGACAGGCAACAGTGAAAGAGTATTACTGGTATAGCAACACAAGGGCATCACCTTGTTACCCTGTGAATTTCTCTTTTGTGGTAACTGAGGGAAGAAGAAGGTTCATAAATCACAGACGAGAGACAAATCGACCCTTCACTCTGGTATGGGTCAATACAGACGTGAAGCCATTACATAGACTGACTGTGACATCTTACAGTCTCTTCCTCACTGTTAAAAGTTGAGGACATGAAATAAAAACTACCGCCTACTGTCACAGTCCAAATGTGTGATACGATAACTGGACCGCTTCGAGAGAAATAACATCAGCACAGTTCTAGTCATTAAAAAAGAACATGATTGAAATGAGATGGTGTGTTATAGAACCCTGTGGGGAAACTAAAGAGAGTGTAATATCATTTCATAAATGTTCCACTTGAGGCTTTCTCATTATCTTGCATTAACCTCTGCAGTCAACATGCCTGAATGGAACATGCAGATCATTTCCTGTGGAGAAGCATCCCTGACCTTTTCTGACAGGTGCTGTTTTCACCACAACACCCCAAACTGGTTTAGAGGAAAGTCATCACACTTTTTTCTTTTCTTTTTTTACACGGATGCAGAATGTTAAAATAATCCATATTTCAGTGACTCCTTGGAACAATTTTCAATCAGTTTTCTTGGATATCTTGTGTTACTTTAGGCTCATCAATAATGACTGTTTTGCTGTCATTTCCTTTGTTCCATATTTGAATTTTGTTAGCATCAAAAGAACGCACGCTGAAGGCAATTTATTGCATGACAGCTGACAATTCTGGCTGCTGCCTGATCTCAATTTTCATTTGGTTTGAGTTTTAATCTTGTATGAATCAATTAGTGTCACTGTTTTTCTTTAAAGGGAGATAAAAGACTATTTTTTCACATAAAGTGACAAATTTACAACTTTGCTCAAAGTAGTCGGAGCAAATGTTCAATGTCATTAAAAACTGCATCCCTCAATAAGCAACGAGTGTGTTTAGTGTGTATTATGCACAGATTTATTTCCAGTATCGTGGAGTGTCAGTGTGTGTTATCACACTGTAGCAATATGACAGATAATTATAGTGATTTACCAGATTTTAGAAGTATTGTACGGTATTGTGTCTGACTCAACCATCTAGTATCAGCATTAATGCCAATAAATCTCCACTGATATCAACACTTGCAGCTCATTATTAGGGTGATAATCACAAATATCATCCGTGACATCCGTATTTGTAATATTTGTATTATATGTCAAGACAAACATGATAGCAAACTGAAATATAATTAATGTAAATATAATTTATGTAAATAAATGTATACTTTTAAGATATTAGACAGTTTTCAAATATCTTTTTTTAAATATATATTGCACATTTATTTATTTATTCATTTAATTTAATTTCCATGCCTGATATGGGCATTCATATACAGTATAACCAGGCAATAAAAACTATTTTCTCAGGTGCTATCAGGATGGGAAACATATTTATTACTGATATTATATGCAACAGATTTTCATTAGAGATTGTTGTAACCACAGATTAGTCACAGTCCAGGTTACTTGATTGTATACAAATGGCTAGTTCCCTTTAGATTAAACTGCAAGAGAGCCTCCACCTTCTTTTACTGAGGGTTTAGAGACATCTACTGGCCATGAAACATACTCCAGCAGTGATTGGGGTTGGGTTTAATTCTTACTTTTTGGACTAGACATAAGTTTTTCAGTCATTAAACGCCAACTGTTATTTTCCTTTTGCGTTTCAGAAGGTTACGGGGATGATTCATGCAATCCTTCCTCGTCAGGTCAGGACTGTGCTTTTGTGATGCCTGAAAAATATCAAATGGCCAACGATTTCTTTTATGACACAAACTTATTTATATACTTCTGCCAAGGACGTCTTGGGAGAGGTATTTAAGAGTTTTGGGCCAGAATAGACATCATTAAATTTTGATGCAGATCTGAATAAAGGAGCAGATCCAACTTTTTTTTTTTTAATTTCTCAGGGAATAATACACAGATCTTGATGAAAAAACAATCTGACATATTTAGGGGTTTGGTATCTTTGAGTGTGTGCAACTTGGTGAGGATCCAAATGAAAATCTGGATTCGCCAGATTTAAATATGTTTCCATCAGGGGTCGTCAGCTCTGTATATCATGGCTACAGGGCTATGAGTTTGGTTTTGGATGAGGCTTGACTGAATGAAAGGGGACTGCGGGGTCTTAGCAAAGGTATGTGCTCCACTGAGTGACATTCTAGTTACTTCTACTTAAGTGAAACCAAAGATTATGTCAGACATGGAAAAAACATGTTAATAAAACATGCAAAAACATATCAAGTCAATACATTTTATAGATTGTGATACATAAAAACTTTAAATTCACAAAAAAGTTGCATGTATGATCCATAGTTTTGAAAGAACACAAACACATGAATATTCAGACGATTTTCAACAAACGTTCCCTTTTCAGTCCAACAAACATTAAAAGCTGCTATTTATACTTGCGTTGCACCCTGAACAAAAACTTCAATGGTCCTAATGAATACTTCAGGATTTTATTTTACAACTCAGTAAAAATTATAGCAGCTTCAAATTCAGCAGTAACTGTAACTGATTACATGATGAGTCGCTGTTGTTTGGCAACATTTCACTATGTTGAGCGCTCTACTGTATGTCTCTCATGTATCGCAACCAGAGAAAAAAAAGTCGCACCTGAACCCGAAAAATCCACCTTTCATCTAAACAGCTTTTATGTCATATTAGATTTTATAAAACCTGTACAGAAGGCAATCTGTGGTAAGGAATGTCAATCATTTACTCCACACCACCCAACAGAGAACATCAGCAAAGTACAAATATACCGTAACAGATTTCCAGATTTACAAACAGCACAGTAACTTTAAACAACCAATAATGTAACAATAAAATCCCTTCACCCTATCATTTTTCACAATGTGTGAGATTCATCATTTGTGTGATGCAGTAATTACGTAACGTAAGTGACTGTTGTCATTCCTCATTCATGTGAATAAGGATGACAAACCTCTTATACACAATAATACCTTGCATTCTTCATTTTTGTATGATATGGCCAAAAAAAAACAGCTAAGTGATTTACAAGAACTTCAAACATGGATGTTATACCAACACCAACAGTACTCTCTGTACATAAATATTGATACAATCATCCGGCCTTTTAATCTCTCTCATCATTGCTACGCCACATTCTCCAAACCAACTCTTACTACCTAAATCCTTCATAACATCACGATTTTTCTTTAAGTTCCCTTTAACACACGCCTTCTCTCTCTCTTCCTCCCTCTTGAACATGACATCAGTGTCCACTCATTCAGCTGTCTGCAGACCCACTTCCCTTGTTCTTATTGCGACTGAGAGGGAAAGTGGACTTGCTCTGTGGCTGGGTCATTTTGCTGGCCAGGTAGACAAAGGGTTCGATCAGAGTGCGCCGCTCCACGACTGACACCTCCCACAGACGCACCTTCTCATTCTTCGCCCAGTTCTGAGCTACGTTAGAGTCAACTCTCCTCTCATCCTGCTTGTCCAGTTTGTTACCCAGCACAACAATGGTCACCTGTGGATCAAGGATCATCGGGTTAGAATCACATCCGTGTAAGGAAACAATATTAGAATTAATCATTTATAATTCTCATTCCAAAACATAGGGTTTAAAATGGATTCAGTCCACACCTCTTTCTTGTCTCTGTGACGGTCGATGTCCTTCTTGAGGGCCTCCATCCGCTTGAAGGACTCTTTACTGTCAATGCTGTAGACAAGTACAAAACCATCCGCAAAAGTGTAATAATGTCGAGGGAATTCCATCCCATCCCGGAGTCCACGGGTGTCATAGAAGCGGACCTGCTCTCGTGTGCCACGGTCAGTTTCTATGGAGCCGATGTAGATATCCTCCAGAGTCTCCATGGGTTCTGAACCTACCAGTGGACAACATGTGACAAACGTGTTTAAGTGCTACTACCAAGTAATTACTATTTAAATATGTCATGACAGTAAATACACAGAAAGTAACATGCCTGTAACTCAACACAATCAACAACAGTATGTATAGTGCATCCATAGAACTCTCTGACTCAAAATGTGGATGACAGTATTATATGTTAAAAGGTATACCTGCAACATGATTGGCATACAGAAGTTGCTCCAATACAGCCGTTTTGCCGACTGCAGCCTGGCCACATACAACCACTTTACAGCTTTTGCCCATGACTCACTCTCGGGTCAGACAATATGCTTTTCTGAGAGGTTGCACAAATAGAAAACCCTGTTAAACCAAATAACGTCACATTATTAGCTTCGCTTTTCAGTGTCGGTGCATACAATAACATTGTACTAAAGCTAACTAGCGTTTAGATAGCATCGGTGTTGAAACAATACTCTGTTATAAACAGTTACTAACTCAGAGTGAATAAATTGCAATACAGCAATAATAAAACGCTTGTGATGCTGCCATGTTACGGTAAGGTTAGCTGGCAAAGTATGCAATGGCTCTACAGCCTATGAAAGGTAGCGCTAAATTAAGCTAAGAAATAGCTTAGCATTAGCATTTGACAGAGAACCAGGATATCATATTATATGACATAGCTGATATTATCTGAAACAGACCGACACGTCTTCAAAAATATATCCTGCTATTGGCTACCTGTGTGCAGATATCTATTCGCAATACAAAGAAAACGGCTTGGCTTACTTAGAGACTACTTCCTGTTTACAGTGTACGTACGTAGTCTACTGCAGTGTATGGCCCCGCCCCTCTTCATTAAAGGCAAAATGGCGACAGAGAACTGTGATATGGATCCTGACATGGACATGCTAAGTGACGAAGAATTAGAAAGGTATTAAGATTGAAGCTTTTTTTGTAAGTGGCTGGAATACAGCTATGAAGATGTTTCATATTGTCACGATTGCTAAAAAAAAGCATTGCCATGTTAATTTGCTCGTCGGGCAATGGAAGCTAAGTATAGCGCGCTACCGCTAACTGTTTAGCTAACGTGAAAGGTTGCCCTGCATGGCGTTTAGACATGTTATCTTCAACTTAGCTGTCTCCTTTGGTTTTTTGGGGGGGGGCTTTCAGTGAGGCACACTCTTGACATATATAAATCTGTCGTTACCTGTCGAGTGTTAAAGTTGATCAGAGAGTACTGTTTGTGCTTTGTAGTGATATTCAAAGTATAACACTAAGTGGTGGACTAGCTAACGTTTGTTACACTGTTCACACAATGTGGTCGTGATGTAAAAAGGAAAGGCTTCCAAAAAAAGTCATGGCAGTGGCTCACGGCATGGTGTCATATGTTCCTGGCTCTGCCCCTGACTGCTTCACTAAATAGCTACGTGTTTTGATTGGTGTAGACACTTCTGCCCTGCTGGTTTGGCTCTGGCAAACTCAGGTCAGCAGGTTAGCTCCTGCATAATGTCATTCACAATCATGGAAATGCTCCCTTCACACATGATTATGAATGTGATCATCAGGCTTTAAAAGAAGAATGTAAATTAAGTCATTTGTAAGACGAAGCCACCCAATATACCTCCATATCCATGTATAATCTTGCTGTCATAGCCATACCAGTAGTGTCTGATACATTTGCCTTTTTTTCTGTCTTACTGCCCACTTTAACACAGGGAAGCGGAGGGCTTCAAGGAGCAAGGCAATGCCTTTTATGTCAAGAAGGATTACACTGAAGCGTTCAATTACTACACCAAGGCCATTGGTAATATCCTAAATAATTTTGCTCAGTCTTCACGTCAATGCATTTGTGCTCAATAAAAGTTTCAAGACTGTATGTTCTTGATAAGATATCAGTACTTTGTTTTTTTACAGACACGTGTCCGAAGAACGCAAGTTACTATGGAAACCGTGCAGCCACACTGATGATGTTGTGTAGGTACAGAGAGGCATTAGAAGATTCCCAGCAAGCTGTACGACTAGATGACTCATTCATGAAGGCAAGTCGTGGGGAAACAAACCATTGCATTCTATCAAATCTATTTTCGTAATGTTTCGTATTTTCTATTCTGAGGCTTATTTTGTTTTCCTGCATACACGGTCCGTCTGCCTTCCTCTTCTACTAATGCTTTGCTACACGATTTCCTACTTTTTTTTCATATTGCTGTGGACATTGTGGAGAGAAAGGGATGAATGTGTTCAGTGTAGCAGTAATGTGTGTGTATGAAACATTTTGCTTTATAATTATAATGCAAAAATTAACATGCAATGTCGTTTTAGAAACTATCTTCACACTTAATTAGTTGTATGCAAAACATATAAAAGGTCATGAATGAATAACCATTTTGTAATGTTGGTTGTATTATAATTGGTTCTGTAAAACTGACTAGACAACTCTATTAAGGAGGTTGGCAATCGACTTGGTACCTTGCACTTTGGTGGCTCTTACTCTTCTCCCTCCTCTTCCTCTTCTCTGTGTGTATTGGTGGATTGCAAACCACCTAAAAAGGTGTTGCCAGCTACCTTATTGGAATGGGTGGACACTGTGCTTGTTAAGTCAACAACAGCTATTTGTCTTTGTATTATCTACTCTATTCATTGGCCTTAATTTCATTATCAGCTGACCCATAACCTTTAGTACGTAACAAGGAGTAACTTAAAACTAGCCGTGGTTCAAGTTTTTGGCGCACAGTCTCCAGCTGATTCCTGTAATGGTGGGAATTGAGGAAAGCTATTATTTCAGTTTGTGAACTGTAAGTCTTTCACCCACAGGGCCATTTGCGAGAGGGCAAGTGCCACCTGTCCCTTGGCAATGCTATGGCTGCCAGCCGCTGTTTCCAGAGGGTTCTGGAGCTGGAGCCTGACAACAGCCAGGCCCAGCAGGAGGTGAGTCATTCTAAGTTAGAATGATCTGAGAACTTGGACATGATTATCTGCTGCCAGATAGGTTTTGGCCAAACCAGTGTAAATGAAGTGAATAAGTCTGATACTTAGCAGTTTAAGAGGAGATCAACTAGAGTTACTATTAATTCTCAATGAGAAAGCCAAGAGGCAAGTTTTAGGCTAGCACTGCTGTTTGGATTGACCTGGTTTTACAAGCACTAGGCAAGCCACAGAAGAGACGTCAGTGCTGGCTGTAAGCAATAAATTGACTCCAGCACATTGTCACTGAATTCCACAAATTCTTTTGTCAGCTGAAGAATTCAGAATCCATCCTTGAATATGAGAGAATGGCAGAGATTGGATTTGAGAAGAGAGACTTCAGGATGGTGAGATACTCAGTCATCACAATTTTACTTGATTTTGTCGTTTGTGTGGTATGTCATCAACGAAACAAAGACTGCAACTGTGCTGTGGTTGCCTCTAGGTTGTTTTCTGCATGGACCGTACCTTGGAATCCGCCTCAGCCTGTCACAGGTTCAAAATACTGAAGGCAGAGTGCTTAGCCCTGCTGGGACGGTACCCAGAGGCTCAGTCTGTGGCCAGGTAAGAGAGAAATGTTTGAAAAATACTTAATTTATTTAACATAACAGAGGTGTGCATGTGCAATAAGATGCCATAACGCCTCAATACATCTCTCATAATGGCAAAGTAAAACTCTGATTAGTCAGACGTGTGCCAGAGCTCTGTGGGAAAAAAATCGATCAATGACTTCAAAGTAGTAATAATAAATGTGCACATGTGAAAAGCTAGGTATGTTTATAGAGCCGGTATAATGTATAAAATGTTTGATTGACTGCACCAAGTTTACTATGAGTTCATTGTTCATTTGCCTTAAAAAATATAGATTCTCTGAGTAGTTCTTAGGAGCTGCGTGGAACTGCATCCTCATACAGTGTCTCATTACTGCAGGAAAGCATTGAATTCATGAGTTAATTTAGTTTTTAGATTTGAACTAATCCTTTAAAGGTGATGGCTGGACATTCCAGTATGTATATTTTTGTATGTATATTTAATGTTAGAAAATAATATGAAATGTTTGTTCCTGTTTAGTGATATTCTGCGAATTGACTCAACTAATGCAGATGCACTCTACGTGCGAGGACTTTGTCTGTATTATGAGGACTGCATTGACAAGGCTGTCCAGTTCTTTGTCCAGGCCCTGCGTATGGCTCCTGATCACGACAAGGCCCGGCTCGCGTGCAGAGTAAGTCATTAATAGATCATAATTTTATAACGCAAATCCCCAAAAAAAAATTGGATTTTCTATGAAAATGACCATTTTATGTCTAATTTGGAGCATTTTCCTATAAAAGTGATTCTCACTTCAGGAAAATTAAGAAAATACAACATTGAGATGTTTTCTCTTCCATTTTAAGTCTGATTGATTTTGCTGTTACTGTGACCAGAAGTAGTGTTTGAGGTTGTGCCTTACTGTCTTCCCAGAATGCCAAAGCACTAAAAGCCAAGAAGGAGGAGGGGAACAAGGCGTTCAAGGAAGGAAACTTTGAGGCAGCCTATGAGCTGTACTCTGAGGCACTAACAATAGACCCCAACAATATCAAGACTAATGCCAAGCTGTACTGTAATAGGGCCACTGTCGGATCTAAGGTAAGGAACACACAGGGGGGGGGGGATGCCGCTGGTTGACTGAGATCGACAGGTTGTTTCCTGTTATCAGCTCTAAATTGAGTCTTAGCATCTTGTGGTGGCTATTTGCTAAGAGTCACTGGAGATTTATGTGTCCCTCCATGAGTATCCAAGCTGGCATTCTTGACAGCAGATTAGTAAATATTGCAGATGAGAACAAATCTGATAAAAGGAAAGAAGATTTTTTTTTTTGCGGGGGGGGTAGATTGTGTCTATTAGATGAACATCAGCTCAGGAACACTATAAAACTGTAAACTATGAATTCTACATGATGAAGGACCCCTTTAATCTATAGATGATGATAGATGGACTTGGGTTTGTTGCTGTTATACATTGATATAATCTCGGGTTGTCCTTTTTTCCACTCAAATAAAGTGTTTGTTTTCATTCCTTTATGGGTCATTGTAAATAATAATGATTGTAAAATAGTTCATACTGTTTTCTGACACGTTCTCATACCGTTGCAACCCTAATATATATCAGTTATCCATAGGTTAGTGCAGACTTTACGTAGTTCTCATTTTGTCCCTTTGATAAATAGCATGTAGTAAAGTTTTTTGGTATCTTTGCCATGTTAAATTTTCCTCCGTCACATCAGGAGAACTAGGCCAAGTACTTGTCTCTGTCTGTTTCCACCTCATAAGGTCACACTTTTTTTTCTCATTTCTTTGAAAGCTGAAGAAACTAGATCAGGCAATCGAAGACTGCACAAAGGCAATTAAACTGGATGAGACCTACATCAAGGCCTATTTACGGAGAGCACAGTGGTATGTATGACTTTTAATAGAGCAGTAAGGAACAACCCTGGTTCCAGGAAACATGGGACACTGTGAAACATGAAACGGAATGTGGTAAAATGCTGAATCCTTTTGACTTATTCTGAAGTTGATGCCTGTATCAAACTAGTTGGGACAAGAGCAAACAGCACTTTGGAACAAAACAGGTGATGATATGATTGGATATGAAGGGGCATCATTGAAAAGGCTGTCATTAGCAAGCAAGGCTGGGGCGAGGTCCACCACTTTGTGAAGCACTTAATTATCTGCTTTATATACTGTATTTGATCCTTTGATGAGGATGAATAGAAGACGGCATCATCAGAACCCTGTATTTTCTTGTTCAAACTGGGTGAAGAAATAACAGATTGGTGCATATTCTGCTGCAGCTACATGGACACAGAGCAGTATGAAGAGGCAGTGCGAGACTATGAGAAGGTTTACCAGACAGAGAAGACAAAAGGTCAGAATCAAACTCCTCCATTGTCACAGCATTAAGTAGATATTTCTGCCTGATTTTGCCCAACTTTTTTTTTTCTTCTTTTTTTTACCTGTTCTGTTTTTTTATGGTCTAGAACATAAGCACTTCCTGAAAAATGCTCAGCTGGAGCTGAAGAAAAGCAAGCGAAAAGACTACTACAAAGTGCTTGGGGTGGATAAGCATGCCACAGAAGATGAGATCAAGAAAGCTTACCGCAAACGGGCACTTTTACATCACCCAGGTTTTTACATGAACAGAAGATTTCCTCTAGCAACACTGCAATCATTATAACACAGGTGGTACACTGGTGTGAAACCTCGTCTTTTTTTGTGTTGTGCCGCCTCCCTCTTCTCCTCAGACCGTCACAGCGGAGCTAGCCCTGAGGTGCAGAAAGAGGAGGAGAAGAAGTTCAAGGAGGTGGGCGAGGCTTTCAGCGTACTTTCAGATGCAAAGAAGAAGTCCCGCTACGACAGCGGTCAGGATCTGGAGGATGATGGCATGAACATGGGAGGTAAGCACTTGAGCAAGCCTTTCAGGTCGGAGTTCTTAAGGGTGGACAGATTAAAGTGTAAGCCACGTCTGAGCTAATGTACCACCTTTTTTTTAAATCATCCAACAGCTGTTGTTTTTCTGGTGAGATGAACGTTCTTTGCTGATCTTGATTGTTTTTGTCTCCCCCAGATTTTGATGCCAACAACATTTTCAAGGCGTTCTTTGGAGGCCCAGGGGGTTTCAGTTTTGAAGGTAATTAATCTACTCCATGTATGCAAAAAAAGACGTGAGAAATGCTGAGAATACATCAGTTATTAATTTGCTTTTTGTTTGTTTCAGCATCTGGACCAGGAAATTTCTTCTTCCAGTTCGGCTAACTGGAGGATTAGTCTACCTGAACAGTTACTACATCAGGACTTTTCAACAATGTCGACCCCCCCGGCCCACAATCCATATTTAATGACTGACTGATCACAAGTCAGATTCTTGTCTATGCCATTGACTGATTGAATGCAACCCAATTACAACATGCAACAAATGATTTGTTTTCTTCCATCCGGAGTGAAGGAAGGAAAAAAACAAATTCTGAGTGAAGGAAGGAATCCGAAGGAGCTTTAAAGTTTGTAATGTCAGCAACCATGGTCCAAATATTCTCTCGGTTTTTGAGATAGGAGAGATTGTGCAGCTATTAAATCGGAGCTTTTAGGGATCATTGCAGGAGGTGACATCCTGGGGAAACTCTTGAGATGCATCTGAGCATTCCGCATGCTATTATCCGGCTGCTCTCAACCAAATGCCGCACAGGTATTCTCTGCATGAAATTTAATAACTTGCTCACTGATTTCGGAAGATAATCACAGAGCAAGCAGCACCTCCCCCTTTGGAAGAATCTGTCTGACAGACAGTCGGCTGCTACAAATTCCCACTGAAAACCGCCTCCTTGTCATAAGTCAATAGAATCACTTGAGCATTTTTAAAATTCACAACAGCTGGAGCCTAGACCTACACATACAGCACAGCTGAAGCACACTTGAACGATGCCAGTGGAGACAGCTGTTCCGGTTTTGTTGCCAGCAAAGCCTCCCTCCCTCATGTTGACACAGTTTTTACGTTAAATGTTGCCATTCACAGATTGCTGCATTGTACATTTTACTGGAATGTAAAGTGTTGTGATAATAGTTAATTTTTTTTTCTTTCTTTTTTTTCCATTTTGATATGTATATTTATTGTACATTTGCTGCCTGATAGAACCATCTGTATAAGGTGAGGACACTTCTTTTAACCAGGAAGGCATTTGTTTGTAATGGAATCGGTCTAATTTTACACAGTGCAACAGATAGGAATAGAACAAATATGTGTTGTCTAAGAAAGAGGCATTGCGTGATGATGGAATCCTGGTAATGTTCAGTAACTTCCTGATTATGCTCTCTGGGTGCACTTGGCAAAGAAAAGAAAAGCATTCTCATCTTTGTTTTCATTATTTTTGCCCTTTCTGTGAAACCATTCTCTCTTTAGCCTTGAAATCTACCAGCTGTGTCAATAAAGTTGGCCTCCTCTGGGTTTCCCTTAATTCTTTCTTTTCTTTTCTCTAGTAACTACCGTCAATGTCAAAGATTCTATGAATCAGAAGCTTTTTTGTTGTTGTTTTAAAACATACAAATATGTGGTGCTGATGTAATGCATTAAATTATGGGGGTAACAGAGCTGTAATAAGCGGGATGAGCAGAAGGTGGCGCTGTTTGCCCCCCATTCGGTTTGTTAGTGTGGTTGCTAGGATACAGATGACCGGACATGTTGCTGTCTTTAGATACCTCAGTTAAATTGTCTTGATTGTTGTGTTCTGACGAAGAGTCCACGTTAAAATGTCAGAAACAGACGGAGAACACGAGCGTAAGAATCCAAAGGGCGTATTCTCCACGTTAGTAGCCAATGGGGACTGGCTGTACCTTAAAGGAGAGTATAAAAAGGCCATAGAGAACTACACATCGGTGAGTGGGGAGCTAATGCTAGTTAGTCACTGAGCAAACTGATGTCCATCCTCTGGTGGAACCTTAGGAGCATTTTGCTATTGCAATACTTTGTTTATTGTTGTCAATGCGACGTTTAAAACTATGCAGGAACGACTTGGGGTTTTGTTTAGGCGCTGACTTTGAAGCCCGATGACAAAACCTGCTTTGTCGGCCGATCGAAATGTTCCCTGAAGATGGGCCAATCTGAAAATGCTCTAAAAGATGCAGAAGCTTCGCTCAAGGAAGACGAGACATTTTTCGAGGTAAACAAGTTATAGAAATGTTGGTGCCTTTTATTGTCAGGATTCAAATACACTCAAAAAGGATTTAAAAACGCATCACTGTTAATTTGTGGTCAGTGGAAACTTGTATTTTATAACTTTTTTGTGATTATTATCTTAATTTAGTAACAAAAACAAACAGAAGGACACCAAAAAGTTTTCTCTGGTGGCACAACTGGAGTATACAACATTTTACACAATCAGTGTGTCACAATCCCATATGTTGAGTAATATCACAAAACCAGCCCTACATATAGATTTACAACTTCTTCTTTTTTTAAATGAGTGATGCTTTTTTTTTATTATTTGTGTGTATAAATGAATTCTGTCTTCTCTAAGTTAAATGTCAACTCTCAAGTCAGCAACCAATGTAAATATGGGAAAAAATTATGAAATGTTACACTAAACATTTATTTTATTGTGATTATTCAGGGATTGTACCAGAAGGCAGAGGCATTGTACTACATGGGGGAATTTGAATTTGCGCTGGTGTTTTACCACAGAGGACAAAAGCTACGGCCGCAAGTACAGGAGTTCAGATTGGGTATCCAGAAAGCACAGGAGGCCATAGAAAACTCTGTTGGAAGTAAGACATTTTAAACTGTTTGGTGAATTACAGTCTCCTCATCCCATAAATCTAAACCAAGGCATCTTTTAGGTCCTGCCTCTGTAAAACTGAAGATTAAGGGAGACTTATCATTTCTCCTGAATGATGAGGAGGTGAGTCTTTGTTGTGTCCTGTTTTGAACCTTCAATTTAAATAGAATGCTTAAAGACATACAAAAGAAAAATCCTGTCCAAGAATCAAGGCCAGCGATCACTAAAGGATCACTGTAACAACTAGTGGTTTAAAGTATATTCTGCAGTTGTTTGTATGTGAATATCAACCCTGGTGTCCTTTCTAATGCACAATACTGTATTTCTGAATGACAAACCGTTAAAGAGGGCACAGCCAATCACTGCTATTCAGCATCTGACGAAGGAGAAGAAACAGCAGCCCCAGAAGACTCCTAAGAATAAGATGACAACCAAACAACTGCTGGGAGAGTTTTACAGTGACAAGAAATATTTAGAAAACCTGCTTAAAGATGAAGGTACTATGTTATTTCACTTAGGCCGGTAATATTTTGCTGACTACTCTTGTCCACATCTCACTGTGCATCTTTAGCTCACTTTCAGATTTAGTACATTGCAGCTGCTTGTGTTAACATTAGTTTCTCCTGTAATAAATGTACTTAAATCCACCTCCAGTTACGCTTTTAATATACTAATATTTAAAAACCGTCACACAATGATCTGCAGATTTGGTAAAACGTAAGACGAAGGGTGGAGAACAACTAAAGGACGTCATTCACAGCTGCCTCACATACCTTGACAACTGCACCGAGTTATGGAGCCAGGAGAAGCCTATTTGCGCATGGGACAGGGAGCGCAAACCCAAGCAGCCAAAATGTAGCAAGCCCCATCGCAGCACACCCTCGGAGCCGGCACAGTTTTTGCTGAAGAGCCTGGACGACATTGATGCAGGTGAGGCAGGCCTCTGGCTCAACTCGTAGCCTCGTGCTTCTCTTTTCAGCCTAAAACATGTACGTTTGCCACCTTAGAGCTGACATCTGGCAACGCAGAGGGAAGTCTCAAGAAGGCGAAAGAAGTCATGAAGATAGTCCAGGGATGGTCGGAGAAAGAGGTGCCTAATAGAAAAGAGGTTTTGGGCAGTCTGCACAGTTGTATTGGGAATGCCTTGATCGACCTTGGGGACATGGACAGAGCGTTGGACCATCATCAAAAAGACTTGGAGTTGGCTAAACAGTGGTGAGAACTTAAAGAGACCACACTATAGCAGTCAATCTGTTTTACAAAAATGGATAAAATGTTCAGTAATCTTTTCTTATCAACAGCAAACACCCAGATGGAATGTCCAGGGCTCTGGACAACATTGGGCGGGTGTATGCCCAAATCGGACAGTTCTCTCAGGCCATTGAGTTGTAAGTAAAAAACAATGAAATAACAAATGCATTGTGTAATATATATTACCATCCTTTGTAAAAAATAAAATGTTATAATATGTTCACACCTCTAGGCTGTTGAAGATTAGTTTGTTGTGATTGGTTATTTAATTTTCTTCTCTGTATGTTTGGAATTTAGCTGGGAGAAGAAGATTCCCTTGGTCCGTGGCGGTCTGGAGAAGACCTGGTTGTTTCATGAGATTGGTTGGTGTTACCTGGAGCTCAGTCGCCTTGAAGAAGCCCGAGACTATGGCGTCCGTTCAGTTGCCGCAGCTGATGAAATCGCCGATGAAAAATGGCAGATAAATGCTAATGTTTTGGTGGCACAAGCAGAGTGTAATTATTTTTTGCTCGTTATATTTAGTTTTAAACTATTCAGTGCTGCTTTACTGTTGTCATAGTACAAAATACAGACCCCTGATAGTCAACTCCTTTTTATTTTTATTTCAGTGAAACTTGGAAACTTTGAATCCTGTGTCTCCCACTTTGAGAAAGCCCTGACGCATGCCAAACTGCAAGCAGATGAGACCGCCGTGAATGCCATTCAAAAGGTTCCCTCTCTGTTGTCATGTGCTTTAATTTGCCTTTTTCCATTTAAAGATATTTTTAATCCTGACATTTATCATTCTGCTTTTAGGCTCTTGACGAAGCAAAGCAACAGCGAGGATGCCCTTAGTCAAGATTTGTGATGCTTCAGAATGCTAACAAGGATGCAACAGTCCCTGAGTTAAAGTTGATGGAACAATAAAAGTCATCTCATTGAAATGAGCTGCTGAAATAGTTTAGTTTTTAATGAAGGCAATAATGTATTTTAATAAGCGCCTTAGAAACAGTCGTGTTCAGAATTTAATATAAAAAACAGGCTCATATAGTCTGATATAGTTTCATTATTTTGATGTATTTGATTTTGGGATGTCTGTATGAACATTTTTTTTCCAATATAAGTTGATTTTGACAATGGCTGATAAATAAGATCCAGTATCTCCTATTAAGTGTGATTGCAAGAAGGCATGTTTTGAGTCGTAACTTCTCTAAGGTTAAAATATGACATATCCTGTGTGAAAAGCAAATATAAACCAGGTACTGTATCTCAGATCTGTTCTTTATAAGAGCAGATTCTAAATTCATATTGGGAGCATGTTACTGACATCGCTACAGACAGTATTGAATTGTGAAACTGTCATATTGTTCAGTGATGAGTAAAAATTAATTCTGAGAAATGAACCTGATACAAGCTGACACATTTCCTATTGTTTATGCAAACTACTTTAGTCTAGTAGGGTTTTTGTTTGTTTGGTTTTTGTCTGTGTGGCCTACTTCCACTATAAGGGTGATTGTGGCTTACACCAGCCTAAGGTGGGTGGGTCTTACCACTGATTTTTTTCCTAATAACAAATGGACATGTAGTATAAACTCAAAAATGACAAATGATGTGAGAAACAGTTAATCACATATGTATTTATGACTATATAGACATACAAAAAAATTAACTTAGATATACATAGACAACAAAAGCAAGACAAAAAGTATATCAAATTAATAAATGAAATGTGTTTTAAAAAAGTCAAATATAGAACTAAAATATATATTTGGAGCGGCCTCGGTATGGGGTCAGTAAAGGAGAGGGGTAGAGACATGATGGCGCTGCCACAAATATGTGGCTGAGATGCAGAAGTCATCAGATCATCAGATCAGAGGCATCCAAATGGAATTAATGTATCTGTGAAGGATAAGAAGCTTCATCAAGAAGGAAAATAGATCTGCTATTGTGGAAAATCATAGTTTTGTTGATAAATCATAAACTACTGATGAGAAACAATTCTGAATGCTATGAGTAGGTTTCCAGGCTCTACAGATTAATTGGTATTATTCAATTTGGCATGAGGCAGATCCGAGTAAAGCGTCTTCAACGCTAAAATGTATACATGTTAGGAATCTTAAAATGCTATGGCAATTCTTTCAAAATGCTCTGTAATTTCTGTACAGAACATGCAAGTATTTACCGTTTAAACAAATCGATTTTCATATGAATAAATCTTTTTTACTTTTTTTGTTTTTTTTAATCATTGGTGATACACTTCTGATAAACAATTGTCACAGGATTTCGTTTTAACACAGCTTCCAAGTTTGCATGTTGTATCGATTCACTTTCAGAAAATGTATACGAATAAAGTTTATGAAATGTTAAAATCAATTTTTGTCTTATTTAGTCTTTTAAAAAAGTCGTTTTCCGGTTGCGTCCTTTCCGGTCTTCAGGGGTGTGTCCGGGGCCACGCCCATTTGCGCGTTCCCGGGAATTTCCTTTTGAGGCGGGTGCTTGTCTGGAGCGAGGATTGTCTTGTCATTGTATTCAGAGGGAAGCGCGTGGGCTAGCGGCGTCACAGACAGCTCGACTGCAACCCGACTGGTAAGCTGGCACCTAGCGAACAAAAGCCTTCCGTGTAGAATGCCACATCTCATTCATATCTATTTATTTTACACAAACAGCCTAAAGGAAGTTCCAGCAATTACATTCAGTGGCTTGTGCACGCCTGAAAAACATCAAACTTGTTTAGGCACGTCGTAGTAGCTCGTTTTGGTGTAGCCAAAATCACCGCCTGTCAGGCTTAATTGTTTGTGTCTGGCGTGCTAACAGTAGGTGCACGCCACTCCCTGCCTGGCCATATTGAACCGTGTAAACTCGATGTTTAAAACATTTGAACGCAACATTTGACGCTCAAGTTTAAAACAATATATTCTTATTTAAGTATATATGTTGTACCTGTAGTCCAGACTTGCTTAAACATAAAAAAAAAAAAAATCTTTCACACTGCGCCATTAACTGCCACCTTCCTTGTATAGCGAATTTAAAGTAACACATTTGAAAAGCGTTTCCCTGTTTTTGCATCCGTTTATTTTCGTTTAGTGTGAGAGCTTCTCTTTCTGTTTCATGATACGATGTGGTTTCACACATCTGTTAAATCTTGCGTTTAATAGCAAACATTGCACTGACATTTGAAGTGATCTACCACTCGATGGAGGTCGCTATACTGTCAAGTTTAACACTTTTTCCACGATGCTTTATTTTCTTCTTTTCCTTTGTAGAGTATTTGCTTACAAGGTTTGGCGCAGTTATTTAACCTAATGCAAGGTTTGCATACAGTATTTTGCAGTGTGCTGTCTTTCAATTGCAAAAATATGCACACTCTTTCTTAATCCTTGGGGACTTTCCGTTCATAATGACCACAGTCTTCATAAAATGATTTAATTGGCATGTTGTCTGAAAAGATGCCACACGTGGCAATACTGATGATCTTGCACACAAGGATTTTTAATGCAAAAAGATAAGATAGTCAGCCTTTAATTTAACTTTTCTCATTTGATCAAATGTATTATCAGGACTGTCTGGAGCTCACAGTGTAACCAGGTCCATTTAAATCCATTTATATTGGATTTCATGGAGAGATATGTGAGAGAGATGCACAGTCTTAACTAAATGGATAAGTGAATAATGTCTTTCTCCAAGCTTGGTATGCACCCAATTTTTCCTGACTTGATTTTATTCATGTTTGAGTTACTGCACATGATGATCTTATGGCCAAAGCTTGTATTTTTTACAGTGGTTTTATGAATTCGGTCATCATTGGTTTAAATAAACAATTTCTCTTTTTTATTTTTTGTAAAAGGTACATGGTGGTGTTTATTCAGACTTTAAGCCAGACATGGATACCGAAAAGAGCGGTGAGGTTTTAGATGCATCAGATTCTCTGCAGCCAGAGGACACGGTAATGGAAAAAGAGGCCGTGTCAAAATTGGAAGAAGAATCCACAGAGCCTGAGAAGCCACCAGCTGTTGAGGAGAAGACTGAACATATGCCAACAAAGGTTCAATGTACAGACGACATAGGTATGAAAGAAATGGAAGATGATATTGTGACAGGAACGGTAAGACTGTCTGAAGAAAAAAAAGAAATGGAAACTGAGGACATCTTGCCCACAGAAAAATCTGAAATGGAGTCAGTTCCTGGTGTGGTGGCACCACCAGAACCAGATGAGTCATCTGAAAAGATCTTTGACCCAGTTGCAGCTTTAGGCGCAGAACCAGAAAACATCCAGCCTGAACAGCAGCCTGTGCTACAGAATGAACCTGAACCTTTGATTATACAAACACCTCTGGCAGAGACTGCCCCTGAACCAGTGCCAGAGAAATTGGCAGCGTCAGTCCCTGAAGCTGAACTGCAAGAGCAAACATTACCTGAACCAGCAATGCTGCCGCAGCCAGTGGATACACAACCACCCAGCCAAGAAACGGAAGCGGAGCAGGTGGTAACTGAAACGGAGGCGGAAAAAGTTGCCAAAGAGGAGGTCACAGAACATGTGGCAACTGAGCCTATAAAAGAGGAGGGAGAGGAAAAACCATCGGTTATAGAAGAACTTAGAGGAACTGTGTTGGTGTCCCCAGAGAAGCCAACAGAGGCCATGAAATTAAAGGAAGAGGCATCGGCTGAAATGGAAATGGTGCAACCTAAAGAAGACAAGAAGGAAGTTGAACCAGAAAAATCAGCTGAGTCTGATACTATAAAGGAAGCCGAGGGAGCACCAGTATGTGAATCTGAGAATAATGCTGAGCCTCTAAAGGAAGAGGACACAGTCCCAGCACCTGAATCCCTTACTTTTGCCCTCCTGGAACAAGAGCAGACCAAAGATGCCCTGCGAACATCTCGCACCCTTATTATCCTTACAGGCCTTCCAGGAAGTGGCAAAAGCTTTTTGGCAAGTGCCATAGCTGATGCCTACAAAGACCACTGCTCTGTAATCTGTGCTGACGACCACGGTGTGAAACCAGAGAATCCAGAATCATCCGTGGATGGATACAAGGCTGTGGATGACGCTGTGGTGGCCTGCTGCAGTGCAGGAACAGCTTCCCCTCTGCTGCTGGTGGTGGACGACACCAACCACACCCAGGATCGGCTGGCCAGCCTTTGGGAGATTGCTGAGGAACACCATCTTGTTGCTGTCTTTTTGGAGCCGCGCACTGAATGGAGCAGAGATGTAACACAGCTGACAAAGAAGACCAAGCGAGGACTAGAGGAAGCCCAGCTGGAAGCCATGAGAGGTCAACTCGAGGAAATGTCTATCCCTCTTTTCTTTGGCTGGTTTCTTCTGTCCTCTGTCCAGAAAAAGGTTAGGTGCACATCAATGGACTTCCTGAAAACTCTGGACACGCTGGAGGCCTTCAAGAAACACTTGATTGACTGTGAGTGTGTTTAAAGTCGTTTAATAAATATCAAAGTTGAATGCATCAGTGAGAAATTAGACTTCAGGATCACATTGGAAATCTTCATCTTCTTTGAATAACATGTAACTGATCTTTCATCCTGTTTGCAGTCACTGGGAGTGCTGAGAAGGAGGTGGATTTGGAGCAGTACTTTAAAGCCAAAGGGACCCTCCATTGCACTACGAAATTCTCTAACTATGGAAAAGCAGAGGGTGCCAAAGAGTATGCACAGAATCCAGTATGTGATCGGATGAATTACATTTTTTTTTTGCTGCATATATTTGTAGGCATATTCATTTGTTTGTCAAAGTGTATTAAAAAGTTAATCTTTTTTTATATTTCTCTTTCCTTTTTACCATTTTCCAGGCTGTCAAAGCTTCCTACGGTTCTGTCTCTGAGCTGTCATTGACCGCTCTCTTTGTCACTCCTCGCACCGTTGGTGCCAGAGTGTCCCTCACGGAGGAGCAGCTGTTGCTGTGGCCAGCCGATGCTGAGAAGGAGGTGCAGCCCACAGTCTCCCTGCCTCTGGGAAGCCGCGCCCACGTTACCCTGGGATGTGCGGATGGCGTTGAGCCAGTTCAAACAGGTCTGGATCTGCTCGAAATCCTGGTCTTGCAGCAGGAGGGCCAGCAGGGGGAGCTCGTCGAGGAGATGGGGCTCGGCTCGCTCACCTACTTTGGTGAAGGAAGGTGGCTGCTCGGCCTCAGAGAGCCTATCTGCGTCCCAGCTTGCTTCTCCGGCTATTATGGGTGCAAGGAGCCCGAGCCGGCCATAAAAGAACCCGTGAAGAAAAAGAAGCAAAAGTGCACCATACTGTAAATGGCAAACATGGAGATGTGTGGTCAGGATGACTGGTGTATTGATTGAAACTTAGGCTTAACTCTGTTCAAGGTTTGTGTGTTTGTGCAGTGTTTAGGGTTTTATTTATAGCCACCCTGAATCCACAAGCTGTGTGCCTTTTTTTACTGTTGATTTGCACCACAACCCAAGATGCCTTCAAATCAAGTTAGACATGTTATTGGTTAGTATCTTGTTTCACATATCGGTGCCAGAGTTGTCGGGCCAGTTATGTTCTGAGGTGTGTTAGTTTTAGACTGATGTAGTATAGCCTCCTTCCACAGCTCCACACTTAAGTAAAACTTAGATTTCTATACTCTCAACATGTAGATATACAAAAACTAGGTACTTTCAGTGCATGCATCCCCAGTTTAACCATTCGTGTATTAGAGTGAATGTCATTTATAGAGGTCCTTCCTTGTAAAATCTTTGCACTGTGCATAGTTTGAAAGGGAGAATACTAATGAATTTGGTATTTGTTTCTGCAGCTTGCACTTAGTAATTATTAAATGCTGTGAATCAAAGTCCATGTTTTGCAATCTTTTTTACTGCGCAAGACTGCATCATTGATCCCTTTTTATCCTCTTCCAACAGCACTTCATGTATTGCATTTGGTTTTGTATCCTGTGTCTGAAATGTTTAAAGGGCAAGTCCTACTTTGTGTAGCTCTTATTAATCACTATTTTTGCACTTGTTTTGTACACTTAATAAAAAGAACATGCTTCGCTCCAGTAGTGTAAGTTGGCGTCTTCTCAGTAATATTCAAGCAGTTTGGCAACTAGTGCACAGGCTGATAAGTGGGACATCCTTATCTGCATATGGTCGTTTTCTCACTGCACTTGTAATTGGTGTGAGCCAGCAGAGGGCACTCATCACTTGTGCAATACTGGAAGATATTTGCACCATACAGCATGATGAACGGAAGTTACCTTTTAACACAGTATGAAACATTCTGCTCTAGCTGTCTGGAAGCACGAATAGTTTTTTGCTGAATAATATTTAATTCAGACAACCTTCTGTCATTTATTAGTGTGATAACAGAATAACAAGCTTGTTTTAAATCTATTCTACAAATACATATACCCACCACTTAACTAATACAAAAGTGTTCCAAATTTGAAAAAGAAAATTGAGTGTGGTCACTCATGTTCAAACTAAAAATAACTGGGTCAGGTCATGGACAGATGAAAGGCCATACATCGTATGAGGATGGTCAGTGTAAGACTAGATGTGATGTTCTTGTGCGACATCAAGCGGTCTCCTCATAGGTTGACGTGTAGATAAAGAACAATGTTAACCAATCAAGATCAGCGGCCGATAATTGTGCCTTTTTCTCCGTGAGTGGTGCGTGCGTGAGGTTAGTGAAGAAACCAATGATACGTTAAAGATCTCCCCGGAATCTTCGTCTTTAATTTTCATTTGTCCAGCATGGTATTTCAGGAAATTTAATATTTTAACCCAAAAATGGTTTTTAAAAAGTCTGTGTTGGAAGAAATATACAGATCATGTTAACTGCACAATACAAACATACTCAATTTAGAATTAAAAGTCCTGCATTCAAAATGGTACTTGTAAAAGTACATATATAATCTTAGAAATTAGTAAAAGCACTCAATGCAGAGGCCAGTGTTTTATTTATATATATTTTTTTCCATTTATAATCATTACTGATGTATCAATGTGTAAGCAGCATTATACTGTTGTTGATGGTCATTGTTGAGCTAATGTTAACAATTTGGAACATTGTTCTATACTAGTAGTCTAGTACAACTTTATTTTATACGCTCCTAATATTTTGTATGTAAAATCTTAACTATAGCTGTCAAATAAGTAGAAATATAAAAAGATTTAAAAGACAAGGGTGTCAGATTTATATGGAAATCGTCCAATAAATCCCAGTGTCCTTGAAGGCAGCAATAGAGCATGGTGTTGAGTGAACCAATCAGAGGCCTGGAAAGATCAGACTAGCCTATCGGCAGATGGGCAACGGAGACAAAACTCACAGGAAGCTCCACTCTGGCACTCTCCTCCGGCACTTCTGGTTCCTGCATTCGGCGGGAGTGGAGCAGCACTGCCGAGGTTATTCACACATCCATCCGCGACATATTTCCAGAGCATTTAAAGGAAGGAAAACATCAGAAACAAGGTAAATTATTTAGAGTTTCAAAATAAACGCTTACTTTTGTTTGTGCCTTCTCTTTAATGTGTCTCTGTGTCAAAAACATGGTCTGTCCACCACAAACCTACATTTATCCTGTAATGATACACCTTTTACACCATCAATTATATTATTTAGAGATTTTAAGTAATCACTGAGTTTCAGTGGAGTGATGACGATGATTTTACAAATTACTGTCTGACCGGTTTGTAAATGAATGAAAACTCGGGAGGTCAAAAGAGGTCAACTTAAAAGTGAATTTGAATCTGCAACTTTCATCTTTTATGTCATTTATTTTTCCTCTCTCTCTCTCTCTGTTTGATTTGATTTAGTCTGCACCAGTGCTGATTTAGGTCTGTGCCTGATTGTGCCTCCCCCTCTTCATCCCTGTTATTAAATGTAATTGTGTGTCATCTGAACCTGTGCTGTTGCAATTGTGAAGCAATGCTATTTAGTAGTTCTGGCAGGTCAGTCGCTCAGAGAAAGTGGATGATATATGGAACCTGGGTGAGTTTAGGATCAACCATGTTGCCTTGGCATGGAAGTAGGGCTGTGGTGACTCAGGGACATCGATGATCAATAGTGAGAAAGGCCCAAGACAGTCTCCTTAATCCTTTTAAGAATTGGCTGCCAAGGACTGCAGTGTAGAGCCGGGAGTCCTGCTGAGGAGACATCAGGGCTTTCAGCTTAATGAACCACAAAGAACAGGACTGCCATCCCCGCAAGGTTAGGTGATACACAGTGGTTGTAAAGTTTAGACCCAGAGAGATGATATTTAGTGAAAGCTTATTTTATAGCCTTAATACGCCACTTTCCTCAATACTGATGTACATTTCATTTCAGGCAGAAGCAGTGATAAAAAAAAAAGAAAAAGTTCCTCTAAGGACTGAAGGATCCGCTGGATTAGTCATTTGTTGTTTTGTCCTGCAGGCAAAACGCTGAACGTGAAAAAAGAAATCCAATAAGACATTTGCATTCTGTTTGCCATAAATCACACTTGTGTCTGTTTTCTCAGAGGTTCAATTCAGATCGGATCAAACCGTCATAAGGAAATGCCTCCTGTGACCACTTTTATACGTCCTTGTCAATAAAACTGAATACATAACAGGTGAGGTAGATGGAAATATTATAACAGTGTTGCATTAATCCTCTGGTAGATTTAAACCCAAACATTTGGGTAAGGTCAAAAGCCTGCAAAATGTACAGTATATTCATACCGATCAGATAATGCTACAATATAGCATTAGATTTCAGCATGGAGTTCACGACAAACACCACAATTCAGTGAAGGAGTAATCCCACTGGCTACACCATACTTCTGTTGTTGTGACGTATTTTTAAATGAATGCATGAGTAATTTCCCTTTTTTATCCTGACCTTTAGTCTCGTCATAGAAGGAAAAAGTGCCGCATGTTTGGTTTTTAATGTGTCTCTTTAGAAAAAATATCTAAAGCAACAGATAACAGCCAGTTTTATCGTGCTTTTTTATTTTTGAATTTTATTCACATGACTTTCAGTTTGAATGTTCTTCACAAGCCTTGATGACTTGTGAGCTTTGTGTTTAAGTGTCATGTTGGAGGTAACCTCAATGAGTAACGCTTACGAACAAAGTGTAAAGGTCACAACTCCTTTCTGTGAGCAGTAAAATTTATAGATGCTCCTGCAAGTTATTTGGGGTCTGAATGCTGCAACTTTTATTCAATGTGTAAATCCTATTCACGCTAATTAAATCCTCCAATTCTTTTACAACAGCTTACGGTTCTATATCACCGCCAATATTACTTTCAGTGTTATTCTCAATACTTTTCTATTTCCTTTTTAGTTTTTGAGTTTGCTCTCTTACTTATCTTATTTCTATTGTTATTCTGTTAGGCGCTGGTTCTTGCATTTACCTCTGATACACTTTATATTTTATTTTCATTTATATTTAATGCTGTTTTTTTAATCCTTTATTGTATTGTTACTGTAATATAGAGCAATCTCTGGCACAAGAGTTTCCCTCGGAATTAATAAAGTCTTATCTTATCTTTTATATTATATTATATTACATTACATTACATTACATTACATTATCTCCCAGCTCTGAGTCAAGCAGCCCAGTTTAGCTCCCAGCTTATAGTACATGTTGCATCCTCAGCCTCTTACAGTTTTTCATCATTGAAGCAGAGCTAAATTGTTAGCAATCAATTAAAACCTGCTATTCCTTTTTTAGCATCAGCTTTTCCGCAAACCTGAAACATGCCTCATCTTTTATATAACATTGATATTTTTCCAGATTTTTAAAGGCGGAGTTGCACCCTTGAGTCACTTCTTCCACATCCATTAGTCACACCCATAAATCACCCAAAGATCGATGTCATCACTGCATCCATGCTGCTTTCCAGAGGTCCGTAATTGTTCCTTACAGCTGCATGCTGGTGGCTAGAATTCAGCTCTGCACGACCTCTGCTGTAGCTCAAGTAGGAATCTGATTGGTAAATAATCGCCAATTACCTCCATTAGAGTGCAGGTGAAACAAACCAAGGCTAATCACATTGGATTTGCCGTCACTGATTTCAAAATCTACGTCTGGCTGGGTTTCAGCATGAGACAAACTAAAAAAAAACTACTCGGCAGTCTTTCAGTCTCCGGGCTACCAGACCATTTCTTGGTTTTCTTCATCACAATGGAGAAAATCATGTTGCCCTTCAAACTCTTGGACTCATCCCTTTGTTTCTGTCCATCACACATGCCTCTTCAATCTATAATCATCTCTCAACATCTCTAGATCTGCCAAGTCTTCACCAATCTCACTGCTCATCTGTAAACCCCTCAATCCATCCATCTTCTTCTCTCTCTCTCTCTCTCTCTCTCTCTCTCTCCGTCCACTGCTCTCCTCAGTCATGTCGGCCAAAGCCATCTCCGAGCAGACGGGAAAGGAGTTCCTCTACAAGTACATCTGCACATCGGCAGCCGTCCAGAACCGGTTCCGCTATGCCAACGTGACGGCGGAGACGGACTTTGACCGACTGGCTCAGGAGCACCCCTGGCTCCTCACAGAGGTGAGGCAGGAGCACCAGTTGTGACCAAATGATATGCGGATGGTGAAGTAAGATTTCCTTAACCCTTAGGGAACAGTTATGTCATGAATTTATGGGCCATAACCACCTACGGCACATTCTCCCGTAAGCTTTTGAAAGATGATCCCCTCTTTATGGAGACACTTACTTAGCCTGGCAGCAGAGTGGTCTCTTGGTGCTTGTTAGCTGACGTCACAGATCTGCAGAGAGCGATCCTGCAGATCTGTTCGGTGGATATGAAATGTGGATGCAGAAGAAGTGAGACATGCATTCTTCTCATTCACTCTTGATTATAAGCAGGGAGGTTAAGAATTCAGCCAGGGTAGAATGTTTCGCACAAATTGTTCTGCAGGTACAGAGGTACAGGTACAGAGTCTTCTTCTGCTTTTAGATTAGTCCTCACTGCTCCTCATAGCGCAGCAGCAGCAGCAGCTAGACGGTCTGTAATAGAACATGATTTAATTAGTCTGTGACTCATGTTGCAGGATAAAATGAAATATCATTACCCTTCCTGTACGGCTGAAGGTTTTTATCTGGAAGGTATGAGGAGGAGGTTTGCGGAGGGCAGATACACCGAGATATGTGCTGGGGAAGAATTGATTAGGAAATTGCATTAACTTTCAACCCCCCCCCCCCCCCCCCCCCCCTCCCCCCGCCCCGCCCTCGTCGTCTTCTCTCACTGGAGAGCACCCAGATACTAATGGGTCCACCGTCATAAGTCATCCTCTTTATCTGACTTGTAAGTGAGAGGGAGCAGCTTCAGTCGGTGGGGGTTGGATGTAAGGTAGCTTTTGCAATTTTGCAATCAAAATTGACACACAGTGTTCATAAAAGTGGGGGGGGAAAATCCCTCAATTCGCCCCTTTTATCCGGATCAGCTCCAAATTTTACAGGGTTCTTCCTTCCTAAATGCACAAGCTTTCTATAAAGTTTCATCAAAATCCATCAGGAAGTTTATGTGCAATAGATTGAAATGGTGAGGGAAAAAAAGCCATATCTGGCAACTATAAAGTGTCAGAAATAAAATGTGACATTTTGACATAGTTTAAATTGACAATCATGCTCAGCTTGATGTTTAGCTTTATTTTTTTTAGCTTGACATCCCTGAAACGTATATTTTAGTAACATCTCAGGTAAACGTCAGTGCTCTGGATGAAATGTGACATAAATTACACTGTAGATTTTGAAAAGTACCAACTTGATGCCTCTCAGATAAGGTTCATGGGAGTCATTTGCTAAAAACGGATCATATTCATTTTTCTCCTCCAGAGGCTGGTGGTGAAGCCAGACCAACTGATCAAGAGGCGAGGAAAGCTGGGGCTGGTCGGCGTCAACCTGGACCTGAACGGCGTCAGAAATTGGCTGAAGTCCCGCCTCATGACAGAGACAACAGTACGTCACCCTCTCCCTCTCCCTCTCCCTCAGCTTATTACCTCCACCCCTCCGTTTGAGAGTGTGCACTTTGCCAAACACTCCTTCAATCAATATTATCCCAGTGCTTTACTTAGATCCTCCTCCTGCTGCCCTTCCCTTCACCCTCCTTCCCTGGTTAGCAGTGATGCACTTGGGTTTTTTTCCCCCTTGTTATATGTTTGCCTAAACACAAATCCACTGGTAATAAATCAGTCCAGTCAGCTGAATCGTGTGCCGCTAGTGAATAAAGAGTCAGTCCATCTATCCAGTCAGCATAACCAAAGCGTAAAAGATCCATCTCTGTGTCACTGAGATGCTGCTTTGCCTCATAAACCAAGACGCAAGTTATGGCGAGACGAGCACGGCTCATAAAGCACAGAAGAAGAGTCTCAGTGTGTGTCTGCAGCTCTGAGACTGCCTACGTCTTCTCTCTTCTCATGTGAGCTGAAACCACCAGCTGCTGCCCGTGGTGGTAAATGAGAATGAATGAAGCCACACAGCTACATTATAGACAGGCGGGGCATGTTGTCTTTATTTCCCTCTAAGGAGTAATTCATTAGTTAAAGTAATGTCGTTAAGAAACACATTAGTATGCTAACACAATAAAGCAAGATGGTGAACATTAGCATGTTAGCATTGTTATTGGGTCAGTGCTCCCCTGTGCCTTACTGAGCTGTTAGCATGGCTGTAGATTATTAGGCCCCGCCCACAACGAAGTGAGGAGGGGGGATAGAGGATTGGGCTCCGTCTGTCTGTCCGTCAAATTTCTGGAACATTATTTTATTTTATTTTATTCTATTCTATTCTATTCTATTCTATTCTATTCTATTTTATTTTATGTTTCTATGGTCACATAACTCAAAAACTGTTCAATATTCTGAGTAGGATCCTGAGTATTTCATGCTGGTTTTCTACTGTTGTAGACTGAGTTTGAAAATGACTGCCGAAAAAATTATTCATCCATCCTTTTACTTCATTTATAAGTGTTGCCTCTTTTTAACGGCTTGTCTGGCAACAACCCACAGTCCATAAACATGCAGTGTGGGTAAAGTGTCAGCCCTGTGAGGAGCTGGCGCCCTTGCCCATGGTGTAACCCGTCTCTCCCCCAGTGTCGGCTGGCATAGACTCCAGTCCCACCACCACCACCACCGCCCTGCAAAGGATAAGCAGCTCTAGACGATGGATGGATGGATTCACTGCTCTTCTAGGCTCCAATTACCGTCAATGTTTCACTGTTAAATTAATATTTGTGTAATTATGCTACCACAAGTGGTTAAATTGAATCATAGTCATTGCGTTCACCACCATGAATGCACTTTTTCTCCTCTCTGTGAGGCAGGTGTCGGCTCATTTAAACCCCCTGTGGCTTTTTCAGTCTGGCAGGTTTTCTTTTTTTTCCCTCCAGTCTTTATCAACCTCCTTTCTGCTCGCACTCCTCAAAATGGGAACTCCCTCTCGACCTTTTATTCTTCTGCTCTGTGCTCTGCGGCTGGCTGCTCTCAGCCAGTCCCTGGTTACTATGTGGCTGTTGGCCTTTAACAGAGGAACAATGACGGCCTCATCAAATGAGCTGTGCCTGGAGTAGTACTGTACATACAGCATTTTCTTTTTTCCTTCTTCTCAACCTGTCTCGTTTTTTTCTTTAGAAACGTTCACTCGTACTTAGTAATGATCCTGTCTTATTCTTTTTATTAATTTATAATTTTAATATAAATTGTTTTTCCCCTCTTCCCACCAGTCAAAGACATTTTCGTCTGAAAATAAGTATCAGGGATATATTTGTATGGATGCTAATAAGTCGTTTTTTCTCCTTTTTGTTTCTTTTGTATAATAAATGTTTCATATGCTTAAGCGAAAATATCTTCTTGATGATCCTCAGGTGGGAAAAGCCAAAGGTGTTCTGAAGAACTTCCTCATTGAGCCATTTGTTCCCCATAAGCAGGTAAATCGCTTCTTACAAACTCGGCTTTCCTGACTTAGCAGTGATGATGCTAGAGCTCTGGTAGAGAGATTAATTTGAACTGTCCGTTGTTCAGGAGGAGGAGTTCTACGTGTGCATCTACGCCACCAGGGAGGGCGACTATGTTCTGTTCCACCACGAGGGAGGGGTGGATGTCGGAGACGTGGACGCCAAGGCGAAGAAGATGCTAGTTGGGGTGGATGAAAAGATCAGTGAGGACTCTGTGAAGAAAGAGTTGCTGATCCACGTCCCCAATGACAAGAGAGCGTGAGTTAGAAAAAAGAAAAAAACGTCTGTTTTTATTCACATACTTAAATTCCTGACCATCGGTCGAACATAAAGGCATCTCACAAATGTAAGAGGAGGCACTTTGATAACGTGGGGGGAGCAGGAGGAGATGGGGGGAGGGGGAGGGCTTCCATTACACAAATGACAATCTCGCTCCTCTACCACGCCTTCCTTCGATCAGCCTCCCCCCAGTGTTTCTACACCGCAGCCACATTCGGAGCACGTCCGGCTGTTTTGACGACTCGCCCCCTTCCAGCCTCCCATCCATCTCTGGAGTGTTCGTGTGACAGCAGATTCCGGCTGACATTGAAGAAGCTGGCCCAGAAACCACTGTGCCGGCACTAGCTGGCATCCTCACCCCCCCCTCCCAAATACACTCTTCTCCTCACCCTCCTGTCACACGCTGAATCAAAAAACAAGAACGGCTCGTCGCCAGTTCTCCTGCCCTCCCTTCAGAGGCAGAAACTGGAAGCTGAGTCACTGAGGGTTTCAGTCAGTTTCCCCCGCTGGCCACTCGGAGTCCTGACAACAGGCTGACATGGTTACAACGGCTCTGAGCTGCCTGCACGACTGACAGGGAGGAGAGGGGAGCAAAATACTGACCCCCTCTCCTCACCGCTCTGTTTTGACATGTGGGGGAGGAAGTAAATTATAATTTTCCATCTCTACAGCGAAGCTCTCTGCAGCTAATTTACAGGTGGGCTGTTTCCTGTCCAGCTCAGCCTCAACAATCCTTCTTATATATTGCCTGCAGTTTGTCATGGTTTGAATTATGTGGAAACTATAATGGTCATGCTTTTTTTTTTTCTTATCACCAGGCAGACATCGTACGGGGAAATTGTATTTGACTGTTACGTTTTTGTAGTTTTAAGGGAAATCTGCTTTGCAGATCAATAATATACAAACAGAAATTAGGGAGATTTGTAAATATATGTGATCAAAGACGACACACTCCAAAGTAAACTGTAGAAACAATGTGTGCATTTAAGAGTTTCACACTGCAATGCTATGAATGTTCAGCAACTTAAACGATAATGATTAGGGATTAGACAATTTAACATGTTCTTTTCCCTTATTAAAGGTAGTTTAATATTTAGGGCTGCAACTAATGATTCCATTGCCAATTAATCTACTAATTATGTTCTCAATTCATCAGTTGTTTTGTCTACAAAATGTCCCAAAAAAAAATAGCGAAACATGCATATTAAAATGAAAACACAAAGCCAAATCCCTTCTTTTGTTTGACCATCAGCCCCAAACCCCAAAATGATGAGAGAAGCAGAAAATACTCGCATTTGAGAAGCTGGTTCCATCATGTGTCGGCTTTAAAATTGGCTCAAATCCATTTTAAAGTGTCAAAATAGTTGTGGATTATCTGTCAATCGACCAATTTACTTCAGCTGCGATGTGTAAAGAACCCCATTATATTGTAATATGATTAACCACACGTCCACAAATAAATATGGTGCCCAAAGATGAAGGTTGAATGTGTGGGATGTCCTCTCTCTCTGCAGGGTCCTGGCCAGCTTCATCGTTGGGCTCTTACACCTGTATGAGGATCTGTTCTTCACATACCTGGAGATCAATCCGCTGGGTAGGTCGTTTCTCTTAAATCCTCAATACCTCAATGTGTTTTATGTCTGATCAGATCAATGATGGTGGCGTATTACACATCACTCCAACACAGATTCATAAATATGCTAGCAGATTATGAAATATAAAGGAGACATCAAAAGGAAATAGGAAATTAAATCATCTTGGATCCAAGAGGCTCAAGTTGTTTCTGCCACGTTTTTTTTTTTTTTTAGAGCAAAGGGAGGAAAACATTAAATAATTCATGCACTGATGTTTGATGAAGGCAGCATGTGTTTATAATGGAGTGATTGGGCACCAGTACTTGCCCTCTGGCAGCTGTTACTGGGGATGCGCTGTGGCTTCTGAGACTGGCTTTGAAGTCACACCACCTCCTCTCCATCTTCACTCTCCCTCCACCTCCTGCAGGGGCAGCAGGAAGGCTGTAGTGACTGGTGCACAAACATTGCAAACCAGGTCTTAACACTCTTGTTCCTCTTCGCTCAGTGGTCACAAAGGATGGAGTGTACGTCCTGGACATGGCGGCTAAGATCGATGCTACGGCTGACTACATCTGCAAGGCCAAGTGGGGCGATGTGGAGTTCCCTCCACCCTTCGGCAGGGAGGCGTATCCTGAGGTGAGGGAGGACTGGTCAGACAGGGGCTCGCAACGAAAGACGTAAATTGTTAGCCAGAACAGCCCCATGTTGAATTCAAGTGGGAGGCCAGTAGCTACATGGATAAGGGTGGTATGAAAGTTAAATAGATAATAAACATGATGTGGGTAAAAATAAAGAAAGCAGTTTTTTTTTTGGAGTGATGCATGTACTGTAGGAGCTTGTTTGTGAGACCGACTGTGCACCAGGCAGCTTCTAATTGGCCTGCTGTGAGTCTAGAGGGGAGATGAGGGACAGCAGGCGCCTTTGATTCGGAGCTTTTTTTACACTCAGCCACCAGCTGTGGCCCCGACTGTCACAAACAACCACTGATGCACATCACATTGACTATGGCTCCTAATATTTATACCACGTCGGTTCAATTAATAGCTCTTTAAAAAATCAATGCCGATAATAAACTGTGGCCATGCAGAGAGGTGCTTGTGCAAGCCCTGCTCTGATTAAGGCCACAGTCACATAACCTCCCCTCATCTCCTGATTAACCTTTTCTTTGACTTTTTGCAGGAGGCCTACATTGCAGACCTTGATGCTAAGAGTGGAGCCAGTCTCAAACTGACCCTGCTCAACCCCCAGGGCAGGATCTGGACCATGGTAGCAGGAGGAGGTGCCTCTGTGGTGTACAGGTAAGAGACACCGGTAGAAATCACTCTTATGTTTTCCTCTACTTGCCTGGATTGTTTCTTGACTTTATCCTCACTCTATTGATTACACTATGCTTAATTGGGTCTGCCTGTAATGCAGCAGTGAGGCTGGTTGTGCAGTAGCACAGACTGTCTGCTCAGTCTGATTCTTGACGCTGCCGTTTTAGTGAGTCTGGAGGAATGAGCTGTGTCGTTGTCATGCAAGCCGTCTGTTGGGTGTGCAAAGCGTGACATGCAGACACATCAGCCATGACTAATTATTCCCTCTTTGCATTGTTAGCTTTTCTGGATCTGTGTTAATTCAGAACAAACAGGAAAAAGTTGTCATTTTTTCTCCACAGCTGTTGTTGCCGTCTCCTTTTTTTTCGTTTGTGTGCGTGACTCATGTAAATCTCTCCTAGTGACACAATCTGTGACCTGGGTGGCGTCAACGAGCTGGCTAACTATGGGGAGTATTCAGGAGCTCCAAGCGAACAGCAGACCTATGACTACGCCAAGACTATCCTGTCTCTGATGACCAGAGAGAAGCACCCTGATGGTGGGGAAACTGCTCATTTGAAACCTTCTGATTACTCACAATTGTATGTTTTTTTTTCTTTTCCTGAAATTATGTTTCCATCATGTTTTCCAGGAAAGGTTTTGATCATTGGTGGAAGCATTGCAAACTTCACAAATGTCGCAGCAACTTTTAAGGTACATTTTCACACGTTTGTTTATGCCACAGCTTTAATATTACTTACTCAATATCAAGTTGTCCACTGAGGATGTCTTTGTCTCTGCTAGGGGATTGTTCGAGCGATCAGAGACTATCAGGTGCCACTGAAGGAGCACGAGGTCACCATTTTTGTCCGTCGCGGAGGACCCAACTACCAGGAAGGTCTCCGAGTGATGGGAGAAGTCGGTAGGCTGCAGCCTCTTATTTAACTTTGCATTGCATTTATACTTGAATCTGAGGCATGTAAGCATGTCTTTTATCGTCAACACCTTCTTACACTCATTTCGGTCCGGCCTGCTCTCCTCAGGCAAGACCACCGGGATCCCCATCCACGTCTTTGGCACAGAAACTCACATGACTGCCATTGTTGGCATGGCACTGGGCCACCGGCCAATCCCCAACCAGCCTCCTGTTGCTGCTCACACTGCCAACTTCCTCCTCAACTCCAGCGGCAGCACATCGGTATGACACACACTGACTCCACAGAGACAAATGGTCTGTGTTGATGTCGTGTCGGCTCACTGTGCAGTGAGTTTGCATCATCAGCTCCCAACAATGGTGTGCTGCAGACGACCTGCATGCCTCAGCCTCTGCTTCACTCATTGCTGTCTTGGCCTTTTTAGTGGACCAGATTAACAGAAGCCCAATGGCTCTTTTGTGTAAGAGAATAGCAGGGCATTGTGCACTGCTCTCTCTCTCTCTCAAGTAATTGTGAAACCTCACTGCGACTACCCTGAGGCATCCATTAAGACTGTACAGTGTATGTGCCTGTTTGCTTCACATGTAGAGATACTAAGGATATATGACATGCATGAGTCGGCAGAGCTGTCCGAGCAGAATATAATATATATATACGTATGTATTTGCCTCCCCAGACCCCAACGTCCAGCAGAACTGCCTCTTTCTCCGAAAACAAAACCAGAGTTGTGAGCTCGCCAGCAAAGAAGGCCAAAAGCGGAGCGTCTGTTGGTGAGAACAAAACACAGCACTGGGAAAATCCTTGCACTGGGCTTTCTGTGTTTTCATGCATCCGTCCGTTGCTGAGCAGAGTGATTGGTAGAAGCCTTGCGATCACCATCTGTGGTTGAGTTCAGGTATCATAGCTCCCCCTATAGACGGCAGGAGGAATCGGTGCACGGATATGATCAGACACACAGCAAGTCTTTATTGTTTTTACTTGTAGATACTTTATTGATCCCGAAGGAATTTTAATTAGTTGTTGAAGTCATGTTACAAAAATCATTGACCTCTGTTAATAAACATCTGTGGTATAATTGAATTTTTTTTTCTGTTAACTCCATTCAGTGTCAGCTGTGTTCATGTGTTCTTCTCACTTTGAGAGGTTGAGTGAAATATTGATTTAATAAACTTTATAATTCTTCACAGTCTCTGTCTCCTAGCAGTGAAGGGTTGTTTGTATATAGAATTACATGCATAGAATAATTACTGACATGATATATATATATATATATATATATATATATATATACACATACATATATTTTTTTCTTTCCCTTGTAGCCAAGGCAACCGCCCTCTTCAGTAAACACACCAAGTCCATAGTGTGGGGTATGCAGACTCGGGCTGTACAGGGCATGCTGGACTTTGACTACGTCTGCTCCAGAGATGAGCCATCTGTCGCAGCCATGGTCTACCCGTTCACGTAAGAGCAGTCTGCCCTTCCTCTTCAGCTTGTGTTTACTTCGTCCTGCTGTCGGTGTAATGCAGCGTAATTGCACATTTATAATGTAAAAAAAAAAAAAAAACTCAAGTAAACGTGTCCTCGCACTGCCTTTCAGTGGAGACCACAAGCAGAAGTTCTACTGGGGCCATAAAGAGATCCTCATCCCTGTGTATAAGAACATGAGCGATGCCATGAAGAAGCACCCAGACGTGGACGTGCTTATCAGCTTCGCGTCTTTGCGTTCGGCCTTTGACAGCACCATGGAGACCATGCAGTACCCGCAGGTGAGTCCACCCTCATCCTGTACCACCTGTAAGGTTTAGGGCTGGCAAAAAAAATTCATACCGCCTTTTCTATATGATTGCTTTCAGATTCACACCATCGCCATCATCGCCGAGGGAATCCCTGAAGCCCACACCAGGAAGATCATCAAGGTCGCAGATGAAAAGGGCGTTACGATAATTGGACCGGCGACTGTTAGTCTGGATTCACTTCTCTTTAGAATCATTATGATTTCTCTCGGGTCTTCCTGTATCTGAGCAAATCTGCTTCGCATTGGGTTTTTGTCCAGGTTGGAGGAATCAAGCCAGGCTGTTTCAAGATTGGGAACACTGGAGGCATGCTGGATAACATCCTTGCTTCCAAGCTCTATCGTCCTGGCAGCGTGGCCTACGTGTCCCGCTCAGGCGGCATGTCCAATGAACTTAACAACATAATCTCCCGCACCACTGATGGCGTTTTTGAAGGCGTGGCCATCGGTGGGGACAGGTGTGTAGCTACCTCTTATCTGCAGTATGTAAACATGTGGGTTTGAACTGGTGTAATTTTACACTCTTCTGCAGATACCCAGGCTCGGTGTTTACTGACCATGTGTTGCGCTACCAAGACACTCCTGGAGTGGAGATGATAGTTGTACTGGGAGAGGTGAGGAATAGATCTACCCTCACTGGTGCCTGCAGCTTTAAACCGTTAATGTTTACCCGTCTTCCTTCTGCAGATCGGAGGCACAGAGGAGTACAAAATCTGTGAGGCTATTAAACAGGGCAGGATCACAAAGCCCGTGGTGTGCTGGTGTATTGGCACATGTGCCACAATGTTCTCCTCAGAGGTGAGAGAGCGCAGGTGTAGAGGCTGGTGCATTCTTTCCAAGGTCCTCACAAATGATTTTTTTTATTAACATTGTCTGACCCATGTTGCACTTCTTCCTGCTCAGGTTCAGTTTGGCCACGCAGGAGCTTGTGCCAACCAGGCGTCTGAGACGGCAGTATCCAAGAACACGGCTCTGAAGGAGGCTGGTGCCTTCGTCCCCAAGAGCTTTGACGAGCTGGGAGAGATCATAAAGTCAGTGCGAGTTGTGTTTGTTTTTTTGGCCCTCTTTTAGAATGATTCCTGAGCTCAGTCCTGTCTTTTACATCTATGCAGATCTGTTTATGATGACCTTGTTGGCAAAGGAGTTATCAAGCCAGCCGAAGAGATGCCTCCTCCCACTGTTCCTATGGATTACTCTTGGGCACGAGTAAGTATGCCTCTGAACAAGATCAGTGCAAATCAAACTGATAAATCATCTTCTTTTAAAACAAGGCTGACTTTTTTTTTTCTTGCATCTGTTTGCCTGACAGGAGCTGGGTCTGATCCGTAAACCTGCCTCCTTCATGACCAGTATCTGTGACGAGAGGGGTCAAGAGCTCATCTACGCAGGCATGCCCATCACCGAGGTCTTCAAGTCGGAAATAGGCCTGGGAGGAACTCTGGGGCTTCTCTGGTTCCAGAGGAGGTCAGCCTCTTAACCCAGTAGCTGTCATAAACAAACTCTTGGAAAAAAATCTTTGAACCACATAACCACCATTTCCTTCTTTGTGTGTGCAGGTTGCCCAGGTATGCCTGCCAGTTCATTGAAATGTGCCTAATGGTGACGGCTGATCATGGCCCTGCTGTTTCCGGGGCCCACAACACCATTGTCTGCGCTCGAGCTGGCAAAGATCTCATCTCCAGCCTCACCTCCGGCCTTCTCACCATCGTAAGACACTTACGCCTGTAATTCATGTGTTTGGCTTTTTTTTGTTCACCTGCAACAGAACACCATCAGCGTTGCTATTTCTCAGGGTGACCGGTTCGGAGGGGCGCTGGATGCTGCAGCAAAGCAGTTCAGCAAGGCGTTTGACAGCGGCATGCTGCCCATGGAATTTGTTAACAAAATGAAGAAAGATGGCAAACTGATCATGGGCATCGGACACAGGGTCAAGTCGGTGAGTACCGTGGCTTTTTAAGCATGTGTGTAGCCAATCTGGAGCAGCAGCATGATCTTTGGATCAGGAGTTCAGATGTTTCGGAGGGAGCAGAACTGTATCACGCTGCCAACATTGCTTTGGGACTAGAAATATCACGTTAAGTATTAGATAGGTTTGAAAACAAGCTTGATCTTTGAATTAAAGTGAATTACCTGATCATCATCCCCAGATTAACAATCCAGACATGAGGGTCCAGATCTTGAAGGACTTTGTGAAGCAGCACTTCCCCTCCACCCAGCTACTGGACTACGCTCTGGATGTAGAGAAGATCACCACATCCAAAGTAAGATGTATCGACTCGTCCTGTCATTCGCTGCCTTTGCTAATACAGTCCATTTTTAAATAACACAATCCTTTTTTCTTTTTTAAAAATCTCGTCGTATTAGAAACCCAACTTGATCCTGAATGTGGATGGCTTCATTGGCGTGGCCTTTGTGGACTTGCTCAGGACTTGTGGTGGTTTTACACGGTGAGCCAATCAATAATACCCATCAGTACAATGTCTTTGTACAGTTTACACCTTTTTCGAAGGGACACCTTTACTGTGTTTATGGCACAGTCAAGAAACCAGCCATAGAAGTGACATTTCTGTACTGAAGCCACGTAATTCTTCTTCTCCATTATGCCTCGGGAGTATTTTAAAGCCAAACATACATGAGTGTAAGGTTAATTTATACACTGATGTAATGAATAGATGGGAAAATATACTGGGACTGCAGACTCATGGCACAGGAAGTATTTGTCCGTACTAAAAATTACTTTAAGGCAAAATATCTAAGAAGATTTTTTTTTTTTTTTTTTTTTAATTAACTGAAATTATCAGAGCAATGTGAAGAAGTAATGGTTTTGACATTATGTCAAAGACATCCATGTGATGTTTTGGAGATGTATTGTATCTCTTGAAGTTAGCATGCTAACCAGCTAGCCTCGGGCCGTCCTCGTCACAGTCCAGTAGTATAGACCTCTCTCCCGCTCTCCTGTCCCCTCCTCAATCCACCATATCTCTGTCATCTCCGGAGTCAGTCATGGTCTGAGCCGCTGTGAATCACCTGTATTCCCTGCCGTTAAATTAACCTCTGTTGGTCTTGGATGCTGTGTTTGGTCTTGGTTCCTGGGGAGGCCGCTTAGCCTGTTTCTGTTGCTCGCTTGCCCATCTCCTGTTACCACCGTTCCCCACGGGGTCCCCTCTGTCCCAGGTCTGTAAAACCTCCTCCTCCCAGCGGTCCAAAGCTTCTGTGCTAGCAGTGTAAAACAACAGCAAAACTCCCATGGTGCTCTGAGCTCCCAGTCAGAAACTTCTAGCTGCATTGCACTGAAATGATCTTCTTATTAAAAGCATCAGCAATGTACAAAATGTACAAAAATTTCCTACACGGTGTGCAGCCACTCATATTTGCTGTTAATCATTCACACCACAGGGATGAAGCGGATGAGTTTGTGGAAATCGGAGCTCTGAATGGCATCTTTGTCCTGGGACGCAGCATGGGATTTATTGGTGAGTCATTTCAGTGTACAGACATAACGCTATGGTGTATGAATATGCACGATGGGGAAACACCTTGACCTTGCGTGACAATCAATCCCTCCTCTTTGCGTCTCTTCAGGACACTACCTGGATCAGAAGAGGCTGAAACAGGGTCTGTATCGCCACCCCTGGGATGACATCTCCTATGTGCTCCCAGAACACATGTCCATGTAATCAGAGGGACTAAAAAGAGAGTATCAACCCTCTGTCCCCCAAAATGTCAATTTCCTGCCCGTACTGTGATGCCACCCTGAAGCAGTGGCATAATGTTTGGAAGATGTTACTATTAATATAGCTGTAAATTGCAATTGCAATATTAGTAAAAAAAAAAAAACCTGCTAAACTGTGAAGCTCCAGGCAGACAACATGCATACCGGTGAGAGATTAACAGTGGATTATTCAGATGCTGACCATCACCACTCTCATGGCTAGTGAAACAGTTATTCACCCCCAGATATTACATCACTGTTGTATTAACCAAGCATGTGTGTCTGGATCTCAGGCAGTTGTGTCTCTGTGCAGCTCCCTTCATTGTGCCACGTGAGAATCATGAGCTTGCTGCAGGGGGTGAACATGTAGTGCAATAATGTCTATAATATGAGAACGTACTGTAGATCAGAGCTTTATTTATCTATAGGTGTATTAATGGTATAAAAAAAAATGTAATGGTACAGAAATATTATATTTCATTTCATGTTTTTGACACAAACATGAAAACTCAGTTTGTTTACTCTGCCAATGGGACCATTTTGAGTCATTTCTAGTGTTGTGCTCAGACAATATTCTAACTCAACAAGGTGGAAAATGTAGGGGTATTTTCCTAAAGGGTATAAATGGAAGTCATTATGTTATTAGTCATAAGAACAAAAAATTAATATATGATTTTAATGTGTCTTCTTTGCCCATTTTTTAAATAGACGAGGACATTTTTGCCATCAGCTACAGATTATAGTTATAAGAACATCTTCTCTTAGCAATTGGCTAAGTGCAGATTAAATATTCACCATTATTTTAAGGTCTACTATATCTTGATTTTGTGAAATGCACTAATCCCATTACAATAAACTGAATAATTGTTGGCATATTTATGCATCAGCAGTATAAGAAAGTAGATAACGTTAGCAGTTGAGTGCCATTACGTTTGATATTTTCACATGATTTATATGTTGGCTATTCATATTTTTGGAGTTATTAGCAGTTTCTCTATTTTAAAAGTCATTACATTCCCAATTTTGAACATGTTGCTCCATCTATTAATCGATGATTTGATTTATTATTTAAATATGTGCACAGTCTGCTCATAATCAGAGGAGAAAATGCTTCAATTCCCTGTGAAATTAAAAGGAAAATTATAATTCATGAGTTCTGATAGTAAATGTTATGTCAGCCATCATCAGTGTCGTCTATTGTTTGAATGTTAGTGAGCTAGAAACATTCTGTGGACAACGAGTAACCTCATCAGTGTTGCCACTTTTTCTGTGTGAACTGGACGTGCCTCTGTATGAATCTGTTGTATGTTGACAACTGAGTAATCGAGTAAAATAAAAATGTAAGTGATGTCAAGTCATAATGCAGTGTGTGTGTGTGTGTGTGTGCGTGTAACGTTATCTTTTACATACAGAATTAACCTCTGCCCAGATTAAATTGTTAACTGGGTGCAAGCGCTCGGGTTGGGTTTCTTCATACGTTTAAGGACTTTGACATGTCACTGATATCACAGCACAGCTTTCATCTCTTTAGACTCGCTCCAGCTGATTTAAGGTAAATGCAAACATGCTTTAAATTTGAAGAATCTGTTACAGCACAAAAATGTAAATGTCTGCATTAAGCTAGTGAAAATGTAAACTAACAGTATGATGATAATGTTTGTATTCGTTCAGCCTGTGGCAGGATCATGCTATTTTAAATCTGGCAATGACCTATTTTTACTGGCACACCTAATCAAAGAGCCCATCATTATTGTTGGTAACGCCTGTGCTTACAAATCAAATGTCTGCCATGATTTTCCCTCTGTTTCGATCCTAGTTAAAATATTCAAACTAAAGTAAAATGGTCTGACATAATGAGTCTTTACTTCAGGTCATGAGACATTAAAACATTAAGTATATAGCAATGATTTGCATGTTTTCTTTGATACAGACTCGAGGGGTTAAAAAACACTTTTTGGCCCAGTTTGAGAAAACCTTTTCTCTGTTTTAAAATTGGTTGTACATCTATATGTTGCACCTGAGGACCTGGGACTTTTCTGTGTAGAGTTTCTATCTTCTTCGCATGTCTGCATGGGTTCCTGTGGGTGCTGTGGTTTCCTCCCACAGTCCAAAAACATGCAATATAGGTGAACTGGTGACTCCAATTTGCCCATAGGTGTGAATGGTTGTTTATCTTTCGATGTGTTGAGCCTATGACAAACTGACAACTTTACCAGGGTGTAACCCGCTTCTCACCTAAGGGGATAGGCTCAAGCCCCCCTGCAACCCTGCATGGGATAAGCGGTTACAGAAAATGGATGGATCTATATGTAGGGCAGTAGGTTAGTCACGCTTGACTGATTTTTGTGAGTAGTCTTGAGTCTGTAAACAGAATGTACTTTGTTGTTGTATTTGTTGAAGCGGTTCTGGTGATATGGAATGGCCAGCAATGAACCCCAATTTAAACCCCATTCAAAACCTTTGGAGTTGAGAGAGAGAGTCTGACAGCATGAACTTCATATAGACTCGGCAGCAACTCCAAGCTGCTCTGACCTAAGAGTGGCCTGAGAGGATGACATTCTGGTTGCGTTAGTCCATGAGGAGGAGGATTACTGCTGTAGTCAATGCTGATATCGTATGCTGCAGCCACGTCACATGAGACATTTCTGGTGCTTATGTCTTTGGTATTGTTATGTTCCCTCTCATTAAAAGAACAAATAATGGGTTGTTATTTTCATAAGACACAAACTACTGATGCAAATTTGCAATTAAACACACTGCTGTGTTTCTAAATCCCCTGAGAGTACATTGTAATTGTACATCGTCTTTACTTTGACACTGCAGGCAAAAGTGACCTGAATCTGATTCTTTTGCTCATACTGTATGTGCCTCAGGTGTTTGTTTGTTTGGTTTTCAGGACAGTGTAATCAGCACAAATCACAGCAAATCTTACCCTCATATATGGCCCTAAATCAGATTCACATCTGATTCCTGCTGATGTGACAGCAGTTTGAACAGTAAGGTAGAATTCATGCTGCTTTTCAACCACTGAGCATTTTTCCTCAGCAATGGTGGACAAAGTCAAATACGAAGGATCAGAGGAACAACTCTGAGACACGAGGCTCCAAATTCAATAGATAGATAGGAAAATGCTTCAAACAAAAGCTGTTTGCCAAGGTAATGGGCAATTACCACTATTACCACAGCAAACAATGCAATAAATGAATACCTTCATCACTGTTGTTATTGATTCGGATAATGAATCGGCATACCAGTGACATTTTCTGTAGTCCATCAGCATGCTTGTTGTAAATGTAAAGGTCATGGTACATCTGTTCACACTAATGCCAGATATGGACTACATATAAAGAATGTAACCAGTCAAGGCAAAGGGATACAATTTGAGAAGAAATCAGAATTGTAACACTTTTAACCGCAGTGTGAACGTATAGCCAAAGTAGTAAGAGGCTTTGCATCTATTGCAGGCTTGACAGGTTCGAACTTCATTGAGCCTGCAATCAGAACAAGTTTATTCTCTATGTGAATAGCTCAAATGTAAAAAAAAAAAAAAAAAAAAATCTCGACGTTTAAAAAAATGTCATCGGTTACGCCTTTCACGCACTGCGCATGTCACTGATTCTACCGCCGTTTACCATACTGAAGTTCGTTCCTTATTCGTAGTTCACTTCACGTCCCCTTAAACAAACTGGGAAATTAACCCTTAGAGCTACGTTTTCATATTGTCTATGGGTTTTAGCCTATGAAAAATAATAAAGCACACATTGTACAGTTTTGTGCATCTGGCTACTTATCTGCTGTATATTTTATACGATGTGTTAAAGATGTAAATCATAAAACTAATTTGACATAAAATTAACATTCTGCTTAATTTTTGAAGCTGAAACTAAAATATAGCACTTAAAATGTCATTTTAGATTAATATTTAAAAATAGTATACGCCCCTGTCACTTGCGGAAGTGACGAATACCAAACGTACTTCGCTATCGTTCTCTGTTTTGACTCCATGTATGTGTGGCTGCGTATGTCGCCTCCTTTCCCTCACTAGTTTACTTAATTTCCCACCACTGCTCACCTCCAGCGCCGGTAGCAGAATGGCAGCGGCAGCTCCCAACCCGGAGGACCCCGCCAGGAGCAGCGGTAACGGCGGCACCGGCACACCTAGCGCCCTTGCCGGAGACGGGGACGCCGAAGAGACCGAGGACTTCACCTCCTCCTCACACTGTTCGGAGCTCTCTCGGCGGCAGAACGAGCAGAGGAAGCAGGGCTTGTTCTGCGACGTGACGCTGGCCTTCAGCAGCGGAGTGGCTACCGGGAGCGTCCAGAGCTGTGAGTTTTCAGCCCACAGGTCCGTCCTGGCTGCCGCCACCGATTATTTCACCCCCCTGCTGGGAGGACAGTTCTCCGAGTCCTTGTCTGGACGAGTCGAGATGAAGGAATGGAGCTCAGAACTGGGGCCAGACCCGGATACGGTGGAGAGTGTCATCCAGTATATGTACACTGGTGAAATATGCGTCAGCACCTGCAATGTACACGAAGTACTAGAGCTAGCTGATAGGTAAGATCTGTTTGCAGTCAAACGCATGTTTGTATGTGTAGCAGGAAGTCAGTCGTTGTGCTAGTCAAAACATGAGGCCTTCAATGGCTGCTCTGTCACCTTAAAGTCATTTTCTGCTCTGCATACAGGAAACAACACCGACCTAACAGTTGTAATCAGGATAATGTTGTCTTGTTAACAGGAACTACTCAGTCTCTGTGACATCCTTTATTTATTGTGTGTTCTCTGTTGGCTCCATATTAGGTTTCTGCTGGTCCAGTTAAAGGATTTCTGTGGCGAGTTCCTTAAGAAGAAGCTGAGCCTGACCAACTGTGTGGCAGTACACAGTCTGGCCCACATGTACACCTTGGACCAGTTGGCTCTACGGGCTGCAGACATGATCCGCCGCAACTTCCACAAGGTGATCCAGGATGACGAGTTCTACACGCTGCCCTTTCACCTGGTCCGTGACTGGCTGTCTGATGCAGAGATAACAGTGGATTCTGAGGAGGTGCTGTTTGAAGCTGTGGTGAAGTGGGTGCAGAAAAATTCAGAGGAGCGCAGCCGCTACTTTGAGGAGCTGTTCCGTCTCCTGAGGCTGCCCCAAATCAAGCCCACCTTCCTGACCAGGGTGGTGAAAAATGAGCAGCTGGTGGCCGCCAATGAGGCCTGTCTCCGGCTGGTGTCAGAGGCAGTGGAGGGCCACGCTATCAGGTTTGAGAACCTCAAGTCAGTTGATATGGAGTTCTGGTCTTCCCACATGGCCTCCTTTCAGCCTCGCTTTGGCCAGAACATGGACGTTATCATGGTTGTCGGTGGTGTGTCAGAGGGGGGGGACTACCTAAGCGAGTGTGTGGGCTACTTCATTTACGAGGACCGTTGGGTAAACCTGCCACACATCCACAACCATCTGGATGGCCACGCCATCGCTGTCACAGAGTCCCATGTCTATGTAGCCGGTTCTATGGAACCAGGGTTTGCTAAGACTGTGGAACGCTACAATCCCAATCGCAACACCTGGGAGCAGGTGAGCAACCTGACCACCCGTAAGCATTCCTTTGGCCTCACCTGCATTAAGGATATACTTTACAGCATTGGTGGCCATGGAAACTTCAGTCCAGGCTTCAAAGATGTCAGTATATACGAGCCTGAGCAGGACAAGTGGCACAATCTGGAGTCTGCGCCCAAAATCCTGCGGGATGTGAAGGCAGTGAGTGTGGAGGACCGCTATGTGTACGTCACGGCGCGCACGCCTGTCGATACAGATAATGAGGATGGACTGAAGACAGTAACCACTCGCTATGACACAGAGAGCCGTCAGTGGCAAGATGTGGACTCCCTGCCCCTTATTGACAACTACTGCATCTTCCAGATGGCTGTGGGCTCTACTAACTTCTACCACACAGCCTCCTGCTGCCCTAAGAGCTACACAGTGAGGGATGAGGTTGCTAAGCAGAAGATCAGTGGGCGCATCTCTGATGAAATCCTCGAGAGCCTGCCACCAGAGGTTACCAGCATCGAGGGTGCTGCCATCTGCCACTTTGACGAGGACGTATTCATCATCGGAGGCTGGAAGAACAGTGATGATGTGGACAAGCAGTACCGCAAGGAGGCCTACCGCTACTGTGCTGAGAGAAAGCGTTGGATGCTGCTGCCGCCCATGCCTCAGCCTCGCTGCCGAGCCACCGCCTGCCACGTTCGCATCCCCTACCGTTTCCTGTATGGCTGCCAGCGTTACCCCATGCCCCAGAACCTGGCCCGCCAGCGAGATCGCATGCAGCAGATGCAGCAGCTTCACCGACGCACGCTCACCCTGCGCCGGCAGCTCCAGTCGCAGATAGAATGCTGAGCAAAGTCGTCAGTCGGCTGCGGTGAAGAGCTACACTTCTCTGCGAGGATACTTTGCAAGCCACCATTCCATTATTTGCCATCCTGATCAATCCTCACTCATACATAACGTGCTACAGAAGGTCTTGTGTTGCATCATACTGCTCATGCTGGACTTCATTAAATTGAAATTGTGCCATTGGCTCTTGTGTCCTGTTAATGGCTGATTTGTCGGTCTGTGAGGAGGGATATCGTGAGTGTAAACATGTGAATAAGAGAGTTATATAGCAGCCAACAACTCAATATCCTTTTGTCAAGTATGTTGGTGTAGATGCTGTTTATCCGTTTGTACATACATAGTGAAAAGCTGTATTATGTAAGCATTTATATGGATATTTTACATTCCTTGTATGCCCGTATTGGGAAGGGTGACGTTAATAATTGCATTCCTACATTCTGTTTAGCTCACTTAAGTCTCATTCCATTGTAACACTGTGACAATCTCTTAATGAAAGTCTAAGTCACTCATAAAGAAATGATATCTTAATTGCTCTATTAGAATGGCTCTCATTGTTACTGTGCAGCCGCAACAAGTAGATACGACTTAATTCAGAGAGGCTGTCAATCTTAAAAATCTTGTAGTTTGCTTTTAGATTGCAGTTTCCCTTGTGCCGAGTATATTCCTGTCATTTTTGTTGCTCATATAACACTTGAAAACTACTAAAGTTCCTCCAGGTTTCTGAAGGGGTGAAATGAAAAGGGTACTGTCGTAGCAAAAAGATGTGAATAGATGTAATGAAATCATTCCTTTTGAGTTAACTTAATATTGAAATATTTTACTTGACCTCTGCATTTAGCACTAATCATTGGCAGTGGCTCAATCATTCCTCTTTTTGCACTTTAGCAGTCTATAGCTTCGTGTACTCTTACTCATTCAAGAATACATAGAAAACGTGTGAGTGTACGATTAGTTTGCAGGGCAAAGCTTCTCTACAACTGCACTTTTGACATCTAATTGTGTCTTCTTATATGAACATATGGGATTTATTTGCTACTGCACTTTGACTTTGCTTATTTAATTTGTTTCATATAAGACAAGGTGATTGTATTCTGGAACTGCTTTGTGCCGGCCAACTTGGGAGCTAATAAGATTTGATATTTATTATTAAAAAAAAACATGTTATAATTATTTGTTGATTTGTTTCCAACATTAAATGTCTTGTAAAACCTGTGTTGTTGTACTTCCCTTCCAGCTGGATGTATATTAAGATGTTGTACTGTGGTCTTCTCTCACCCTCCAAAGAGATTTAGAAATGACATGAAAAGGAATTGAGAAATGGATGTGTTGTGACTGACATTCAGAAATACCCATGCAGCGCCTATTACAGCGTAATGGTTACAGAACGTAGAAATGATATTCATTTCCACTTTATTACCAACATAAATGGCACTGCAAGTACTAAGTGGAATAAGCAATGTAATTTTCTTTGCATGTGATAGTCTGACATTGTGTCCTTATATTGGATGTAAGAAATGCTAATGTCATCACTTGCAATTAAAGTTGTTTTATAAGACAGATGGTTGCAAACAATGTGTATTATTGCTTTGTTGGCTTTAACTAGTTAAAGCAGACACTACCCAGAAGTGTTGATGTTGTCATCATGTATTCAAAGACTTTTAAATTACTATCAACTGCTTAGTCCCACAGTTGTAGCCTTTACATAAAGGAGCTACAAAGTTAAATTGAAAACTGAGGTTGACCGCACATCTTCTGTTACGGCCACTAAGCTTTGAAACGGCCTCCTTAAAAATGACTTTTACAAGATTTTCTGCTTTTAATTATATGTTAGTATATTTTTACTGCATCACTTCACATTTCCTTTTATATTACTATTTTATGCTGTTTTATTTCATTGTCATTACATTTTTAAATAGTATATTAACATTTTAGTTTTTTTTACGCATTATATATGCAACTTCTGATTTTAATTTTACACTTTAATCCTTTTAATCTGGAAAGCACTATATGCTTAAGCTTGAAAAGTACTCTATAATTATCATTATTATTATTATACACCAAGCTCCAGTAGTAGTTACTTGTCAAGACAAACAGTTGTCAAGACCACACTACAAGTATGGTTTTTAATATCATTATTTTAAATAAAAAAAAGAAAAGAAAATTTTATTTTTCCTTGGATTCATGTTATATTTATACATGACCCAGCCCACTAACTAACCTTTATAAACAGTCGCAGTTTTGTTTTGTCACTGTTTTATTTAGATTCACATTATTTGGACCAAGGTCTTGCAGAGAAACCAGGGGCGACATGACGGGGTCGGAACCTTTCAATCAGTGCCCGTATCAATGGGGAAGAGTACATACCGTTCCACCTTATGTTATGCAAGTAGTCGTGGTGCCTTGACGTGTTCTCCGTAGTCTCGCATTTAGGATTACATTAGACAAAAAGGAATGCGTGGTGGCTTTAGGCCACAGAATAAGTTGCATAACATCTATCAGTATCTTTATTTTTATCATAATTTGTCTAGACGGTTTCCATTCATTGTTTCTAGTAAAAAAAAATCACCTCTCACTCACGTGGAAACCATAAAAATGCGAATGATGTTTAAGACTGTTAGTAGCACTGTGATTTCTAAAACTTCCGACATTTTTCACAGTACGGGAAGGCAACGGAACTCCTTATAGGCATTTTTTTCACTCAAAATACATTTACGTTAGCTTCACATCAGCGGAAACTGACAGCTAATGACACGTCTTTTGCCAAAACAACTGTGAAAGATCGACAACCGTCTCAAGAAAATGGTAATATCATTCTGGAAGATTTTGCACCAAAAACAATGCACTTTACACTAACGAGCTGGCATAGCAGCTAGCTAAGCGTATCTTAGCTTTGTAACTTAACAGCAGTCTAGCTAAAATTAGCTAACGTAGCTTCACAGTAATTCATATAGCTAAAACACTGATGTGCCTTTGTTAGCTGTTCAGTACAGGAAACGTATGATTACATGTTTGTGGCGACATTGTTTTGATACTGTCGAAAGAGATAATGCATCCAGTTTGATGTGGTTAAGTGTGCAGTCGCTGTCTGTCATTAAATTGTGTCATTAACACACTCGCACATATTTCAAATGCTAAGATTCCAGAGCTGTCCAACCCGTCTGTGTTAATGAGGGACCCTCAGGGGGTACAGGAAATCCTGCAGTCCATGGAGAGGGCTGGCTCCAACACCGTCCAGGTATACGACATTCACATCTATCATATGATATCATTCTGTATCTCACTATATACACTTGAGGGATTTAAAATTGCACCACTCTGTCTGCTTGCAAATTTGCTTGGATAGATTGTGTGACATGAAAATAACAACGCGTAGTTCGTTTATTAACTTTTATTGATTATCTTAATATCTTAACTTAAAAACAACATTGATTACAGTTGTAATGTTGCTCCTCACTGCGGATTCACTGCTGGCCAGTCCAGAATGTCATTCTCCTCCAGAAACTGGACACACACACACAAGCCCATCAATGGCATCCAGTAATGTTTTATTGTTTTGTCATGCACGGGCCTTTTTTGGATACCAAGGATTGCTGCTGCTGAAGCGGTGGCCTGTCAGAACCTGTTTCTGAGATTCAGTGGGTGGATTTCTTGATCCTGATTCTGGATCATTAAACTTGTGTGGTGTGTTTTTAAATGCCTTGAGTGTAGTATTTGCCCAATATGGAACTTATGAAAAGAGTGTCTTTTTATTACTTCATATTTTTCATGCAGGTGATCTCAGATTTCGACATGACCCTTACAAGATTTGCATACAATGGCAAAAGGTGCCCTACATGCCACAGTGAGTTTGCTTTGACGTCGTGACGCACATCGAGGTTGTTTTTGGCTTAAACATTGTTTTCTGGCTGTCATTGTGTCTGTGTTTTATTTGCAGATATTCTTGACAACAGTAAACTCATCTCCAGTGACTGTAAAGAAAAGGTAAGAACGAGTCTTTAGTGCAAAAGCAGGTTTTCTATTGGAGGGATTAGTGGCATTTAAGTATTTTTCTCCACATAAAAGCCACAGCAGGGACGTAAGAAGTTTTCTTGGTGTTTACCAGCGAATTACAGTTTTCTGATTATTGTCCTGTTCCGTCAGCTGAAGGAGCTGCTCAACACGTATTACCCTATAGAGATTGACTCTTCACGGTCAATAGAAGAAAAGCTGCCCCTCATGGTGGAGTGGTGAGCATGTAATACAGCTCTAAATGAACAAAATGTATATTTTCATGTGTTCATAAAATCATGCTGTACCTTTACCTCACAGGTGGACTAAAGCCCATGAACTACTGGTACAGCAGGAGATAAAGAAAGAGCTGCTGGCCATTGTGGTGCGGGAGTCTGATGCCATGCTGAGGTCAGAAAACCTTCTCCCTATGAAAGACCAGACAGTCAGTTTTTTTTAATTTCACATTAATAAAAATGATAATATAGGTGCTCTCATAATGAGATGATGTCTTAACAGGGATGGTTACGAGTTCTTCTTTAACCACCTCCATGAGCACACCATCCCTTTGCTCATCTTCTCTGCTGGAATAGGAGACATCCTAGAAGAGGTTATCCGCCAGGCCGGGGTCTTCCACCCCAACGTCAAAGTCTTCTCCAACTACATGCACTTTGACGAATCTGTGAGTACTTCCCACACTGCAAACTATCATTTCCTCCCAGCAACAGGGATTGAAATAACGTATTTCACTCTCAATCTGCTGGCGCAGGGAGTAATGAGGGCTTTCAAGGGAGTGCTGATCCACATCTACAACAAAAGGGAGGGTGCGCTGCTCAACACCGGCCATTTCCAGGAGCTGCGGACGCGGCCAAACGTGCTACTGCTGGGGGATTCTCTGGGAGATCTGACCATGGCCGACGGGGTGCAAGACATGGAAAACATCCTCAAGATTGGGTTCCTCAACGACAAGGTAAATAAAAAGCACACAGTCATCAAAAAGATTCACGACCGACACGCCTGAGATGACAGACAGAACCCAAATACATGTATCTAAAAGAATGGTAGACAATAGACATGTTAATACACTTCTATGTTTCTTCTATATGTTTTTTTTCTCAGGTGGAGGAAAGGAAACAATCTTACTTGGACTCATATGACATTGTGTTGGTAAAAGATGAGACCTTGGAAGTCCCTAATGCTATACTGTGCTACCTCACTGGGAATAAGTGAGCTGAGAGTTGAGAATACCTCAGGACATTTGGTATTGGACACTCTGGTACATCAGCTGAGGAGGCTCCCACTCAGAAAATGCCAGTTTAAGGCTTTTTCACAACCAACTAAGAATGTGTCGTCATTTTTTTAATTCTCACAAGTCCACAAGTCCACACAAGTTGGTTTTGTCAGTTTTGGTCCTCATATAGGATGCAATTATGAAGGGAAAGAAAAATGCACAACTTAAATGGCTTTCACTCCACACTAGGTTTGAAACTGATTTCCATGAATTTTAAGCTGAAACTTGAAGTTTATAAAATGTTAAACATTTTATTGCTGTGTCAAGTCTTCCAGTTGCTCATCGTATTGTGAAGTTTACAGAAGAGGTTGTATTTTGTAATGGAAGCTATTGTTTTTCTATGTAACACCATGGTGCTACTAAGTGTTGAACTCTTTTTAAACACCCTTGATTTTGAAAGGAAATAAATAGATTAACTTAATTTTAAAAAGCTCTGTTTTTGAAGTGTGGCAGAGGATTTGTAAGAACCAACTGCTACCTTAGAAGTGTCATGATAGTATAAAGAAAAATATGATTTAACATTAAGACATTTCAACACTAACAACTGAGGGTTAACACATATCTGACAAAGGACACTGATTCTTTCCATTTGTTACTAGTGGACAATGTGCCATGTGCAGTCAGTCATGCACCTCTTGTCCTCTTTTGTCTCAAGTCGTCACCTTTTCATATGTTACAACTTGTCTGAAATAAAATGTCTTGTCTGTTTCTGAGCGTCATGTTTTCATCAATATTCAAACCCCTGACTTAAAGACTACCACTAATTTACAGGTACAGGTCTGTATATGGACAGTGTGGAAGAAACAAAGTAGGCAGCGTCTTCATATTATTATAAAACATTTATTTTACATTCCAAGGCACACTTTTCCATCTGATCTTCTCTAGTAGATTTTTTTGACTGTACAACCAGTGGTTATTCCTCGTTTTCATGAGAGACTTGACTCCTAATTTGGATAAAACGCAATATGCTGGAAAAAAGGGCACAGCCCAAATGGCTCCGAAATGTAAATGTTTGAGTCAAATGTACCTTTTTCAAGAGGAAATGTCACAACAGACCATTTCTCTTCCTTTCAAGCTTTCATACACCTTTGCACAATATGCTGACCCCCTCATATGCAGATGGTTTCTTGTTGTCTGTGTACTTCAGCTCCATTAGAATGGTTTGACTGGCCTTTGGTACCGCAACAGGTGTGATATGGCATCAGTATATTTACAGAATCCAGCATAGCAAACTGCCTGTAAAGGCTCAGCGATGTTTCAGATGACAGTATAACCCCAGTCACTGCATGCCCTTGTACCTTACATCACTGAAATACTGCAAGTGTCCCTTTTACAACTCTTCTCGTCTCACTTGTTCAGACTCCTCGTCCACCTTAGGGTTCAGTTCATCTTCTACGATCTTCCCGTCTTTATTGTAGTCCTGTGTATTGAACATGTCCTTAATGACGCTGTCGGCATCGACCCCCGGCCGAAGACGCCCTTTACCCTCTCTAACCTGGAGCATGATGAAGGCTGAAAACTGGAGAAAAGGGTGAAAAAGAGTTAAACAAATATTTTCGCTGCTGATATCCAGATTGTTTGTTTCCTTTAAAAGATACATTTAGCAGGGAAATGTACCGTCTTCTCTACTCACCTCCTCTAGAGGGACCTCTTTGTCAGCGTTGAGGTCCATAGCAGGAAAGAGAGGATCGGGTCCGTCTCCCAGCCACACAAACATGAAGCCTTCAGGCACACCCTTCTGCAGCTCCACCAACTCCAGCTCAAAGAAGAGCACTGCACTCCCGGGGACTCCTCCAGCTGGAGACACCAATCAATCAATCAATCAATCAACCAACCTATTCAAAGTGCTTTACAAGCAATTGATGAAACAAAAGAAGTGGAAATGGAATCAGAGTCTAACAGAACAACAACTAGACAGCACCCAGAGAGCACAAACCTCCACCAAACCAGCTCAGGGTCATAATATGACTCTTAGTTGACTTTGAAAACCTACCCTTAGAATTTGGAATCATATTGGTGTCATTAATTTGGTAGTTATTCAAGAAAAACAATATTTAACTAATGGTTTGTTTTTTTCAGGATCTAGATCAGTAACTTTTGAAGATTCGTCAAATTTGACACCAAACTGAATCACCACAGTTTGAGCTACAATATAGGGATAATGTGTGCTCTGCTTTTGGTTTTCGTCAGCAGCAGAAGAATTATTAGCATCTGTCTTATTGTATTCTGTGGTAGACCAGAAAGGTGACAGTGGATTAGCCTGCTAGTTAAAAGAGTTCTCTAGTGCCTCTGTTGGTCAGACAGAGAAATGACCTCACTTTGGAGATGTAATGATAAAACGCCATTTCTGAAACGTTCACACACGAGCCTTGAAACTAAAATCAGTGCCGTTCCAACCAAGATGGAGGACAGAAGACACGATTCAAGGTGCAAGGAAAGTGTGTGTCGGGTGTGACGTGAGCAGTTCCAGTGACTCACCTCCATCTTCTCCATGTCCCCAGTGAGGTGGAATGAGCACCTCTCTCCGCTCGCCCACACACATGCCACTCAAACCCTTCTCCAGACCCAGGATCACCCTGTTTGCACCGAGTGAAGTGGTGGAAGGTGAGTCGAACTGGTCCCTGGAGACGGAGCAGAAAATGAAAAAATAAAGAAAACATTTCCATGTGTTATAACGTCGAGCCGTGCAGGTACACGTGCTTTTGTAAATGGATTTGTGAGTGGTAGGCAGTTCCAAGCCCTCTGAAATCTGTCAAGACAAGGAGCTAGACAATGATTACATGCATGAACCAGGAGGAGGATGCAGTGTAGCAGTGTGAACAGCAGAGGCGCTCACGAGGAGTACAGCAGGGTGCCATCCATCAGGGAGCAGTTATAGCGGTACTGAATCAAATCGTCAGCTTCACTGGTCACGCTGCAATCCCGGGGCTTGTGTGTAACTTTAATCTGGACTGGGTCTTTGGGGTTGTGGAAATCAATGACGTGAATGTCGAAGACCAGCACAGCAGAGCCAGGAATGAGGTCTCCTACAGCGGGAGAAAAAACATGAGCAGGACAGTAAACATTATCAAGAGTTTGTTGGTCTGTTCTGGTCCGTGTATCTTTTGTTAATTTGATTTTCGTTTCAGAAACGGATAACAAAAAAAGTAAAAAAAACGAGTGGTTATTTGATTCTTTCATTCTTGATGTCCGTTTCTGAAACAAAAGTGGAATCACCAAAAGATACATGGACCTATTTTAAGTGTCATTTGCTTCTTCCTAAAGACAAGTGTGAAACCCACCTACTCCTTTTCCGCCATACGCCATGTGAGGAGGAATGGTGATCCGCCTCTTCTCTCCGATGCACAGCCCCTGCAGGGCTTTGTCCATCCCTTGGATCACGTATCCCATGCCGACGTAAGTGTTATAGGTGCTGTTTCGCTTGTAGCTGACAAAGAGAGCGTTAAACTCAGAGTTAATTTACGTTCTGTTGCTTTCGGAGGATGGAGGACGCTCTGGAGTTTACCTCGAGTCGAAGGCCGTGCCATCCTGGAAGGTACCGTTGTAGTGGTAGCGGATGTAATCTCCAGTCACTGTCCTACGGGTGCAACCTTCAGGCACCTCCTTCACCTCCACGATCAGATCGTCCTTTGGGTTGAACAAGTCGACTAACAGCACCTCGAACACCAGCGTGGCGTGAGGAGGGACCCGAGTTCCTTTAAGGAAAACAAGATTTCAGATTCACACCTGCCACATATACTTTACATTCATGTGAGCATTACTCTCCCTTTTTAGATTATACTTTCTTACCCTCTGGGTACTTTTTTTCATTCATATTAGTGTGGTATGGAGCTTTGAACATGCACAGACTTGCAGTGACATGTATGACATTAGAAACATATACATATATGTAAAGCATTTTTGTCCTTAAATGTGCCAAACAGCCACAAACTGCTCCTACCGACCTGTAAAATACTATTCAGCTGATAAGATGAAGGATCACCTGCCACACTGATGTAACTATTTATATGTTATAATCCAGTTGTCCTCTTTCACATGTTGTATTTTGGTATGTGACATTTTAATAACATTTCTAGTAAGTACCAGAGCCATTCACTCCATAGGCCAGGAAAGGCGGGACGATGATGAACCTTCTCTCCCCAACACACATGCCCAGAAGACCCTCATCCATGCCCTCGATGAGGTCACCCTGTCCCAGGTAGGTGTCGTAGGTTGCATTCTTCAAGTAACTAAACGAAGCACAAGTCAAAGTTGTTGAAAAATCACAGAAAAAGACAAGAAATACTTGGATTTTTGTCACTGTGCTGCACCACGCTGCTGCCTCACCTGGAGTCGAAGGCTGCACCAGTCAGCAGGGTGCCGTTATAGTGGTAACGGACAAAATCTGTTGCGACAGTGGTGCGGTTGCAGCTTGCAGGCTTGCCGAGTGTGCGGATCTCGACCTTGTCCTCATTGTTCCATATGTCCAGCAGGAGGACGTCATATACCAGCACAGCGTCAGGAGGGATTACACCACCTGTCAGACACAGACTGCCATAAATGTGTACAGATAACCTAAATGAATACGCTTCAGTGGTTTCGTGTGTTTATCTGCACCTGTTCCGACGCTTCCATAAGCCAGGTGTGGGGGGATTTTGATCTTCCTGCGTTCATTCACACACATGCCCTGAAGACCACGGTCCATCCCCATGATGAGTCTGCCCAGGCCCACCTGGCTGACGAAGGCTTTGCCTCGGTCATGACTGCAGACAGTAAGGGAGAGGTGGATATGATCAATGGAGTCCATTAAAACCAGTAAACTTGGCGGGAATGTCAGAATAGAATGTAAACATTTACTGTTTCATCATATATTCCCTATTACTTATTATTTTCATATTTATGTTTAAGTTATTTCATCCATATTGACACCTTATTCATCTATTTATTTGATTGTCGTGTTTTTATGGTTGATGGGTTTTTTGTTTCCTTTTTTTTTGCAAAATTTGAGATTTTCAATTTCGCAGTCGTGTGGGAGTTGTTGTTCGGTGGGTTCTTTTCGTTTTAAAAAGTGATTTTATGCTGTGTTACCTCATGTGTCCATGTACTGGAATAAAATCAATAAAGATATTCTTTTAAAAATAGAAGGTAGGAAAAAGACAATTAAACGTGTTCTAGAGACTCATACTTAAACAGCCTGAACTCCCTTCTTGGTTTTATTATTATCATCCATTTTTCATATTTCATTTTTTTTTTAAAACAACCTTAGAGTTGTATGACCATCAGCATAACTATAGAAAAACCTGCTTTTAATTTGTCAATGCTGAACCACCTCAGAAATATAATTTACGTATTTCAATACAAAACAAACACAGCAAGTTTTAAACTCGTCAATGTGATATAGATTATTAAATTGTAAGACATATTGACACATCTGCATTTGTTATTTCAGCTGCATTGAATTATCTATGAACCTGAACGCATCACGAAAAGCTGTAGGATTCCTGCATCATTTGTGCTGATCGTATCTCCATTATGTTAGAACTGTATGAAAACATCTGACTTGCACTAGTTTAATCGCCACTAGAAACATTACGTCCGAAAGCTTAATGTTACATGCTGTATGCTACTTTTATATTTTCGCTGTTCTCACATGGAGGAGTCTCATTCTTTAAAGGCTAACATTCCTGCAGAGGGACAGACAAGCTGAGGATATGAACGAACTATGTGAATTAACATTAAACTGTGCATTTCGCTGTGAATCTCACCTGGAGTCAAACTTCTTCCCGTCTGCAAAGAGGGATCCGTTAAAGTGATAACGGACAAAATCCTCCGTTCGCACTTCTCGGGGACAAACTTTCGGGACGTCGTACCGATCGACAACAACATCCACAAACAGCTCAGGTCCGCTCCTCACAGTGACGAAATGAAGGAGAAGTAAAACCGCAACTGTTGTCAGATCCATTAGAGAGATGTGACGATAACTGCGGAAGCTCGCACTAAATGGAGCCCGTCCTCCAGCGGGGGTGATGCGGCTGAAGTGGGGAGAGAAGCCCCGCAACAAGTCTGGGATGGAGCAGCTGTGTCACAGCTGCGGGAATGAGATAGACTTCCTCCGTTTAGGATTTCAAAATTAAAGCCCCCTGAAATAATCCTGAATACATACTGTACGCTCAAGGGATTTAAAAAAGCTCACTGTGTGTTTCCTGAAAATTTGGTTGGATAGTTCGTGCCATACGAAAATAACCCATTTTGCACTCAACTTTTAATGAATAACAAAAGCAATGGGTCAGAACAAAAATAACACACTCAAAAAAACAAAACAAAGCACAATAAATTCTTCGTTTGGGAACATAAAAACCAGTTGTTAAAGGTGAGACAAAGCTATTTATTAAATTTGAAAATGATTAATATAACAAAAATCAAATAAAGTGAGGCAATTGAGTGGGAAGGGCAATTGGATGCTGTTTAAATTTTAAAAAAAAGGAATATAACCAAAACAGGAAATTAATATTACCACTGAGCTATTAGCAAAAGAATTATGAAAATAAAACCTCTCTAACTAGGTAGATCACACAACGAGGGGGAGGTGAGCTACGCGTCTAACCAGCCGCGCTGAGCACTGTCTGGCCAAATTTTTACCTTCTCCCCTTCGTGCTGCGTTGACCGGGTTCGTTGGTTGCTCGCACCAATCAGGAGTCAGCAGCCACGAACGAGGCGGGACGGACCAGCAACGTCATTGGTAGGAGCCAATCGCCGAAAGGGGACCACACAGCGTCCATTATCTTCGGTGAATTGTAATCAAAATGATCAAACACGCGGGGGAAACATCTGCATGATGTACAAGTTGACATTACTTAAACAGAAAAACGATGAGATGTTTATGCAACATATTAAGTGACATGATTCAATTATTTTATACTTTTATTCTAAAAGGGAACCCTTCTCTGTCTGTTCCGTCTTTCTCTGTCTAGCTTAACGCATCTTTGGGGTCATGCACTCCGGAGCAGCAAGCAGGAGGAGGAGGAGGAGGAGTGGCCCCTGGGCCCCCACCCACTTTTTAATGGAATTCTGCAAACGTGTAATGCCTTTTCCTGAGGCACGGTCCCACGATTTTACTCGCATATGCGACAATCTGAAAATTATTACCAGCCTCCCCATAATCTGAAATTATCCTCTCACAGTAAATAAGGCAGTCTTATATTGCATGTGTTTCTTATGGACTACATTGTAAACAGCATTTCCTGCACATCTGTCTGCTTCAAGGCTCTGGGTCCTAATATCCTACATCTATCTAAAGACTGCAGTTCTTCCCTCCTTATGAACGTTACAAGTTACAGATATTTGCAAATTCAGAGGTTGGATTTGCCCACATGTGATTAGTCAGCTATGAAAATAGGTTTTGAAGCTCGCCAGGCCTTGCCTCAGCTTGTCACATCGCCTGGAATGTAGCCTTGATAGAGATCATGACATTTTTGATTACATTATTTGCCAAAAAAATTGAGAGTTGGTGGCAAAATAAATTTGAGTAAAGATAACAAGATTCCTGTTAATATGTACTATACTGGCTCAAGGGTTTGTGGGTGTTGAGACCCTGGATATCACTGAGAAGAGCTGAATAAGGTCAAGACTCCGTCATGCCAGCGAGAGTTAACACCATTTATACCGGATGTGCGGACTTCTCTCTTCATAGTAATTACAAAAGAGATGAGTTTGCCAGCTGTAGAGCTGCTTTTTGTTTTTGGTAAGTGCAAAATGCTTACAGTTCTCTAAAACCAGCATTTTTGTTCGTTTTGCCACAAACCTATCAATTCTATTACTGTAATAAATCAAAAAAGCAAGCTGATTTAGGTGATTTTGAATCTGGTATGAGCTCTTTTTTTTTAAAACATTACCATAAAATTTGCTTGAGGCAAAGTTTGTGTTTGTTTTTGACAGATGTGTTGGCAAAGCACAATTTCATTTGACAAGTTTTTAATGCAGCTCCAAACAATTATTTTGAGAAAAAAATACGAAGACATGTTTCCCTTAGAGTTATCTCATGAACATTTCTGAATTATACTGTAGAGTGAAATAATTTAGATGAGAGGAAGCACATTAAAAAAAATAAAAGCAGTAGAAAGTTTCCAAGGATGGCTTGCTGCAACATTAAATATAGATGAAATTTGGATTGAATTGAAAGAAAGAAAATAAAATCAACGGGTCTTTTATTTTGGAGGATTTGTCCAGAAGTTCTTGCAGACAGCTTCCATTTGACCATTTTTCCCATCCTACGTGCAGGCAGACATGAGTGCTCCCTGGTGAAGAAAGAGGAAGTTTGACTCAAAACAAGAACAATCCTCTGCTGGCGCCGGTGACGGTAAGGATGCTCCTGAAAAGCTTGTGTCTGGCCTTCCTCCTGCCGGCCTTGGTGGAGGCTCAGTATGAAACGTACAGCCTTAAAAGTTTCCCTCAGAAGGACATCATGCCGCTGGACTCCGCGTACAGCTACGCGCTGGAGCAGTACGCGGCGCAGAACTGGGCTGAGAGCATCAAGTACCTGGAGCTCAGCCTGCGGCTCCACCGGCTGCTGCGGGACAGCGAGGTTTTCTGTAGCCGCAACTGCAGCACCGTCAGCCGGGACAACGACACCCTGTTCGCCGACAACAGCCTCAAAGTCATGCGCCACATCCTGCGGAGGGCTGCGTGCCTTAAAAAGTGCAAAGCGGATTTCCCAGTGTTTAACCTCGCATACCCACGGAGGGATCTACTGGAAACCTTCGAGCAAAGGGTACCGTATCGGTACATACAGTATGCGCACTACCAGGTGAGGCAAAAGGTTTGGTGCAAAATAAATGTCGGCCTTTACCACTAAATCCTAAAGTTGCACCAGATACTTATTGTTACTCTAAACTCACAACACACCCAGAGTTCTTAAAGAAGATGTTATAGGCATGTGATTATGTATTACTTGTCATATACGTAAGTAAACGTGCGATTAATAGCGCAGGGACAGGTTTAGCATTGCCAGAACTGTGCGTAACGGGCGGAATCACTCATCAGAGGAATGCGCAGTCGGTTCCTCGACGCAGATCGGCTCGGTTTGACTCACCGAGAGGAAATTTCTAGTCTGCGAGACGTGCAGCATAATTTCCCCGCTGCCTTGTTGCGCCCTCCTGCAGTCCAAGCAGGAGGGAGAGCATTTGCCACGTCTCTGTGTCCCCCCTCTGTAACAATCCCCGTATTCTTCTCTTCCAGACGGGGAGAGGAGGACGAGGTTTGCTTACAAAGCAAACATGCTGAACTCGCTTCGAATCATTTTTTTGTGTTTCATATATATTGTGAAATGATCTCCAGATTCAGAAACTGCTGTGATCCTTCAGAAGCTTGAGGTGTAATTATTGACAGTCACCGCATTAAAAGACGTGTCTGAAGTAGTTTTGTCTCTAAGCCAGTCTGGTAAAAGGCTGGTGAGAAAAATTAGCTTTTAATCAGACTTGGATGACTTTGACTTTACTTAGTGTTATTGTTTCATTACATTGGAATATCTGTCTTCATTTTTTAAGAGAGAAATAGGCAGTTTTTAGGAGTGTTTATTACACTCAGTTCATCTCTTTGGCCAAGGCTTCCTAACATACCTGCCAGCCTCTTATTATGATCACGTTTGCGCAACATACATATTTATTTTACATCCATTTCCCCCCCCAAAAAAAACAAAAATTCATGTTGTGATGATTCAAATCCGTCAGTAGTTTTTGGAGAATGGGGTCAGAGGTCACAGATGTTGTTTGTTTTTTCATTTCCTTTTTTTCCAACAACATAGCAGTTTTGTGATGTAGTCACAGTGAAGACAAAAACAAAAATCGCAAATAGTACGAAACTAAAATGAAATAGTAAATGAATATATTTTAGAAAAACAATAATTACATTTTAAAAACCTGCCCATGGAAAGATCTTGGCAAATTTTTCCTTGGATAGATGCAGGCGGTGTAAGACCCTGAATTGCGGGAGACCATGTCTAGAGCTTTTCTAAAGTTGTGACTGTGATTGTAAAGCTATCCATTCTTCCGCAGCTTAACAACCTGGAGAAAGCCGTGGCAGCGGCCCACACCTTCCTCAAGAAGAACCCAACGGATCCCCATTTGGCCAAGAACATGAACTACTACAAGACGCTGTTGGACGTGGAAGAATATCTCATCGACCAGGAGGAGCAGCCTTACGAAGTTTGTATACTAACTTTCTCGTCCTCGTCCGGCGTGCAAATGAAAAGCATGAACTCTAATCTAGTCTCTTTGTCATCCAGAGTGTTTTCCTGAAGAGCGTGACTCTGTACAACAACGGAGACTTCAGCAGCAGCGCCCGAAAAATGGAGCAGGCCATCACACAGTACTTTGAAATATATAATAACTGCTTAGCAGGCTGCGAAGGCTCATATGAGATACTGGAGTTCAAAGACTTCTATCCCACCCTGGGAGGTAAGACGAGAACAGTTTCAGTTCAGCATGTTTTGGATCGAATGTTTTTTGCTCACCTTCTCTCTCTCCCCCCTCCCCCCGCCTCCCTCAGATCTCTACACAGATGTGCTGAAATGTAAGGTAAAATGCGAAGAGCACCTCAAACCCAGCGTCGGAGGCTTCTTCGTGGAGAAGTTTGTAGCCACCATGTATCACTACCTCCAGTTCTCCTATTATAAATGTAAGATCGATGACAAAGACTCCGTCTAGGCTTCTGAGAGCAATCTGTGTGACGCTACGTTGACATGTTTTACTCTACGATCCGTTGCAGTGAACGACGTAAAGAACGCTGCTCCGTGTGCAGCCAGTTACATGCTGTTCGACCCTAAAGACCAGGTGATGCAGCGAAATGTAGAGTACTATCGCTTCTTCCGGGAGCAGTGGGGACTGGAGGAAAGCGACTTTCAGCCTCGGCCTGTGAGTGGAGCAGAGATTTCATCGCTCCTTTGGGACTTCCATGACTTCAAGTGGCTCAGAAAATTCACACTGGCTGTACTTAACCGGAGCAGGAACACTATAGCATGAAGTGGCGTTGCCGCAAACATTAACACAATCTAAGGGTGGTAATTAGCAACCATGCACTCTTGTAAAGGCAGACTTTCTTTCTCTGTCTTTTAAACTTAGTGTAGAGTTGGCAGCAGAAGCTGTTCTGGCCTATAAACATCTTTGCTTTTGTAAATAACTTAAAGCTTCCAAATGGAGAGGCGAGAAAAAAAAGCAGTAAACAGAAGGACAACAGGCCAAATTTGATGCGTAGCGCAGAGCTGTAAAACAATTAGAGGTTGGTATGTCCGGGTCAACACGAGAGCTGATTCCACTTTTGTTTTCCAGGAGGCCCTGATGTATTTTAACGTGACAAACAAGCAGAAAGAGATGCTGGAATTCGCTCTGAACTATCTGCAAACAGATGATGAGGTACGTCGACACAGTCGATTCTGTTCTGGGCAGCACAGTGATATCATGAGAAAACAATGGAAAGGGGAGCATACACTGTAAAATGTAAGATTGAATTTAATCAGAAGTACTGAGTTGACCTAACTCAGTTTTTTTTATAAACTCATTTTATTTTAGTTACTTGTACTTTGGCATCAAGAAAAAACAAGAAGTAAACAAAACAAGTACTGGGAACGTTTGCTTTTTTCCAGTACTTAGTTACATCCCACAATGTAACTAAGTATATTACTCTTGTACTTAAGTACCGCAAAAATTAGATCTACTTTACTTGAATAGCCTGTTTTCTGTTCATACCACTTTCTACTTGTCCTCCACTACTTTTCATGGCAAACAGCCCTTTTGTTATGTGAGAAAAGTTGGATAAATGGTGCTTTTGTTTTGTAAAACTCTACTCGGGTGTTTCACGTCCCAGCTTCTAAAATCTTTAATTCACATTCAGACCTGTCACATGGAATGCTCTTAACAGCCGTGACAATAGCACACACCGGAATAGATTCACATGTACTTGTTCATTGTTCTGCAGCTGTCCTGGTCAATGTTGGGTCGCTGACGTCTTTTTTGCCCACGTGAAAATAAATGTTTAATGACGGTTGAAATTACTGTGGTTTTGCACAATGGGTAAATAGATACTAGCGTGTTGGGGATAGGTGGGTGGAGTTTCCCAGCATACCTTGAGACAATGTGTTTGCGGCCATAAACCCAAGTAACCTGTGTTTAAATGTGTTGTGAATAATTATCAGTTAAGCAGTAATAAGTTCTTCAGAAATATTTCAATAGAAAATGGTTAGTTATACAACACCATGGCATCATGAGTTCAGTCTCTCACATGGTTAGTGACGTCCAGCCTGGGTGATGCAAGAGGGTGATAAAATAAAGTAGTGTGATGTATTGTAATAACAAGCACTGCAGAGTATAAAGCAAATAACTCTGTCAAATTCATGCAATAAGAAATTACAGCATGTTACAATACTTTTTAAGAAGTAGTTTTATTGACTTTTTTTTGGTAGTTTAAATGATCACAATAACAGTAAGCAAGCTAATCTAAAATCTCAAGTTCACTTTTCTTAATTCATCGAAGGCAACGAGTTTGCATAATATTTTTAAGTAACTCAACTTATTAGATTTTTACACTGTAGGAAAGAAGTTTCAGAGGATGAAAGGGAGAGATTGAGGCGGTAAAGGCAGCGGAAGAGAGAGAGCGGGGGGGGGGGGGGGGGGGGGGGGTGCTGTGTTTTCCACCAGCAGCGTGTGGTATGTGGCTGGGAGGTGTTGGCCACTGAGGCTGTGCCACATCCATTTAACTCAGGTCAGCTCCTCCCATCTCTGCACACTGCCTGGACCTGAGCTGTAGGGAGGTGGAGTGTGAAAGTTAAAGCTGAATTACAGGGTGCACAAATCACAGATTTTTGGACATAAGAAGGAAGGAAGTACTTCCACATTTAAAGGAAATATGATAGTAAAATACTTACTTGCTTTTGATTCTTTGTTTTGTGTTAAAGGACTTTGTAGGTCCAGAAGAAACGGCCACCTCTCAATCCGAGAATCCTGATGCCGAGTTTGAAGGAATGGGAGACTACGAGGAGTCCTTCCTGGCCGACTGGTGGCAAGAACCCCAAACAAAGTGGGACGCCGGAGAGATCGCAGACTGACATCTGTCCCGTCGCCTCTCATGAGAACATATCAGAAGATGTTGGCCTCCCATCAGACGGACATTTCCAACAGGAAATGCAGAACTCATACACAGCTGTGAACTCAAACCCAGCTGAAGAATAAGGACAAATTTATCCATCATGTTGATCAAACCCAGAGATTGACATATTCTGTCTTGGCTGTCATCAGCCTTTTAAAGCTGTTATGTTTATGATGAGTCATTGGCCTGTATGCCAATACTTGTTCATGACTTTTCTGCCGTTTTTATTTACAGTTTTTATTTAATAAAAGCCGAATGCCTAAGATATCTCAGTTATCTTCGGGAAGCAGGTTATCTCGTCATCTGTGTAACTCAGTTTTGTTTGTTGGTTTGCAGGATTGCACAAAAATTACACAACCGATTTCAACTAAATTAGGTGGAAGGGTCGGGAATGGGCCAAAGAAGAGCTCATTAAGTTTTCGAGTGGATCTGGATACAGGGGGTAAATACAGATCCAGGAATTATGAGATACAACATTTTTCATCATTTTCCGTAATTACGCAAAAAGCTACTGAACCGATTTCCACAACACTTTATGGAGGGGCGGGGGATGGGTCAGACAAGCTAAACAGACATTCTTAAGACTTGGTGAATATATATTATACTACATAGTTAAAATAAAATAACTAAATAATATTGATGTACATTATTTTGTCCCTTAGTATTATTTGTCCCATATCCACAGTGAATTAACATAAATATGATTATAATATTCAGAATTTTTCTTTTTCAGCAGCAGAAAACTAAAACATACAACTTCCTATATATTAAAACCACAATTCCGAAACAGGAAGGGAGTGAGATGTGAGACTAGGTGTGATTTCATGTTTTATTACTTTTATTTTCCTTCCACTTCAATTCAACTACAAGCCTAAATTCAATTCTTTCTTTTAGTTTCATTTCAAAAAAGATAAGTGTCTAAAAATATGGGATAAGATGCATCTCATTTTCTCTATTTTTTTCCCCCCTCTTAAACTTCAGAATTTGATCCGAACAGATTGTACCATCTCTGCACATGTTGTAACAATGTCAATAGTGCATCCGCCATAGTGCAAAGCTCAAACGAACCTCATACACGCATATCATTTCAGACAAACTGCCTCCTGGACCCCAGAGTAGATCTGGTTCATCTAATTTACAGAGGGGGTCATTATAAAGCCTCTGCGCTGAGGCGTTCACCCAGGGCTCAGGGCTATAAACAAATGTACAAAAGTTTCATGGCATTTCACTGATCTCTGGAATTTTAAGAGAGACGCGAGGCAGTTAGCTTAGCTGCTGCACCACGTTTAAAGATGCATGGACGGCAGTGATGGCGGGAGAGATCTGCAGACGCAGGTCGTGTCGGTGAAACAGTTGTGTGCTCTTTGAAACACATACAACTCATTATTTTAACATAGCTTTTAAATAAATCTTCATACAGTGCATTTTAACATTCACTATATCTTGCACATATTTACAAACAGGTGTGCATTCAGTTGGTTAGTGCTCATCTTCTGTAGATACATAACATAAAAAGTGTCCATTTTACCAGCGAGAACCATTCAGATTTTTTAATCTCAATGGGATTACCTGGTAAAATAAAAGTAAATGAAATCAATAATGTGTTGCGTTTATGGTACCATGGCTGCAACAGTTTGTAGAAAGAGATGATATTCTAGAGGTAAAAACCTTCCTATCTACCTGTGATAGGACGAGTGTTAAGGTCGACATGGACGAAACTGCCCCTAACACTGATGTAAACACGCTTACATTCTTCCTCTCTTTAAAAATCTCATACATTCACTCACAATTTAAACCTCCTAAGTGTACAAACTTTGGGCCTGAAAGTATAGTGAGCGCACACACACACACACACACACAAACACACACACAAACACACACACACACACACACACAAACACACACACAAACACACACGGATACTGTGTGGAATGTATATGAGTCAGTTGATGGTTTGAAAACACTAGGTTTCGGTCTCTGCTGTTTCAAAAGTTCAAATGATCCCAAAACCTTTTACACCTAGCTTCCCTTTTGTACCTGAAAACCTGTGGGCGGAGTTGGGGCGAATAACAACAAACATAAAGCCGGTTATCATTCTGGGCTCGGGCTACTGGTTGACTGATTTTTTGAGCCTTCGTTTTGTGTGATCATTAGTCCTTACTCATCATGCTCTCTTTGGAAAACATGCTAACAACCGTCCAATGTATTATTTCTCTTCAGTTATATCCATGTTGCCAAACTTCGTAGATCAAAAACACATTATTGTCCACTTTGCGATGCACCTAGTTAAGGCCTGGCCTCAGAGGAACTGCCTCAGGTCCTTCTGTAAGAAAAGAGGAAGCTATTAAGCTCCTTTTGTATTCATTTAGTCTATTAGCCAGTCTGTGCTGGTCCAGCATTTGGCTGCGGACTCAGTTCGTCAGCCGGTTTAGTTTTCTGTGCAGGCAGGCAGGCATTGGAAAGACATGTCTCTTATTAAATTGGTCCACCGTTGACATGTTCTTCATCATTACTGTCCAAGATGTAACATAGGGAGGAATACAAACACCGAAGCTCACTCTCAGAGCCGGACTGGAGGAAAGACCCCGGTGTCCCCCGCAGGCATGGCCCAGACACAATCCTCAGCGGCCTGCTGGCAGCAGCCGCGTGAGCACGAGTCGGCTGGAGGCCCAGAGGACGACGGACGAAAGGGGCAAGACGGGTGCATGGAGGAAACGGTTATCGGAAGAGGACTGGAGAGATTCTGGGATAGGAGTGGAAGACTTTTTCTTTTTTTTTGTTCCCCTCTTCTCCGATGTGAAAACGACACAGTGCGAGGAGGAAGACAGGAGTAGACAGGACACAGAGACAGAAAGAGAGACGGACATCTTATCCTCCACCAGATCTGAAAGAGAAGTGAAAGCAGAGGTTGTTGGCAGAGAGAAAAATAAAGACTGCTGAATATGAAGATGGAAGCTCCCATTCTGCTTTATAATCTTCAAGTTAACGTTACGAGATGGGGAGTTTTTCTTAGCAGGAATAGAAACGGAATGAAGCGTTTGAGCAAAAGGAGCAGCAGATGAATAGTGAGCATGGTGTGGATGAAGTGTGGATGGAATGAGATTGGATGTTGTGTGATGCTTGTCCATTTACAGCATATAACGTAAGATAATACCTTCCTCTTCGAATGTTCCTGCATCCCATGAGCACACATCGGGAGAAAAGACAAAACGTCAAGACACATCAGTGACAAACTCATGACTAACAAGCTGAACAATTGAAGCTGATCATCTTAATTCAAAAGATAAACAACCAATAACAGTATAAGTAAACACACAAGAAAAAGATCATACGTTCACAATTAGAAATGTTGAGAACTAGCATAAGGAGACTAATTTCAAAGGTGGGCATTCAATCAGAATCAGATTTCTTTTTGTGTTGGATTTGTTATATTTGTTACCTCCACCAAAGGAGGTTATGTTTCAACTGTTAACTACATTTTTTTTTAGAGAGAAGTTGGTCAGATTTGACCGGAACACAACAGAAGGGTTAATAGAAGGGTTGGGTTTGTAGCAAGGAAGAACCTATTAAGGACATTTTTTCCTCACTTTTTTTTTGAAGATTGCAAGAAGATCTTTTTTGACAATTACACATAAACTACTTGACAGATTACCATAAAACTGGGTGGAAAGATTGAACAAGGAAGAAACCATCAAATTTGGTGGATCCAGATAAAGGGACGGATCCATTAATTTTTTGACATCCTTTTTCTTCCGCATCCATTCGTTATGTTGCTTGCCTGATATTCCAGTTGCAGACCCAACATACAGCGGCTGTGGTCATGCAGTTATAATATGGACATCTTTATTAGGTTAGGTTAGCAATAGGAATTGGGATTAGTGTTTAATTTCATTAAAAATGGGCCTTTAGCGAAGGCATGCGCTTCAAGTTAGCTGAGATGTGACCACGCTAGATCAGATTTTAGAACAAGAATATGAATCAAAGAGTCATTCAATCCATTGTTCATTCATCTCCAAAATCTTTCTTGCAAGACCATCGTGATGCCATCAACATGCAGCATATATCTACAGGAGTCATGGCACTGACCCTCTCAGCCCCGAAGAGTCTGACAAGGCCCTGCACCAGAAACGAAGACATCCACCCTCTCAGCTAGAGGTTCTGACCAGGAAGAGGAAGCGTCCTGCTTACAGCTCATGCACACATGCACAGAAACTTACCTCTGGCCCTAAAAGGACTGACGATACGCTATAAGTTATGAAAATGTTTCTTTTCGGTCAGCCACAATCATCTTATGACACTAACTGTGGGTGAGGCAGGAGCAGTCCTTTTAGGTCAGTGTGTAAGGAGTGAACAAAAGCAAGCATGCACAGGTGAACAGTGCAGAAGAAGCATTTCAGCGAAGGCGTTTTGGGGTTCGGATGCTGCTAACAGGAGAAAGCAGGCTTGAAGAGCACCAAAGGTATAAAGCATATTTAAAACCATTAATGTAGCCGGTAAACTTTTTTCATAGAGGGCTGATGAGTCTAGCGGACTTGAGAGAAGTGCTGCATTGATTCCTGGCAGATTAACATCTCGGTCCTGCCCTGTCATTAGAAGAAAAAAAAGGCTGGGCTTTTGTAGAGGGAGGGGGAGGAAAGGTGCAGGATGGAGCCCAGGGCTGATTAATAATTTAAAAAACAAACAATTGTTTTAATGCTAAGAGAAGTTCGAGCATTAGCACAGTCGATCTGTCTCGACTCCCCTTTCCCCTCCCCTGAGGTTGCAAATGGGCGTCAGAGGGGTGAGAGTGGCAAGGGCAGGGCGGGGGGGTTCCTTTAGGTAGAAGCAGACAGGTACACAAAGGCATGCCAGAACTCTTACTTAAATCCCCATCCTGTTCCCCCTAGGACTATAGCTGCCAGGAGAATAGCACCTGCGATGGACCCTATTATGATATTGGTGCCACTGGGACCTGCGCAGAGGAAGGAGGAGGGAGGAAGGGTGCGGAGGAGGAGGAGGAGGAGGAGGAGGAGGAGGAAGGGGCAGAAACAAAACAACACCACTAAAAAACACACGTCAGAGGACAGCATCAACACTACGTCAACGACATCAACTAGAGAGAGAGAGGCAGATGGTGAGATACCTGCAGACAGACACAAAGAGATGGAGGAGAAAAGAGGAGGAGACCAGCACGTGGGGTGGAGGTGGGAGAATGGGCGGGTGAGCGAGGGAGGTCAGGGAGACAACAGTTACAAAAAAAAAAGAAGAAAAAAATAGAAAGAAAAAAAAAGGAGAGAGAGTTTTATTACTTTGTTCTCATTCCCCTGTCCTGCTCTTTCAGCGGGACACCCTCTTGCTCAGGGTGGCTTTTTTTGGCCCTATGAGAGCAGCTGCTCAATTGCTCTGTGTCATTGGCAGACTGCAAGAAAGTAAGGAAGACACTTGAGGATGACAGTGCCTGCAAGACATTCAGTGCCACACACACACACACACACACACACACACACACACACACACACACACACACACAACCAACATACTGTACATGCACATATGCTCTAATGGATAAACATGTCTCACACACACACCCACTCTCTTCCATTGAAACCAGCAGGAAGGAAAACACTGTTTGGTCTAAGTAGTTGTGTTCTCACAATGATAATCAGGTGTTTGTGTTTGAAGACATTGTGCTCCGCTTCGGTACATAGAGAAGCTACAGTGACGATGGGTAGAGACTATGAGAGGGGCGGGGGGGAGTATGAGAGGCAGACAGGAAAGAGAGACGTGGGCGGGTTTAAGGGCGCTATGGACCTTTCTTCTCCGGGCCCGTCTGGGCTGTTGGCTCAGGGATGGGGTCGAAGACGCTGCAGTCCTTCCCTGTGTAGTCCCTGTCACAGATACACTTCACCTCATTACTGCATGTCTGCAAGAGACAAGATGAGAATCACGTGTAGCAGCTGCTGAAAGATACAGACGAGCAGAGAAAGACGTAAAAAAAACAAAAACAAACACTGTTAGCATGGATTTGGTGAGTGGAAACTCAAAAAGACCTCGAGGATAAAACTGCATGGGCTGACTTTCAAGAGAAAGTTTTTTTAAACTTCCTGGCCATATATAGATATTTTTGCAGCTGAAGCAACCGCTGCAAAAGGAGACTTGTTGCTGCAACCTTTATGTGTTCGCTAGACTATGGTGACGTTATACACATGCATGCATCTGCACAATCCCTGCAGATACCGTCAAACGGGCAGCACTGAGAACTTAAACATTTTCAAGTCTTTGGTCTGGCTTGTTCCATGGGTTGCGTTTAAACTCTTTTTTTTCTTGCGTATTTGTAAAACGCAAAGTTTAATGTGTTTAAATGTGTTTTAATGTTTAAAGTTTTTTTCCTTACATGTCCCCTCCTGGGCTCCGTACTTGTCTGTGCCAAGTTGTAAGTTTCTCTGCTCTAAACTGTTGTATATGTAGTATATATTACCGGTTTTAAAATATTTTATGTATTACATATTTGGCAAACAAGTATCTTATATATCATGTTTTCTGTGGACCCCTTTAAAATTCGGTTTATATGAAAATTAAGATTTTTTTCCTAAACCTTCTTGATGTGCACGTTGTGCTTGAAAGTAAACACAATTTGCAATGAAATTGTGTCTTTGCTCAAAGCTATTGAGCCAATGACAAACAAGGAATGACTGGTGAAATATATTTATATACAAATACTTTTTTTACCCCGTGGTCGGAGCAGATGCGTCCCAAGTTTGATCCTGAGCAGGTGCTAAGGTTGAAAGCAGCCACAGGGAGGCAGCGCCGCTCCAGACACATCATGTTGGGACCACAGGGGGTGCCGTCCTCCACATATCCCAAGTCTGACCCGTCCTCCAGCAGAGCATGGCCACCTCTGAGTGAAGCAGCCACACATGTCAGACACAATCCTGACATATAGGGACACGATATTCTAATTTTAATACTCTGTTGTTACCCACTTACCTGCAGTCCAGGTACTTGTTCTGGTGGTAGAGGGTGAAGCTGGTCACTTCACCCTGCAGGTCTCCAAACTTTGGCTTCATGGTCACATTGGCACAAAAGAGGAAGCCGCATAAAACATCCCTAAAAAGGAAAAAAGGTTTCACTAAAATGTGTCACACATAGATGTAAGCTATGCTTTGGCTGCAGACGTACAACAAAATAATAACAAAATAATTTGGTCTTTTCATGATATTTGTCGATAATGATGAAATAAAGCCAGCCTCATCTTTTAAATTCAAACATGAGCAGTAAAGTATCGGCACAAAATTCAGCTGAGGCAGCACATTTTGCTCAAAAATGAATAGAATAGAGAGAATATCAGCGAGGAGAATCAGGATGGTTTGACTCACGGCTTGTTGCACTGCAGCCAGCCCTTGCCTTCAGGACCGGGGCCACAGTTGCCTTTCTCTGTCCCCTCAGCGTTCAGCTTCTCATAACAAAACCTGTCCGCTGAATCTGGAAGGGCAAACAAAGACACAAATCCGACTGTCGTAAGGAGAATAAGTATAACATGCCATCTCCAGGTGCAATGAGTTCCATACTTACTATAACCCCAGAGTCCCCTACACTGCCCATCACGAGTCCGGCATCGTCCACCGTAACAGCGACCCTGAAGACACGAGGTAACAATAATCAAGTACAGATCAAACTGAGCTGCAGATTAGAAAACATCCCATAAAAGCAGCACCAACCTGACTGTTATCACACATGTAGCCATCCAGCTTGTGGACATTATGAGGGCACTACGACAGAAGAGAAGGACATGATGTTGCGGTTGATCTTAAAGTTGTTGTTTGTTTTTTCCCAGTGTTACATACAGTCGACTCTACCTGGCTGGAGTCTCCAGTGCAGGTCTCTGGGATGTCACAGTCGTTCACGGCGTCTCGACAGACCACGCCTCTCTGCCCATACTAGGTCACAGCATGAGAAGGCATCAGGTAAATAATGGATAAGTCATATCAGTCATCATATTTCCACTGCAGGTTAATACATCCATACAGGCTGTTTGAAAAGTCTGGAAATGTAGAGATGGGAAGCAGGACCTTTTGTATTTTACAGCATTGAGTTTAAATATGTAGTTTTTATGACCTATATTTTGGGGAAATGTTTTATATTTTTGGTATTTTTTGGTTATTTGAGTTTTCATTTTCATACAAAAACCATTTTGAACCAAATTGAAATACAAGGCTTTTTCCTTTTCATGGCCAAAAAGGGAGGAGTAAAATTTTTTTTTTTAAAAGATTTGATTTTCATTTTCTGTTTTGTATAAGAAAAAAATGAAACCACTTGAAAACAGAAATGAAAAAAGAAACAAAACAAGAGCGCCAAACGCTAATGCAGGACTGCCGGTGTGCTGGGTGTCTACTGTGTTATTTGGCCCAATAAACTTTTAAAATTCCCTTTTATTTCTTCTAGTTTGCAACCCTAATTGTTTACAAGGAATAACAGTAGACATATATACTTTAAGCTCAGCGCTCTTTCATTGTTAAATCACTTCTTTGTTTCAAATAAGGACGATTATGTAGCGATTTGCTTCACTTTTTTTGACTCCTTGTTTTATAGGTGGACTCACCTTGCAGCCACTGCAGCAGAGTCCGTTACTGCACATGGCATCGTGGGTAAGTGTGCACTTCTTACAGCAGGCTCCTCCACTGCGGGCGCACTCCTGCAGCACGGACGTGAAAAAACAAACCTCCAGCAAACGCCTCACCCTCACAAAGAGACAGGAGGTGCTACCCACCTGCAGAACAGAAGGTTAAAGAGCCGACTGTCATGCACAATGCCCAACTAGATACTCACCACCTGGGACCCGCAGTCACACTCTTCCCCTGGCTCCACAAAGCCATTCCCACACTCTGGAGGATCCAACAGCTGTGTGAGACAGAGAGCGACACATATGGAACAGATGGACAGGAAGATGGAGGGGAACTTATTTAAAGGATGAAATCAAAAATATTCCATGGTTCTCTGAGTAAATGTGTCTTCCAATGGAAACGAGACAAGAAAATAATGAAGCTCAGACACACATCCTACATCCCCCCAGCTGGCGCTCACCTTGTTGGGCTTGTTGAAGAGACAGCTCCCACCCCCCTGGAGCAAGAACTGGATATACTCATCGACACTGCAGCGAGAAAACTTTCTGGGCAGATAGTATCTGCATTCGCAAACACACACAGACACACAAAGATTGAGAAACAAACAGCAGTGTTTTTCTGGCAGTAAGGAATGGCAGATCCACCGTGGGTGTTTGTGCCACTTTGTAATCTGACAGAAACGTTACCAGGTGTAGTAGGATGTTACTCAAATGACTCATTGTCGATGAGGACAGCCTTCCATCTCACTCATACTGTACATGTTTCTAATATTTGATTTTAAACTCCTACAAAGTGGTGATGGCTTCCATTTCCTCACAGCATCAAGTGTAAACCGGCTCGGCTCATTGAAGACTGAGAAAGCCGTTAATGCATCCCTGTGTTACAGGTGTTTAATTGTCTAATTGAGTGAAATGAACGGAACAAATTGCAGCTCAGAGGGACGTCAGACTGTCTGTCTCCTGTCAGCAAATGAAAGGGATGCATTTTTACACACGTGTTGTTGTTTTTCTTTTGTTCATTTACAGTTGGAAGCAAAATGATTCAACCCCCATTGTTTATTAGGTTAATTGGCAAAATATGCTATTTATCAGCTGTTACAGCCAAATCAAACAAGAGCAGTTTAAATACAGCAGATATTACAAGTGTTTTTTCCCCCGAATATAACTCAAAATGCAACTTTTACTGACTACTGCAGTCTCAGAATTATTCAACCACTTAATGATAAGCATCTCTAGTTCTTTGTAGAGACCCTATTGCTGCTAAGACCTGCTGCAAACATGACGCATAGCCACACACCAGCTTCTGGCAGCGTTCCTGAGGAATCTTAGCCCATTCCTTATGGATAAAGGCCTCCAGTTCTGTAATATTCCTTGGTTTACGTGCTGCAACCGCCGTCTTCAAATCCCATGAGATATTTTATATGGGGTTCAAGTCAGGCAGCTGTAGCACCACTTAGAAATGTCCCAGGAATTTCTTCTGAAACCAAGCCTTGGTGGACTTTGAGGTCTGCTTGGGATCATGGTCTTTTTGGAACGTCCAGTGAAGACCAAGCTTCATCTTCCTCACAGATGGGGAGATGTTTTCTTCTAGGATTTCCTGATACTTGATGGAATCCATCTTACCCTCCAAACGCAAAGCAGCCCTCAGAGCATCACCGAGCCACCGCCATGCTTCACTGTAGGTGCTTTTGGGTCAGCAGTGGTGAACGTCTTGGAGTTGGAGCATGGAGCCATTATGTAAATTTAGGACTTGACAGAAAATACTTTGGGACTCTGCTGCTAAATTAAGTCTTTTAGGGTTGGACAGTGTTTTAATGACACCTGATATGTAAATGTAGGCATTTTGTCTTGAATGAGGAAAATAATTTAAAACCATCGCATTGAGCTGTTTAAAACGGCTCCTGCTTGATTAGGTTTTTACAAACAGCTGATAAATATAGCATGTTTTGTCAGTAAATCTAATGGGGGTTGAATGATTGTGCCTCCAACTGTAAATGTGGATCTTTACCCAGTGTCTTCCATGATGCAGCCCAGCCAGGCATCTGGACACCTGCAGTCTCCTGTGAAGAGGAGGCACAGATGAAGACAGGTTTTAAAAAATAAATAAATAAATAACATGGCGTTCAGCATTCATCCAAGATGTGACGTAGAAAAAGAACAAGCCAAGACGTCACAGAACCAAGAGTGTCAGAGGTATGGCAGCAGATAGTGTGCATACTGAGGTCTTGTCCTGGCACTGAATAATAAACTGATGGGTCTTCAACATTAATCACAGAGTCTATTGTTCAGTGGGAGCAATGCTCTTGCCATAAACCCCTCCTTTATGGATGCAGGTGACTAATCACCCAATGGAGAAGTCTAATTACAGACCAGAACTGCTGGACAGGGATGTCTACACCCCCCACCTCCCGGCCATCAATCTCATCCCTCGGCATCCTCCTCTGCCTCCTTCCCTGACTCATCCTGATCTCTTTCTTTGATAATTTATTCACTTCAACCGCTGCTCCATAGATCTCTCTATCCTTCCCCCCCCTGCCTTGTATAAGGCCTTCGTGTCGTCTTTTACCTGCAGAGTTGCGTGCATTGTTCCACCTCATGCCTATATTCTGGCCGAGACTCTGGCACAACGTGATGGCCATTGCACCAACATTCCCATACTGGAATCAACACAGGAGAGCCTTATTGTAATCTTGTAAGCATTAAGTGCATTGGCAAAAAAAAAAAAAAAAAAAAAAAAAATCATCACACCATGTCAGATTTTCCTCACCTCGTTGATACCTCCTCCCCTCGTCAGAGAGCACACTCCTCCTGTGTACGCTGTCCCACTGCGGCTACTGTGAAATGTTCGCCCTCTGTGGTGCAAAAGGAAAAAAACGGCATCATTTAAAATCAAACTTTAACGACAATCACAACATTAAATAAGCTTTAACTCTGCAGACGTTCTATTTACGAGAAAAGATGGACGACGTCACTCTGCTCTCTGATGTTGTCCTTCCTGTATTTCATGAAGTTCTGCAGCGTTATCAATGGGTCTTCCATGACTGGCATCATATTTTTAGAGGTCCAGGTCTCCATGGCAACCAGCACGATCCTCGTGTTCAGTTGTTCCTTGTAGATCTGGGAACCAAAAATGACAATCAGTGCACCACTTTGTTGGCGTGACAACTGGGCTGTGAATGGAGAACTGTGTGCTCTGTGGGATAAATGTGGAAATAAGCACACACACACACACACACACACACACACACACACACACACACACACACACACACACACACACACACACACACACACACACACACACACACACTTCTTGGCAGCTGTTGGTGTGTGTTTGCAGAGTTTAGGAGCTGGAGGATTATAATCCTACAAAGATCTTACCGCATCTGCCATGTTGACCACTGCTTTGGCAAAGTTCTTGGTTTGGCTGCTAGAGCGACGCAGCTGTACAAACTGTGGAGACACAGGGATACGCAGATGGTGTAAGATCACTCTCTCACTTACATACACACACAAACACACAAACACACACACACAGACAAGATTATACTTGTATGCTCTTGAAGATCCCACCATAAGGCATAAGTTTATAGGACTGTTTCATTGACTTTATTTCCATGAAAACATGCAATGTAACTTCCATAATTAAAGTTTCGATAAGATTACAAGGTAGAAACCTATATGGAATACTGTATTTGTCATATGAATCTTACGTCTCTTTCCTAGAATAAAAAATTTGACGAGGCTACCATGACGGAAGCAAAATTAATGAGAAGAGCGCAACAGTCCCTTTTAATGAAATTAAACCATAATATAATTGCAATTGTTAACCTGAGCCCTATTTTGTGCGGAAGCATATTGCATTCAATTATAAGAAATTTTAAAAAAAAAGAGATAATTATGTCATTCATTCAGAAAATTGGATTTTTTCATGAAAACTTTTGTTTTTCTGAATGAACGAGATAATTATGGCGTTCATTCAGAAAAACAGAGCAACATTTTTTTTCTTAAGTGAATGCAATACGCTTACATAAATTTGCAATGTTTAAATAAAAGTTTTTTAAAATTCTGAATCTGTCTCTTTTTCTGGATCCATTACAAAATTTAAGGGATTCTTCCTTCACTCCTTAATCTAGATCTACTTCCACTATAATCCCTTCAGATAAAGTGCAGATGGGACATCAACATAATTAGCAGCAAAATGTTCTTTTAACTCACCATATCATTGTCATTGACAACCATCAGCTCAATATATTTGGTCTCGGTCTGGACAGAGGGCTTGCGAACGAATCTCTTGGATCGCCTCAGGCCTCCAGACACCTGTTCATTCATTTGGTCCGGTCTGTCGTCATCGACATCACCTCCTCTGCTTTCCCACTCGCTGTCCCCTGTACAGTCTGGACATACAGAGAAGCAAAGCTGCAGGCAGTTAAGGCACTTTTATTTTATGGTAAATTACTATTTCACTTTTGGCCAAACATTCCAGTTAGTTATCAAAAAAGCATGAAATACTCAGGATCCCCTCCACAGGAGTATTTCATTGGAGAAAGGCCGAAAGGAGTTATTTAAGTAAAGTAATTTTAAAAAAGTTAACTAAATGCATATCTGAAAAATAGAGTATTCAAAAAAATAAAAATAAATAAAATGCTTAAATAAATCCTTAAAATCTGGAAATAAAACCAACCACATGACGGAGCTTAAATCCAATTTGTAACCATGGAAACGAACAAAATAAAAACTGGTGTGACGATGTCCCAGTGATTGACATTTATTTAGAAATTATTGCAACGGTGGAGAAGAAGTTTGGTCTAATTCATCACCCCGAAGACAAGGTGGCTATATTTAAATTTGATAAAGATAAAATCAGAACAAATGTAAAGGCAGCATCAAAAGTCAAAGCTTTAAATGCACTTATGTACCTGGGCAGTGTGGGGATAGTCTGATATCAGGCATCCTGTGGATTAAGTGAGCGCCATCCTGTAACAGAAGACACCCAGATGACATCTGACACATCAGGCCCTAAAAAGCAACAGAATTAGCCTCCTCGCTCCAATAATGCTCATCAATAAAACCTCAGTAGAAATCACTAAATACTATCCAGTGACCACTTACCTGATTGCTCCCATTGTTAACAGGTTCTATCCCGTAAGAGTAGAAGCCGTCAGAGAACATGCCGCTAAGAAGCAGCATCAGGAGAGAGACGGTGGGAAAGGGACAGAAAAGTTAGCACACAGCCTGATCTGCAATCATATGTGATTTTATAAATGAAGGTTTTCCGTCAGGCTCACCACAGGCCGTGGCAGGTGGAGAGAGCTGCCCAGGACTCCGGTAAACCTCTTAACCTTCCCTGGTAGTAGCAGTGCTCCCCTCCCTGTGGACACAATGCACCACTGTTATTCATGACACAACCTCTAGTGACACACTTCAGGCCTCGTGGGCATACTTTTATCCTTCATTGGGTATCATGGTTGGTCGGCTCTGAGGAGAAACCTCTGCATATGCAACCATCCTCTCTCTGGACGCTTTACGACTGCATATATGACACAGTTTGTGACCTACTTGTATCCTGTGCTCCACTCCACCCTTACTACGCTTCACTGACAATAGAGGTGGAGGTGGACCCTTGACAATCTCTTGAATAAATCAACACTCGTGTTGCCCACACATTCAGATGTGAGAACATAAAATGCATCTACTATAGTAGGAGGGCTGCAAGTCAAAACCGTAAAATTAGAATAAAAAAGGAAGTGTGCTGCGATCTTTTAATGCCCTTAAAACAACCTTGACTCCCACAACAGAGCCCAGGATTTTGTCTCCAACGGACGCACTCCTCAAAAATGGATGCACCGCTTCATAAGGTCACAGCGGCGGAGACGAACCGCCAGGAAAGGCGAGAAGTAATGGTGTCACAGCAGCTCGTCTGAATGCCTTTTTTTAAACGCCTGAATGGAAATAAAAGGTCTCTGACGACAGAGATCAGGCTGGTGACGTGCCACAGTGAATGCATCACACCTGCCGTGTCCCGCGGCAACATCAAGTGTGGCCTACATCCAGCTGGGCGACAATCTGGCCTGACTACAGGTTTCCATCCCCGGCCCCGCAGGCCTCCTCTCTCCTCGGCCAATCCGAGAACAAACCAGCGTCTATAAACACACATGCGCCCCCAAAATTACTCCTCCCCAATGCCAAAACCCGTCCTGCCTTTGGCATAAACTGGCATTTTACTCCTCATATCCCCTCCTCCTCCTCCTCTCTCACCAGCCCGGGTCTTTCCTCCCTCTCACTTGTCTTTCATTCTCTTCCCTGCCAAGAACTTAATGACAGCGCTGAGCTAACTCGTCGCTATGGAAACAGGCTCGCGATTGGTCGGGAGGACAGAAGGGAGTTTGGAACGATTGTGGGTGGGGACCTGGAGTGCAGGCTGGGTGGGTGGGTGTCTGCTTGGAGTGGGGGGTGAGGGAGGTAAAGCTTTCATCCTATTTCCTGTTAATTCTTCTTCTGAGGTTTCTGTGGTGGTTTGACACCACAGGCATCCAGTGGCTTTTAATTTCTTGACCGTTGGAGAAAGGCGACAGCGAGGAGGCACACATGCACAAAGCTGACAGGCGAACACGTGTATGTAGAGCAGAGTAAGATGTGTAATGATAATCGTTAGATGTCAGCCTACTTCTGAAGCAGAGAGCAGACAATCCACGTTCCAATAATAGATAAAACAGCAGGATGGGATCAAACTGTACTCAAAACTTTCACAACCGCATTTAAAATAATCATCTTAAAAAGACGGAAATAAAAAGCACGTCTTCTGCTTCTAAAGAGAGACAAACAGATCTGCATTAAATTACCTTAAATCATATGAAACTTAAGAATTGAGCTCTAGACCATGTGAAGCATCTGACCAACTTTTCATTCATTCCTCGCTGGCAAGAGCGCCCGGTGTAAAATGTGAAAAGTCTCTACAGCCAAAAGGACTGAATGCTGCGCTTCCACTGTGGTCATCTCATAAATAATTTTACTTTTGTGTGCCAGAAGACAAAACTACCAGATCCCCTCCCCAACGCTAACAGTCTTACCACAGAGTGTGAGGGCCGGCCATCCTGGGTAAAGTGCCGCTCGACGTATTCTGAAGACAGGAGGTGACTGCAAAGAGAGGAGAGATACCAGGAATGAATAAATATACATACATATATATATATACCTCTGTCAGACCCCTCAAATAATACGTGAACATAATAATAAGAAGAGTTCATAAAAACAGTGGAACCTCATAAAAATGCAGCAGTGTGTCTGCGTGGTATTCCCCGTCTTGTCATCCAACATAATAGAAGCACTAAGTGCATTTGCTTAAGTGCGGTGGAAATGTTAATGAGAACAGCTGCGGTGAATTAAGAGCACCTACTGATGCAAGTGTGTGTAAAAAAAAAAGGCAGATCTGACGATTCTAGACAGTAATACTAACTGGTTCAGCTCCAGGTCCAGAGTGAAGGTGCGTCCAAAGGCTCCCACTTGGAAACAGCTCTGGGCCAAGTGGACTGGCTGGAAAAAAACAACAACAAAAAAAACACACAATAACAGAGACGGATTTGACAGATGATGAATTAAAGCGTAACGAAACAATTGTGGTTAAGTGTGTTGCTCTGTAAAAGCCACAGAGTGATTCTGTCCCATGAATAATTCATCAGAATCAATAGTGAGTACGCTCTAAAAGCAGCGGAGCAGGCTGAAATATTACGACTGATAAAGTCTCCATTGATCGACACTGGCTGCCACCTTTCATGCAGGCAAGACCGCAGAGAGCACGCGGATGTTTATGGGCCGAGCCGGACTCTTGGTGATGGAGATGGACGGAGAGGGGCTCGGCGAAAGGAGGAGGAATCTTCACTGCTCTTGTCTGTATTCTGTGACGCTGCAGCAGAGTCCCTGATGAACAGCTGACAGAGCTGAGGAAGTGAGGAGACAGCAGGGCTCAGAGAGAAGGAGGTTTACTGCAGACCAAACAGCACATCTTCTTCAGCGTGGTTTGAGTCAGTCTGGAAGGAACCAGGCTGCAGTGAATCAGCGGGCTTTTACAATAACATGCATCACCACCCAGGAATTGTTCCCTCCAGTGAGGACACGACGCATCTCTTCCTACTGTCGTGCAGCGTTGTTCCAAATTGGATGCATTAGTGTTCTAATTATTGTCCTTCAGGCAGCCGACAAACCACAAACTTTAATTATAAGGTCCATTTAGTTGCTAATCTTGTGCATTTGATTTATCTTCCTCAGCAGGAGTTTGCAGGTGATTGTCGATGTTCAAACTGTGATCTATTATTTCTCACTTCAAAAGCTGTGCCTGAAATTTCATTCTCATCAAACCCGATCTCACCACGAGGTGCTTTTCGAAGCTGCTCTGGAGATTCCAATCTCATCGTCCATTTTCCTCTCTGACGGCTCCATCTTTTGACAGACCTTTTTGATCCATTTACTGATATTGATTATTTAGAATGAAATTGTTCACAATGACAGCACTGCAAAAAAAGATGTGGTGCCCTTCTTTATGTGAAACAACACAACAGCTTTATGTGCCAGCGCTTTCCTTCATGGACTGATCCTTAAAATTAATTAACCAACAAAAATCAATATCTGGGTGAAGCATTGCAACATCCGCCCAAATTTTTAAAAATGATTTAATACTGTTAAGTTATTGTGCAAAAGCGTTAAAACGAATTTGTCTTTCGGCATCAACTGAACATAAAATAAAAAGTCTTGACAGATTAAGTACCTTCAGTTGGTTTGTGAGGGAGTATTTCTCCCTCTAAATGCTCTTCAAGGCGACTAAAGCTGAACAGGCGAGGACAGAGGACACCTTAAGGCCGCCATTTGATATCATTTTATCCCAGGGTCACCCATCTGATACTAATTTTGCTTTTAGATGCTTTTTTTTAGCATGACCAACAAAATGACCAACAAAATAGTCTATATATATATTCTGTCATAGTGTTACCTGTGGATGAAATTGTAGTGAAAATACCCCAGGATATACCTGGACCCGACTGATTTATGAAAATACTTGCTGAACCTTCCGATATCCTGCATTCAGAATAAAAAATGCTCCCATCAGATAAACAGGAAAAGATACCCCAAAGGTATAAAACTCTGTCATCTGTCTATCAGTGAATCTAAAGAGGGCGTGAAATGAGGAGCTATAGTGCACAGGGCTGCAGGAAATATCGTCTCAGCACCACCATTGCAACGTGCACAATGTGCAATAGTGACATCATCGTGTGCAACAACATCAAAGACCTCACGTTACCTTTCTGCTTCCTGACACCAAAGGAAAACTCTCATCGATCTTATTTTCCATGACTGATCAGCAGAACAAATCCGTCTGATGGAACATAATTAATCTGATTTAACGGTTCTTGGATACACTGAGGTTGTTGCCATGAGTGACACGCAGGCTCTGTGAAAACTGCGATTGTGTCTCAGAGCCACCGGCGTTGTTTGGTCAGAGGAGGAGAGATTCGTCAGCTACAGCGTCTGCATCAGATCCCTTTTAAAGACAGCTTCACTGTGGCTAAACATATGTCTCTGGAGTCTTTACTTTTTGCTTTATTATTTTGTTTGCTTTGACAGACCTATCTTATTTCTATTTTCTAATTATCATAAGTCAGACGTGACTCCGACAGGCATCCCTCTGCATTTAAAAGAGTCAAACCTGCCATAAACAAACTCCAGATATGATTCATTCTTTACAAAAAGAGCTGTTCAAGTCATCCTGGTGAAAATTCCTCTCTTTTATTTTATATTACAATATGAATCACAGACAAGAAAAATCTCACGATGCTGGTTTTTTCCTATATTTTGCAGCCCTAACAGGCAGTGGTTGCTTGTACTTGAATGTGGCCTACTTATGTCTGCACACATCTGTCCTATGCCTGGTATTTACTGTGCATCCTTTAATTACGTGGCAGCCTTTAGGTCCCAAACAAACTTTCCTAGGAACAAACAATCTCGCCTCTTAAATAAGTTAGGCAAAAACTGCTACCTCGCCTATTTTCAACGTAGCTTGATGTGACAGAAAAGGCTCAGCTCCTCCTACATGTGTGACATCCCTCATTTTTGGCATCATTTATTTTATGAAACAACACACAGCAGGGCTAAACAAGTGAAAATGGGAACTTCTGACACTTCATATACTTAAACAGTGTCATCATTTGATTATATATTACATATTGACTCATGATGTTTTGAATTTATATGGTATCATACGGCTTCTCCTGCAGGGGAAACGGCATTCATCCTCACTATATACTCTCCAAACATGTGGCTCTCCTTGTGTGTGTAAGGAGCCTAATTGCTCCCTCTCATAACAGCTAAATGAACTACATCATATCAACATGATGGGTGGGTGGGTGGGTGAGTGGAAGGGGGGGAGCACTCAAGCCTCTTGGACTGTGCAGCACTTCTCACACAGGCCCGTTTCATAATTAATGAGGATGTACTTCAACACATCATTGAATAATGAAGAAGTTTGGGGGGGGGCTCAGCACGGCAGCGGGACGATCGGACGTGGTGACTGAATATTTCAGGAGGGGGGGGGGGGGTGAGCTTTGTGATGTGGAGGTAAGGGCCACTACAAACATGCATGCACACATTTAAGCAGCTCTTCAATGCGCTTACTGCGCAGGAGACAAAGCAGATCAGGCGGGTTTTCAGCCTCAGAGCTCGTTTCCAGACGTTACAGGTTGAGTTTAGGCAGGAGTATAATATGGCTCCCTTGGTATCTTCCAGCTGACGTGGCTTCACTGTGGACACGACTAACTGGGTCAAAATCCTGGGGAGCCTCGGCTGCTGCGAAGATACCACCCTGCACTGTCATCCCTGTGTAGCAGGAGCTGCATGAGCGGCAGAGAGCTGCACTATTATAGTCAGAGGGGAAAAAAACGAGGCTCCCATCAGCTGCATGACAGTCTGGCTTGGTACTGTCACACCCATATACATGCCCACGCAGACTAGCCACTGCCACTTCTTGATAAAGGATGCATGTTGATCTTTTCCTGAACTTATTGATTCTGCACATTAAGCAGCAGACACCCCAGAAAGAAAACAACAACAACATTTGATATCTGATATTCATACAACTTATAGTGACTTTCTTTTTAACAAAATTACAGACAGATTAATCTATTCCACATTTTGATGGGAGATTCCTAAAAGCTGGGCATCCCTGGCCCTCGACTTAAGACCACTGAGCTGAGAATAATAGAGAATAAAGCAACCTAATGTGAATATAAACAAAATTCAGGATATGAGAGAGAAAATGGCAAAGAGGCGGTTTATTGGTTACAGTAGTTACGACTTACCGAGGCATCTCCAACGCTGTTCTTCACCCTGGTATCCAAGCGGTTATGAGCCATCTCCTCCTCCGACTCGATCTGCTGCACCAGCCGCTTCGGATAGGTGACCTCGGTGGCAGGGTCCCCCCTGTCCGGCCGCCCTGTCGGGATAAACCAGTCCCACGTGCCTCCATCCTGCACTGGACTCCTGTCATCACCTGCATGGAGCACAAACAGGGACATTCAGGGACACACCTGAGCTCCACTCAGACTGAAACCGGGCTGTGATGCATTCAGTCTTTTGTCCTGAAAATTGACGGTGACCTAATTTATTGCACTGACCGGTTCAAATGAATTAATCAGTCACTGGTCTATTCTGAGGAATGTTGTGACATAAGTAGGTTTGGATGGAAAAATAATGAATGTATGAATCTATCACTGTTATTAGACTGACATCCATACTGAAGGCCTGTAAGGCTCAAAATCTCAGTCATCATCAGTCAAGCTGTAAACAGTGTCTTGTTCATTGACAGGTTTTTGCTTTTATTGGATAAAACACTGCTGGAATGGTTATGGGTGCGTTGGATATAAGCAACGGGGCTGCGATAGAAATGTGTTGATGCAGCAAATCTACCGCAGCAGAGGCAGCGCTCTCAGGCCAGTGGGCTGCTTGGCACCGAGATCCCGCGACAATAAAATCACAGCCAACACCGGGGTTAGAAATGTGCTGGTGCGAGGGGAAAATTTGTGGATGCAAAGGAAAGTAAAAAAAAAAAAAGGGGGTTCTCCCGCTCCTCATCCACCCACCCCCACTCTTCCTCTCTCTCTCTCTCTCTCTTACCTGAGACTGCAAGCCTCTCGCCCACTGCAGCAAAGACCATGAAGCACCACACCGCCAGCATGATCTTCACATATTCCCCCGGATTATAACATCGAGAGCCGCAAAACGTCACGAGCCTGGCCGACGGAGGGGAGGAAAAAAGACCAAAAACACGGCAGAAATGATGTCGAAGTGGAATCTAAACATCTGATGATGCGCGTCCTCTCATCTCTCCCCCTTGTCTGTGTCTCTCTCCCTCGCCCTCTCAGCTCCGGCCAACGCCGCTAGTGAGAATTTGCATATCGGAATGATGAAAAATGAATCATTCTTAGAGGCCTATGGCGGTGATGGCCAATTCTGGCCTGGAGATTGATCACTGAGGAAACAGTAAGGAATGGGAGAGCGCGCACGGCGGATGCATGGCTCCGCGAGGCTTGCGCGGTGCGTACGGCTGTATGGATTGAGGCTGTGCGTATATGCGAATCTGCGGTGTGCGGAAACGAAAGGATGGGAAAGCGATGAGAAATGCGTTGGGTCTGCGGTGAAGAGGACACGTGGGACCGTGGTACCCTCCCTCATCCCGAGCAGCCCCCCCCCCCCCTGCCGTTGCCATGCAGCTCTCTGCGCAGAGGAGAGGATACGACAGGCCGGCTGCTGCTGCTGCTGCTGCTGCTGCTGGGGACCAGGACCGAAGAGGAGCCAGAAAGAGGATTAGGGTTTAACACGTTATTCATTATTGTCTCGGTGAATGGTGGAGTATCTCTGAGTACCGTGACATGCTGGCAGAGGATGGAGGAAGAGGGAGATCACAGCTGATTGCAAAAACATCCTGATCGATATAATAGAAGTCTAATGATCCCTCTCTGTGTCTGTGGTAATCAGCTCTGGTTTTATCATTATTATGCTCTTAAAGTTAAGGTCCCCCTTCCTCTGCTGTGAAATATAAAATGAAACCAAACAAACAAACAACAACCTTAAAATCCAAACTGCAATTACACAACTTTGGTGCCTGGGATGAAACTCTGGGACTAGTGTGATTTGGATTTCTGAAAACCCTTATGATGGTTGAGGAGAAGTGGGTTTTCCCCCTTTGGAGATGTGGGTTACATTTAGTAGGTCACCTGGTAGCTCTCCACTGTCCAGTAGCTATGAGGGGGGAGAAAATGCAAGCAGCAACAAGGATGTTTGTTGAACTACACCCAGGGGATTGTCCTAATTCAATCCATAAGAACATACAGACTTAACAAAAACAACACCAAAAACGTAAGTGCTGTAAATTCCTCAGGTGATCCAGTATATAACACTTAACACCATCAGTAATTAGTGTGTCCCTCATCGGCATTGATTACAGCAGTAATCCTCCTCCTCATGGACTGGCACAACCTCTGAATGATGTCATCCGACGGGATGGCGGCCCGCTCTTCAGTCAGAGTTGCTGCTGAGTCTGCTCACTCTGCCGCCCTCACTCACAGGGCGAGGCCAGAGGGAACAATGGTGGAGCACAGCGGTCCTGATGTGGAAATCAGCTGTCCGACCTGGGTATAGGGGCAAAAGGCTGCAACCATCTGCTGCTGGGTCCCTCTGAAGTTTGCCTCAGGATAGCTGGCACTCTGAGTCTCACAGTTGAATTATTTCAGATAATAATAAAGTACAATTATTATCATTTTCTGAAATCATTTTAGCCCTGTAATGTTAGATTCAGTCCGTTAGAGATGAGATTTAGAAGGTTAAAATGATTTCAGAGAATAATAAACTATAGGGTGCTAAGATGAAATTCAGGTGTGCTTGAGCACCCCAGAGGAAGCTCGACTCACTGGCTTGGAGCCAGGCGTGGTTCAAAATAAATATGCAAATCAGAGAATGGTCTGTGTCTGGATGTATTCCATAAAATGGCATCATCAGACCAGACAGTTTCTGCAAAGCTGTATTCTTAATCTATTCTTCACCAGATAATAAGATAAATCTTATGTGAAATAAGAGTAAAATGATGAAAATATAGTTTTTTGGCTTGACTAGAGTGACTGAAATGTTACCAATAACCTGATGTCTTACAAAAGACTGAATTGTCTACACTTTTAATGACTAAAACACTATAATACTTAAGGTTTTTTTGGACTAAAATGGACAGATGTTTAGTCGACTAAAACTTGACTCTAAAGAAACAGGATAATGTTGATTAAATATGATCAAATCTAATAAGGACATTTGACAGAGGACTAAGACGAAATGAAGAAATGCCCTGTCCCCAGCATGCTAATGACTTAATCCTAGTCATGTTGCTCCAGCTGTAACATCCATGCAGATTTCATTTTCTCCCCAATCTTCATGCCTTTTATAGGATTGAGTTAGTTTAACAAGGGAGCGGTCATTTAGGATTAGATGGATAAAGGCATTGGCTGTTTTCAGACTCAAGACTACTCACATTAATCAATAAAGCCTCACCAAACCTTGCATGTAGAGAATCATTTGAAAACCTGCCCTACATATAGATGTACTGTACAACCAGTTCTAAAATAGAGAGAGGGTTTTCTCTAACTGGGACAAAAAAAAGAGGTACATTAATCTCCTGAGTATACTTTGTGCTCCTCTCCATGAGGCTGTGCTAATAAAATGAAAAATACTGGTGTTGACCAAATGGCCGGTCATTCATCAATATCCACACAAGAATGTTACCTAATGGTAAAATAATCCAACACATGATAAATATAACCATATTATGGTTCTGTGATGGCAACACGTTATTGCAGTGATTTAAATAAACATGACAGGTGTAATTCATGCATTTAATTCTAAATATTTGGCATCTTACTGTGAACCATGAATGAAGATCACTTGAACACTGACACTGGAGACCTGCAGTGATCTTTGTGTTGCTCTCTCAACCCTGTGACCAGTGAGGTTAAGCTTCCTTGGTGCAGTTAACTCTTCCCAGCAGCAACACATCCCACTAATGGAGGCGAATTGTGCACCGACAGCCCCCTCTGAATATTTCATCTCCCCCCTGTGAGACTTAACAGGGATCGAGAGACAGCGGGGGGGAAGACGGAGAAGGATGAGTGCATGCATCCTGTCCCTTCTCCATAAAAATAGGAAGACTGACTCATAAACAAACATCAGCTCAGTGCGGCCTGGCCTTTAAACTGTTCATCTGAATTCACACAGCATCTTTGATTCCCTAACTTTCTCCATTTATACCAGTCATTGCCAAAAAAGTCTCCTTACATGACTCATCCTGAGTTAAATTAGAGGTTTCACATCTGTAAAAAAAAAAAATTGTATTTAAATTTTAGAAGTGATAATAATAACAGAGAATAAAAAAATCTTTTTATAAAACCAATGAGAACAGTAAAGTCAACCAAAATGCCACAGTCTTGTGTGAGAGAGAGAGAGAGAGAGCGAGAGAGAGACACACAGTACCCTCTGCTGTACTAAAAGCTGTACCACAGTTAGAGCTCCAAAAAGCTGTGATCTGAGTTCCTTTATAAGGTCGATTGAGATGTTTGCAACAACCCTTCTGTTCAGAAACAAGCTAGTGTGATGACACTCCTACTGCACATGCTCAGTTAGAGCCCCACTACTGCAGAGACAGATTACACATTCAACATCTGCAGTTGTATTTATTTAAAAAAAATGTTTTGCATGTATGAAAGTATGTTTTTTCATTGGTTGTAGTAGTTTTTATACTGCTGGCATTGCAATATTTTCCTTTTCTGCGATAAGTGTGTTGTGAATTTTAACCAGATGACTCGAATAGCTCAATTTGAAAAGATCTTCATCAATCTTAATCTTTTTCGTAGCAGGTTTGATGCTTTCAAATGAAGAGGGCTGTCAGTCACATATGACGAGGAATAATTATAGGATACAATCAAAATAGCTCCGTCAAAACCAAACCAAAGAGATGAGCAAATTGCAGATAGCATAGAAATAAACCCCAGCTCTGTAAAACAAAGAGAAAACAACTCAATTCAGTTTTCAATAGGTGTATTAAATCAAGCAAAACCATGTAGTTGATGTAGTGACATGGTTAGCATGTATCAAGGTCAGCATGTCTGGCTAGCATGATATTCTTTCACAATAGTTAAATCAACTATATAAAAGTAGATGTTATAAAAGTTTTTTTAACATTACCAAGATACATAAAAAATTCACCCAAATACTAATTTGTATTGATCTTTATACATGCACGTCATTGTGATGTACATAAAAGGCCCATTGGCTGAAGGTAGGCCTGTAATCTACAGATAAACAAACAATTCCATAACTGTTATTTAATAAATATCAACAAATAAATGAATAATAGTATAATGTTATTGTCAAAATAAATTTAAAAAAAATACTATAACATGATTAATACTCCAAAAACAAGTTACAACATCTGACAACTTCCATGCAAGTAAATATTGTGAATATATATGTCATATAATCATCTTTACACTGTGTGCCCCAGGAGAGCTTAAAGTCTAGCCACGCCCCTGGGTGGATAATAATATTCTTTTAATTTCTGTTTTTTATGGGATGAGTTTATAAACATTATTAACTCGTATTATTCATTTTCGTATGAAATAATGCTGCTTATTCTCTTTATCCCGTCTACCTTTCAGTGTAATCATCACACTAATAAAGTGCCGATCTTGCAAACACTAGCAGGCAGCATCTGTCTGTCTTTGAGGGGCTGCTACCTGTGGCGACTTGCCCGTCTGTTTGCACACAGCTGAACTTAACAGGGTAATTAGGTGATTAGTTTCAGCTTTGTTCCTGAGGACTGAGTCGTGTTGAATCGATGAACACTGAGGGCGCAGCCTGACTCACCGCCTGGCCACCCGACGTTGCCAATTAACTAATTAAGATGTTACAGGAGGCTATAAGACAGGCTGACGAACACGGCGGGCTGTCAGTCACGTATTTTCGTTGAAGAAGACTTTGCGCATCGAGGGACATGAACGGAGTTCAGAGCGACAAACCTGCCGGCTGTCCGCCGCTGCAGCTTTTCAACTGCACCTACACAAACTGTGGAGCGACTTTCACCAGAGAGTGGAGGCTGAAGGAGCACGAGACTGTGCACACGGGAGCGGTAAGGAAAGAATTCTGCTAATTTAAAAGGTCATACAAAAAATAACTGGAGAGTAAGTCATTAAATTTATTTTTTTTACCAAATGTCCAAAGCGCCCGTGGCTGTGCGCAGTTGCCGGCTGTGATCGTCGCTTCTCCAAGAAAGTCCACCTGAGCCGCCACGTGCTTCAGCACGGCGGGGTGAAGCGATTCGTGTAAGTGACGTCACACCCGTACTGTCGCTCCCTCTTGGAGCCGCGACCGCGTAATGACGTTGCTTTCTGCAGATGCGAGTTCGCGGGCTGCACGAAGAGTTTCTTCGACGCAGGCAAACTGAAGAGACATGTGCGCCACGGCCACGGAGACCAAAACGAGTGTTTCAAGGTTTGCTAGTCCTACATGATTGTGTCCACTAGATGGCGCCAAAACGCCACGTTGTAACGGCATCTCCCTGAAGTCAATGAGTTCTCAAGTCTCCTTAAAATGTTGTTCTTTTTTTTGCAGTGCAACCAGCCAAACTGCAGCTTGACCTTCAAAAAACGCAGAATGTTTAAGCTGCACTCACAGGAGCACGAGATGTCATCTAAGTTCAAGTATGTCATCAGGTGTGAAAGCAGAATGTGTAGCTTTGTCCTGAGAGATCAGAGCCAGACGAGTCTGACTGTCAAATGACACCCTTGCCATTTTAATTAACTCCATCTCTGATGCCTGGAGAACAGGCTCAGTGCTCGCTTTAAATTTATGTTTACCTGTTCCCTGTGTGGTGCTTTAGGTGTTTGAAGGACGGATGCGATGCCGTGTTCGACTCCCATATCGCCCGCAAAGCTCACGAGAAGAAGCACACAGGTTGGTCTATTTACGTCCTAGTAGGAGTCCTTTCATCCTGCATGTCTGTAAAACGCCATTAAAATTGGATTGCGGCTGCATTTGCATGTAACCTTTTCTTGTGTCCAATAAAATTACTTCAGAGCAAATGACGTGCGTAGTATATGGCTGCTCAAAGGGCCTCAGAATGGAGCCAATTAGTGAAGATCCATTATTTATTTTCCTGATGCATTCACTGACCCTGTTGCGCTCTTGCAGGTTACCGCTGCCCTCATGCCAACTGCCAGGTGCTTGAACACACCTGGAGTAAACTTCAGAAGCACATGGTCAAACATCCAGGTACATATGTAGTGGTGATGGTATAAAATTGCTGCAATCTATCAACCATCTATCTACCTTCTTTAAATGGGTTTTGTTTTTTCACCTTTACATGCGCTGAAGCCACGTTCACATGCCAAGCATGTAAAAAGAAGTTCAAGCATGGGGATGCTCTGCGGAGGCACAAGCGGATCCACGCTTCCCACAAACCTGTGCTGGTCTGTCCCCGAGATAACTGCCAGGCGTACTTCTCCACAACCTTCAACCTGCAGCACCACATCCGCAAGGTGCACCTGGAGCTCCTCAAATACAAATGCTCCTTCCCTGACTGTCCACGCATGTTTGCCATGCGGGTAAGTACAAAGTCTTCCATTGTCGGGAGAGATTTTGGATTTTTCTTTGCATTCAAGGACTTTGGAGACTTGTCTGACTTGCATTGCTTATATATTCCAATCTAGGACACTGTTTACATCATGCAAATGTATGCAAATTCTAACAGTAGTTGCACATAACTCCCAAAGATGCTGAGTGAAATGATTTGTGCACATTTTACTGCCAAATTTCAAATTCTTATTGCTTCTCTTCCACAGGAGAGTATGACCAGACATCTGCTCTGTCATGACCCAAGTACCACCAAACTGAAAGTAAGTGAATATCCGTACCCCACAGCAGAGATGTGGATTAAACCACCACACAGCAGAGAGCTAAAGCCGTCTGGCCCGGGGAACTATTGATTTTGGATTTCTCTTTAAACCTGTTGAAATATGACTCTTCCCTTCTGGCCAACCAAAGGGACTAGTGGCTAGAGAGGTTTACATGGGTTGGTCTTGAGTGTATCCAAACAATGGGTGATGGGGCAGCCAGTGTAAAAACTTTTCTCCTCTGCCGACAGAAACGTCAGCGGCCTAAGAAGTCCTGGCAGAAGCGTCTGGATAGACACCATCTGCCTGCCGTGGAGGAAGACTTGCGTCGCCTCTTCGCCCTGCGCATGCGGGTCGCCCGACGTTCCAAAGTGGAAACCAACCTCTCCGGCCTCTTCAATGAACGCAAGATCCCTCATTATGTCGATCCGGAAGTGAACCTTCGCAACCTGTTTGGTATCAAAAAGCCACCTCCTTTGGAGGTTTAAAAGATTAAAACACGCTGTCAGCATAGCTGCATTATTTTGAGTTTAACTTCTGAACTGTGCAGCCTTGAGTTGATGATTTCTTTATTTTATGAGAAATTAGAAAATGTGGGTCTCTTTTGTTGAAGTTTTTTAATGTATCTGACATACATTTAAATGTGTTTTCAAAGTAATTTACTTGACTTACTTGAAAGACTGAATTCTACTTGAACAGGTCTTAACTAAAATATTTATTTTTTTGTAAAATGACTTATTGACCCAATAAAATGAGTTCCATTTTGATCAATGGCATAGTTATTGCTGTGTTCCATTCCATTCAGAGTGTCGACCTGCTGGAGGTTTGCCCATCGGTAGCAGCTGCTGAAGCGTCTTTAGACCTGAGATTTGTTTAAGTCATTAATTGCAGTGCATGGATGGAGCATTTCATCAAACAGCTGTTCTCCAGTATCTATCTATTTATGCTGGCTTTGGCTTGACTTATTGGTTGACATTTGCTTACTACGCTGGATCTCATTAAATATGAACAAAAGACTGGATATGAGTAATGGCTGAGTCACCTTGGGGGTTGGACGAGGCTTTGAACACAAAGTAGATGGGTATCGGCTTTAAAAATGATTCAACTGAGGTTGACATATTTCAGTTCTAGCCTCCTGAACATTTCATAGGAATGATGCCAGAACGAGTACATTTGGCCACTTAGTCCATTAGGCCTATCATTTCTCCATGAATCATTTGTTCTGTAATGGTGCGTTTCTGTGTTTTGCTGGTTACTAATGAAGATGCACCAGGAATCTGCAGCTATCAAACACTGAACAGACTGCAACCTCAAAGACTAATAACTAACCCGACAGGACGGATAATGAAATGGAAATGATTGTAGCTTCAGCACAAATGGAACAAAGTAGAACAAGCTGAATGCACTGGAAATACTAGGATGGCTGTTCAGGTTTAAAACCAATTTGAGCTGAATATCTGGCATACATTTAGAAATTAATGATTGCATGGAACAAAACATGAACTTGACTATATGACACAATGGAATAGATTGTGATGGTTAAAAGTACACACACCTACAGGTGTGGTATTGTGTGTGTGCTTAAAGAGCCCACTGACCCACTATATGATGGGAACACATTTTCCTTTGAATGTTTAAATACACACTAAAGACAAACTAATTTCTTTCTAATAAAGTAAAAGACTATTCATTAGCCTATCGTGTGAAATATGGACCAATCACTAAAGCCCATTTTACATTGGCTGAGGCCTTTGCAGACACACACAGGTTGTTCAGCAGTAGATGTCATCAGGTCAAAGGTCTATCTGTACTCAGAGTGCTTACACCACACTCTGCCTGAAATCTTTAACTCTAACAAGAAGTTTTGGTACCTTGTTATTTCCAGTGTGGCTCATGTTGCACGTACATCTTGTAGAGTCTGCAGATAAATCAATGGGGTGGGAAACTACTGCAGACAACAGCTAAATTAATTATAAGCACATCAGGCATTGATTTAAAAATATAAAAGATTTAGAACAGATGCAGATGAAGTCATTTGACTTCATAGCTGCTAATGAGTTTCCTGTTGAGATTAGAACAACCCAGAAAACAATGTAGACAAGGCAGGAGGTGAGGCTGGAAACTCCTGCCTCACTTCTCCATCTTGTTAAAAGTCAGTCTAACTCACCCAGCAGTAGATCGGAGAAAAAAAAAGAATATTAATGCCAGTGTTTTAAATGAATGGATGTATCGCCCTCCACAATCCACAGGAGGAAATAAACATAATGGAGAGGAAACTAATGGTTCATGTTGCACAATTTGATCAAGTGTGCCGCTCATAATAAATGTCACAGGTGAATAATAGGATGTATCTGCGTTAAAAATGTTTTAGAAAATGATTTAGATCACAATCCATCAGGCAGGTCACATTTATTATGATCTCAGTCATTTCTGCTGCAGTGAGACTCATTGGAAAAAGTCAGAGGAAGGCAAACAATTGTAAAAAAGGGGTCAACCATCGTTTAAATCCTGGCACCATGCCTGCCCACTGTTGGTTTATTATGTTAGATATCCACAGAGTGGTGACGGGAATTCATATAGGTCATCATAGAGGAAGACATGAGGAGGTAGGGCTTTGAATGTTGTAGCCTATATAAGCTTAGTGGTCTCCTTAGACTGGTGCTAAATATGCTGTAGCCTCCATTTAAAAGGCCAGAAAAAAAGAGAAAAATATCCAGTTTCTACAATCTCAAAGTGACCTCTTTAACCAATCTAATTGATTTATCAGTTATACAGTTTCCAATTCATTTCCTGTCTTTTGACTAATTCAACTAATTGTTGCAGCACTTCAGCCAGGACTAAATATTAAACAAGCTTGAAAGAGTAACACCAGATGTATCACCTGCTGCACTTTAGATTAGGAATGAATTATTATTGTTGTGTTTATGTTGAAGTAAGAAATTAATAAATGATAATAAACATTTCAAAATGAAAGGGCTTCACAATGTAAAGCGCTCCTTTTTGGTGTCAAGAGTTCGTTTAAATGTCCCCTTTTTGTGTCACGCCGTTCCTTTTGTCCCGGTCCACTGGAGCAGGGCGTGTTGCGTTTCAAATCTCCAGCTTAGCCCTGTTACGGAGCTCGGACCGCGCCTTCACAGCTGTTTTTCTTCGCTCTGCCGAAGGTCATTCTCGTATCTTTGCAGCCTGCGGTTTCCTCCCTTCGCTGGCTGCTGCTTTGCCTCTTTAGGCCTCATACATCAACCCATCGTGCAACAGCTGACCCTGCAAGCTCTATCCAACTTGAGATGATGTGGACACTCGCACAAACATATGTCTCTACAGCTGACAGCGTCGGTCACATCCACACTTATCTCGCCTGTGGTTATGAAATATTTCATCCCTTTGTAAGACGACATTGACAAAGCACAGACAAAGGCGTCAGTCAGACATTGAGTGCCTCTCAGGACTGTGGTCTTTGAATGTGTTTGCGAGACTTGATTCAAATTCAGAACACCTCTGCTTAGCAGCAGTTTTAAAAGGATGTACTTGTTTCTATGGTGATGAAACATAGTTAAGTGTTTGAAGAAAGTTAAACATTTGTTGTGTTTCTTGTCTCGTCAGCAGGGGGTTTAGCGCTAAGGTGTTTGCAGGTATTCGGCAGGTGTGGAGTGAATAGATGTTTCTTGCTGACTGCAGAGTTGATATTTGTTTTCTACTGGTTGCCACAAAGTCCCACAAGTGTGCTGAGGGATGGCGCCTGATAGGAGCCAAGTGCTGGACTCCAACCAGCAGCATATCAAACTGAATAACAAACCCACCATCGCCCTCAGTTTCTCTGGAAAGGCCACGCCAATTTTCCACACAGTAAGTATGACCTTTAGGGTAACAGGCTGAGCTTGATTTTTGCAAAATGTGCAACACACGTCATCAGCAAGGAAAACCCACAGCAATACCATCAGAGCAAGGGAGGCTGGGACACGCAATGCACATTCATGGTTGGCTGATTAGCTTTGAATAAATATATAACAGGTAAAGAATGGGTTTTCATTGGTTAATTAGTGCCCTGTTATGCTTTTCCTGCCATCCCAGAGATATTAAAAACATTTATTCAGTGTCAGCCTTTTTTTATGCAGTATATTTAATCATAATAGATTTTTATTTTTCTCACACTGCACTGCATCTTAATTCCAACTGATTAAAATCTCATATATGTGGAAGAAATGTAAGTAATTTCACATTTCTAATCAAATGGGAAATAGTCATAAACTGTCCTGATGACTAACGACTGTGCATATCTCAATCTTCTCTGCAAATCAACAGCAAACATCTGTGATGCTTCGGCGCCTTGTGATGCCACTTTATCCACAGTTTCTCAAATATCCTGCTTCATCCACTCTTTTTGATTGAGGCTGAATAAATACAAGTCTATTTGCATAAACCTTGCTTTTGTTTAGCCTTAGTTGTGGGTGGCACACGTCCCTTTTTGAGAGCAAAAATGCAGCAATAAAACATTTTAATCACCTTGATCCTATTGTGAATCATTTTTTACTCAGACGACAACAGCTTCTCGAAAATGTCCAGGAACTGCAGGAACAATTACTGCGCTGAGCGGCTCGACGGGCAACAAAATGATTCAACTGATGTCTGCACAACAGTAAACAACATCACTTTTGTGGCTGTATCACAATAGTGAAATGGGAGCTGAAATAAATTTGCAGATCTGCAACAATCAATGTAAATGGTGCATTGTAGTGGTCCAGCTATTACAAAAACACTGTATTATATTCATTTGTCAGCTGCTTCAACCTGAAACATGTCTCCAAAAACCACGTTTATCCACCTCAAACATATGAATAGGAGGACATGTTTTATTACTCCAATTGCAAGAAAGCAGATACAACAGGATGATTTATTGCTGTAATAAAAACACATGTGAAGCTCTTAGGTCCTCATACAACTGTAGTTATTTCTAGGATAAACTTTGACGTATATTGTGGCGCTGGTGTTCCTGTTACTTCACTCTATGAGCAATGGAAAAAGAAAAAGAAAAAAAAAAGACCCGTCATTCTACACAGGAGACGATTTTCTAATTTGAGTATAACCCAGATTTCTTTCCAGTCTCATTCTCAGAACATATATGCTAAAAAAAAACAACAACAACAGGCAGCCACAGAAGGAGAAAAACTCTGCTTCCCGAAACAAGGAGATAAATCGAAGTAGGTTAACCATGCAGCCACCGTGCCCCGATTTAGCCCGCTTCCTCCAGAATAGATGACCCAAAACCTCCCCTCCCCTCCCTTTTCTCCCTTTTCCCATGGCCCCGTTGGAAGGGAGCTGTAACACAACTCCATGCCTGCTATACAGAGAGGATTAGCAAAATAAGCATAAGATAAAGAGCCTTCTGCACCGGTGTATACACACTCAGCTCCTCTGCCAGTAGCAGAGAGTCGGTCACTGCAGCTCTTTGACTAATAACACCATGCATGGAGGCTTAAACTACTGTGGTGTTGCAGTAATTAATTCATCTCCCAGTGGGCAGAACATTCTGATTATTCAAAAAATGATGAGCGTCTTTATAGACTGAAATATAACTTAGTGCATGTACTCAAGTACTCTTCTAAAGTACAATATTACTTTATACTTCTGCTCCATCACATTTCAGAGGAAATGATGCACTTTCTTCTCCAGCTTTAGCAACTATAGTTGCTTTTTTAGATGAAAATTCCACTACTAGATCCATTAAACTAGACGTATAATACTGGATATTGGATTCAAAGATGGCTCCTTCTCAGTCCAATGGGAAATTAAACTTAGTGAAAATGATCTCTTCGCACATGTCGTCTATATTACAAGAACTTTCCCGCTAGTCTAGGCTTTAATAGCTCGTTTTCCTCTTATCCAATCACAACCTGTCACGTTCTCCTGTTAGCCAATCATTTGCAAGCTGTCAAAACTTAAAATATGCTCTCTCTCTCTCTCTCTCTCTCTCTCTCTCTCTCTGCTGTCTTTCAGCTGTCATTTCAGTACAGAGAGATCTGCAACCCACCTCAACCCGGGACACCTGGCCACCTCCAACCGAATCCTCCCATCAGGGGCTCCTTTCATGAAGTCATCCTAACATCGAGCTCCACTCCTCACCACCACCAGTGTCTAGACTCCGGAGGGAAGTCTCCTTCATACCGGAAGCACCTTACTCATTGGATGGCCTACCATGGTGATCTACTTCCTGCCGGGGTCTAAGGGCCAAAGACTATACTTCTGTTCACAATAAATTTAATATTACTTTAATTGTCTCATTCTATTGTTCATCTTGTAGTCTCTCCTGCTTTAATTATTCACCTGGCACACACATCAAAAACATTTTTTATCTTCCAGGTTTACCTCCTGGGTATGTGGCCCAATTAATATGTGTGTTTCCCGCTGCTCCCGCTCAGCCCAATGACATTTACAATGTCAGCAATTTATAATATTGCTTTTCTCGGCTTGAAAAGTTTCACTAATATGAAAACTGCTAATATAAAACCTCTTTGGATCATTTTTTTTTTAATAGAAAGACCCATAAATGGCCTTGTTTGCAGTTCTAGGTGTCTAGACGTCTCTTTTATAAATGTAGTCAATATTGAAAATGGTTTTTGGACCACAGGGGAATTTTTTTTGCAGCAGTACCAGGACCGCTATTGCTTTTTTTTTGCAGCAATAGCGAGGCTGAGTGGTGCCGTCACATCAAGGTCTCAATAATACGTTCGTGGTATGCGCTGCGATAGTTTTTCTTAGACCTGGATTGCATGCCAAAAAAATTGAATCAGGAAAACAAAATGTTATTGTCTTATTGTTTCATAGTGGTTATGTTCTAAAGCACAAAAAACAATCCTGCAGGAAGGTGCCATATTGCTGGATTTCGTGTAAATTCATCCGGAGACCTCGCTTCATCCCGTCTTTTGTTCGTGGCTGGCCCTGTGTTTGTGTGTGTGTGTAGTCCAGCCACATCTGCACCCACGTGATGACATTGTCTGTGTCTGCTGGGTGCAGACACAGACAATGTCATAAAGGCACAGACGGGCTGGGGGGTTTATGTGTAGCAAAGTCATCATCAGAGATGTGTGTGAACAGAGGAAAAAAAAGTTTTTAGAGTGTCTTAGAAAAATAGCATTTGAATGCATAAGGAGCTCGACTCAGAAGCTACACAATGATATAAAAACACAAAAAACAATGCACCCACCCTTTAAAATACAGTCCAACACATTATTAGAGGCCAAACCAGGGGTGTTAAAACCTTTTAGCTTATGACATCTTACAAAAAGCAGTGTGTACTTGTAGCTCAGATATCTATAAATTAACAGCTCTACCAAAACTTCTCACACTGTTTTCACCTGTGTCCATTTGTTTGTTTGGTTGGTTTATCAGCAGGATTTCAAGAAAGTTACTGAGACAGATTTCCATGAAACTTGGTGGGAGGATGGGTCAGAATAGACCCCATAAAATCCAGATAAGGGGCGGATCCAGAAATTTTTTTTTCGTTTTCTTTAACATTGCAAGAGCTTTTTTTTGTGACATTATCTTAAATTTCTCAGGGAATATTTCATGGATCTTGATATATATAAAAAAAATCAGTCATATTTAGGGGGTTGGTATCTATATGTGTGTGCATTTTGGTGCAATAAAAATTTTGATCCAACGGTTGTTTTTAAGTTGTTGGTTGTTAGAAATCTGGCATCCTTGAAAATCATGGTTACACGGCTATGAATATGAGTTTGGATAAGGCTACACTGAACAGCGAACAATCCTATATGTCTGTCTAGCCTTCGTGGCCCATGTCCCACCCCTCCTAAAAGTTCTGTGGAAATTGGTTCAGTAGTTTTTGCAAAATTAGGGAAAATATTGAAAAAGGCCTTATCTTGAAATGTTAAAGAAAGTGTGAAAGACGATCCGTGATCCTCCCCTTTATCTGGATCTGCATCAATGTTTAATGGGGTCTATTCGGGCCCAAGGCCCATGAGGGAATAATGTCAACACCAGATACATATTACCTGTTGATTTATTCTATATCCGCTCCAACCAGCCCAAAATGACCTTATACACATTCCGATTAACCCTGTATGTTCCAAAGCCCTCAACACAGACCTTTGGATAAACCTAATGAATAAGAGTGTGCTCAAGCAATCATTTAAATCCCTCTCATCTCAATTAGCTCTTACTCTAATAGATTTGAAATTCCTCCATCGATGTTTGAACAGTCTGAGAGGGCCAGTTATGGCTCCATGCGTTGTTACTTGTCCGATTCAGTCAAAGTTAATGACTCATAGATATATATAGACTCATGACACACATATAAATTAGCTATTTATAAGAAAAAGCAGCAGAGAGCCCGCAGTATAAATCGCAGGACAGTGTACTTTTCTTTATTCTGGCGAGATTTGCCTACGCAAATTCATTATGTTCGCAAAATTGGCCATCCAAGCAGGGGGTCCCAGCTCCCTAGGAAACTGCAGCAGGCGCAGCAGAGACCGGGACGCTGACGGACTTAAAATAAAGGTGTAGACTGAAGGTGTTTGTTTTATGAATCCTTTGACATTCTGTCAGGAGCTGTTAATTCAGAGGACAAGCGATTCTCTTGGCTGGACTTCTGCTTAATTGACGAGTTCTGTTGAGTACATTTGGTGTATTGGCATAGCAAGAGGAGATCTTGCTTTATTTCCTCTCATCCTCCTTAGTGTTAATGTCCCTCTCTGACCTACCATCAGCAGTAGGCTGCTTATCATCTTTTCTCAATCATTAAACCAGTCGCATCATACATCAAAACTCTCCTCACTTAATTGTTGTTTGTCTGTGCATCTATTTTTTTGGCTTCAATTGTAATAAACTTCATGGCTAAATATTCAAATGCATATTTTTCCGGTCCTTACTTTGTGTCTGCGGTTCATCATCATTTCCCATCCTGTCCTTGTGAAATATTATTCAAATGTTATTTAATGAAGAGGGTGTAAAAAGGTGAGTGTTTTTCTTTGTCCCAGACAGAGACACTGACAATGGTTATACATCATTACCCATGGTTATATATCTTTTTGGGGTAATGAATTGCTTTCATTCTTGATATGGTGTGTCAGGTGTATAGCGTGCGGCAGATAGCTCTGCAGTATCAGATTAAACTCGGCACTGCAGTGGCTCACAGCCTGAGAATGGATTGATGGTATTGGGTATTGTTCCTTCACTGTGACATTATTTGCATAACGCAGTTACGAACGCCGAATGGAGACTCTCCAAGATGAGACCATGATGTGATTCATCTTGGCATGCAATCAGAGACATTTCGATCAGATTAAATGTGATTTTCTTAGCCTCTGATCTGCGTTGCTTGAGATGAGATAAACAGAGTCGACGTATTGGGGATGATTGCGCTTCCTTTTGTTGAAATATACAAATCGCCGCATCCAGAGCTGTGCATATTTCCTCATCTTCGCCATGTTTGCTCACGCTTCATCAATCAAACCCTGGCTTCCGATAAGTGCCACGTGCTTCCGTCAACCCCAGCAGTAATTAGAATAGCTGCAAAAGAGAGATCAGGAAATGTGATCGCTACCTTGTTTTAAAGTGACCTGCCAAATTAAATTATTATGATCGTTCATCAAAACTGCCAAATGAGTGACAACCTGATTAAATCAATCTTGATACAAAACATATTGGCTTCCTGGTTTTGTTCATTTCATACAAGCTGAAGTGTGTGTGTGTGTGTGTGTGTGTGTGTGTGTGTGTGTGTGTGTGTGTCATGTGCAACAGGTCCCTGATTGATTTTAACCTGCTGTTTAATCATCGTAAAGGAAAAACGCACACAGACAGCGGGCGGCATTGACTCCTGAATGATTAGCTTAAGTCATTAGCATGAGAGGAGGAAAGGGTTACCAGGACACCAACAGTCTGAGTGACGCCTGTTTTATATGCAGTTCTACATGAAAGAAATTTCATTAATCCTTGTAGTGGAAATTGGGTCGCAAAAAGTCATACAGCTGGGATCGAATAGAGGGGAAGTAAAGCACAGACTACAAATTCAAAACACAAATAAAGATATGCTTTCAGAAAACAGTAGAATGCAAAGACTTCATCTCAGAGTCTAATTTTGGGGTCTGATAAATCTGTTTTTAGTTTGCAAAGTTACTGTGCAGAAAATGGAATGTCTGTCTTGTCATGTCACTGCATGGGACTATATCACACAGACATGCTGATATATTTCAAACCAAATAAATACCTTAAGTCAAGAATTAACTGTAAACCTCACATTTCAAAGGAACGGTTTGACATTTTGTGAAATGCGCTCATTTGGTTTCTTGCCCCGAGTTAAAAAAGAAGAAGAATTGCACTCATGTTTGTACACGAAAAATTAAATCAGTGCGTTAATTCATCCAGAAAACTGAAGTTTAACAGTAACAAGTTGTAACAAGCTGTTTCCTCCGGCTTTGTTTTCCACTGGTCTTGAGCAGCTGCAGCCTATATTCACTGACAAACTGTTACCTACATTTACCGTTAAACTGACAACTTCACTGCTGACCTTTTCCTCCGTGCTATTCACTGTCTCTCTTGTTAAACACACACATACTACTCTTATATATCGAAGGGTGTTGGTATTCTTGATTCGTCTGCACATCCTTATATGACCACAGCACCGTGGGCTGCCATTTGACTGACTAACAGGATTGCAGTTGCTGTTGATTGCAGCATGGTGATTTAAAAATGCATGATTTGTGCAGGATGTACAGACGGAGGTGATTCTAGTGATGATTCTCTGGACAATCAGTGGTCTGAGGTCACCTTTTAGTGCTGGCTCAGCTTGCATGGAACTTTGATTGAGGTTATATACGTATATAAAAAATGGACCAGGTACCGGACACTGTTCACAATGGGAAAAAACAAAAAAATGAGTAGAGTCAAACCAAGCTGTACCCTGCAGTGGATGTTAGATACCTTTGGACAGAGGTGATCTGTTGCCACAAAGCCAAGCTAAGCTAACCAGATGCTAGCTGTAGCCTCATATTTGGTTTACAGACAGTTTAATTCTAATCTAATTTAATTTGTATCATGACATCTCTCAACATTTCTGCACTTGTCATTTGACCATGGCATGGTCTTGCATGCTGCTATTAAAAAAAAAATCTGTGTCAAGTGAATGAAAAGATTTCATGTGCTGATTTAAAAATGCCTGGTTTGTGCAGGACGTCCTATTATGTGTGAGAGACAATTCTAGTGATGATTCTCTGACCAATCAGTGGACTGGATGTGTTTTCACATGAACTTTTAATAGCAGCTCTGCTTGCAAGGAACTTTGACTGAGGTGATTTGTTCACAATGGTGAAAGAAAAACGATAAGACGATAAGATAAACTACGATAAAATAAGATTATTAAAATAAGATAAGAAGACGTGATAGCCTTGATAAGATAAGATGATAAACTAAGCTAAGCTAACCAGCTGCTGGGTCTAACTTCACATTTTGTTTACAGACATAAGAGTGGTATTGCTCTTCTCATTTTATTCTCATCAAGAAAATGCATACGAGCATCTCACAATATATCATCACTGTTCTTGCAGCTCATCCTGACTAAGCGTTAAGAAACTTTCAGTGGAAGTGGAAAGTATGGAGCTGAAAGGGTCTTGTAATATTTATGGAGTTAGTTGACTTTACTGAAGGTCCTTTTATGTCAGGACTTTTATGTTTAATCATGTGTGTACAGGAAAAACAGCTAAGTGCTTCTTGCTCTCCTTCGTCATCACCAGGCACTCACTGTTTCATTTCGTCTGTCTGCTGAATAAAATAAAAGGTCAGTGGTGTGGAAGGGTAACCTAAGTTTATCTGTGTGCGTCTTTGTGAGCTGCAGCAGCTCCAGCAGCTCCAGCTCGGAGACCAGCTCTTCACCGCCAGCGGTGCCTCTGGCTGCAAACTCTGACGTAACACAAAAAGAGAGGGTGACGGCTCACCGGGGCTGCTGAGGCTTGTGTTTCTTTAATAAAACATATGGGTGTGGATGCAGGCTGCAGGGTTAACTAATTAGAGGGAGAATGTTTTAGTGTGAGGCTATCACTGCTGCACAGCAGTCAGCTGAGCCGTGCGAATGGCTTAAGACACCGTGGAAGACTCGTACGTCACTAGCCTGTATGAAGCATCAGTCGAAATGACTGACCGAATGCTGAATCACAGTCAGATCAAACGTCTCCTGGTCTTAATTTCCCTCAGAGGGAAACTGAAGCTATCAGCCATCCTCTGCCTTTCTCCCCTCTCGCCTATCAGCCACTTTCAATCATCACATCTGTAATAACTTCTGACTCCCGTCTGGTTGTGTACTGACTGACTTCCCAGGCCACCTGTCTCTTCTTGCAGGATTTAATGTTAGCCTTTAGACCATTTGTAGCCGGCCTCTTCAGAGATGACAGGAAAGCAGACAAAACAAAAAAGAGTCTGATTACTGAAGTAAATTATTTAGGAAAAATGGTGCCTCTGCTGACTATACTGCCAACAAGAGTTGGAGGAGGTTATATGACCTCTGTTTGTTTGTTGTGTACATGATATGTCAAAAAGGTGTCCGTGTATTGATGAAATTTTGTGTAGAGGTGGATCTTGGGTCAAGGAAGAGTTGATTAAATATTGATGCAGATCCGGGTAGGGATGAAGATTCAGGATTACTTTTTCACTTCCTTCAATATTTCATGATAGGGCCTTTTTTAAAAAATAAAAACAACATTTTGTTGATATCATGACAAACAAGCATGAAATTCTCAATAGCCCAAGCCATTGGGTGTATTTCATTGAAGAAGTCAGGAAGAAGTTATTGAAGTTGTCACCGTTAATTACCTCCGCCAAGGAGGTTATGTGATTGGTTCGGTTTGTTTGTTTGTTTGTTAGCAGGATTAAGCAAATGGACACAACAACAACAAATATGGCGACGGCCGGAGGAGGTTATGATAATATACCTAATAAATACAAAGCGGTAAAAGCAGAGGTAACGATATACTCGGCGGTGGGCTTTGGATTTTGTTGGCTCTCTAAAACTTTATGAACTGTGCACATTTGATGCATCTCTGTGTCCAACTTGCTATTGTGTCTCTCTGGGGTTTGTTTCATCAGACTGTCCACGGTTGCCATTTGTCAACCCTTCATGACATTTTTATTCTCTCCTCTGTTATGTGCAATACATGGGGAGGAAATGGGAATGGAACTGAACTAGTGGGGATGTCAGAATCAGAATGAGATGACAAACGTCGAGCCTGCCCCTGCACCATCTGTAAATTACGTGACAACGTTATGAATTGCTTTTTGTCTCTAATTCTCTGCTTGCCCATTCTCTATATTTAGTTTTGCGTGTGCGGCATCTTGCTGTCAAAGACAGATTGCATTTTGTCCTGTGTGGGTGAAGTAGAAAGGGTAATGGTATGTTACTCACAGCTGAAAAAAATACTTCTTTATGCTCCTGTCAGCCAGTATCAATGACAGGTCCATGTGTGTGTCTGCGTGTGTTTTAGCAACCTGTGATTACCTGCTATTATTAGAATGACTATTCATTTAATCACCTCTATTTTTTGAAAGTGGATTCCCCTGACGGCTGCTCTTATCATTATTTGCTTTGCTTTGAAAATCGCTCGCTTCCTCCCTCCAGAAACAGAAAGTGTGAAAATTGCACGCTTATAAAAATAAACACCAAAGAGGGGAGAGCCTCTGTGTGTGTGTGTCTGTGTGCGTCTGCGTGTGAGTGTGTGTGTGTACTGGTGGATTCGGGGCTGTTTTTTTTTTACTCAGGATTTGAAGAAAGGAACATATGTGTGATTTTTTCCCACCAGAGACACAGCTCTTTGTGTCATTTATTCTATGGTATTTTACTTTGCTACCATTTGTGCAAATGAGGGATTAGGTTCGGGTCTCACTTGGGTTTTGACAGTTCTGTGTCTGCTATGATTAGTCTATAATTCTCATTAAATCCTGGCGCTGATTTTGGACATACTATTTGAGTAAGAAAAGAAACCTACAAATGCTGCCATGAGCATTGGAGGGTATTTCTTGAAAGGAAAGAAAAATGTCAAATTTAGCTAATTTTTTGGAGCTTGTGACTATATACTTTTGCAATCTTAAATTTACTCTGCATAAGCGCTTATTATATACATATATATTGTTTTATTATCTGTGATTTTTGGAGCTTAGCCGCACTTTAAGTAGTTCTGCTCTGCCTCAGTGTAAACGCTTATGCATGTGTGCTGACGAATGCCTGACTGGTGAGAGAGATATCAAACTGCTCTACAGCTGGGCTTTGCACAAAGGACCACATTGCATAAGCACACTTTACAGGAAAGGTTGTCATTTGAGAAATATGCTTATTCACTCAATTGAGATTAAATGAGTGGAGTTACTGGTCCCAGTCAAGAAATAGTCTGGTATATACCCCTCCCCACAAGACACATGTTTGATCAGTTTTTCACCAATTTGAACAAATGTCATATAATGAGCTCATTATGAGCTTTGAAGGTGCTGGAAGGTGGATTAAGTTACATTTGGCCCAAGCAAGGCTAACCAATTCCAGTCTTTTCGCTGAGGTAAACTAAGCTTAGCTTAACCCTGCTGGCCGTAGCTTCACATTACACAACGAGAATGGAATTGATCTTCTCATTTTATTCTTTGCAAGTATTATGAGTATTTCCCCAAATGTTAAGCTCCTCTTAATGTTTGCAATTTCTCATATCCAGTCTGTGCTAGCTATGGCTTTGCAGTATAGCTTAATAGACATGACAGTGGTATAAACTGTCTCAGCTAAAAACTTTTTCTGTAACTTTGAGTGTCTAAAATATCAATAATAAGACTGTATTGCATTTCCTGTCCCAAAAATAATGCCATCGTTTGATGATGGGAAAAAACCTTCACTTGAATGTAACAAAATCATGACAAATGCATCATCTGTGCACATGTGCGATGTGCATGTGGAACATGGGGACTAGGCCTATTAAGATGAGGAATTCTTGATTGGTATCAGATAATGTTCAGTCAACCATTCCAAATACAAGTCATGCCACGCCTTGACAACACAGGGAAACAATGTCATCGGAAGGATGACCAATGGACCAAGATGCGGTATAGACCACATGTTACGACCCCGTAAATTCACAACAGCGATGTCTCCTGCATCAGCAACACCTGGGCTGCGTCGAACCACGGGTCACTGTAGGAATCGTCTACGTGAGGCAGGTCGCCAGGCTTTGAAATCCCTTGCCTATGCCTGAGTATGTTTAGTGGTGTCAATCTATTACTTATTTAATTATTATTCAACATTCTGGGATAATTTGTCTACAACATTATTCTTTGCAAGAAAACATCATACCACATGTAAGAAGAACACCTGGCTGTTATACTGTGGAATTTCCATCTAAAATCAGAGTTTGTTCAGTTGCAGTGAGCTACTGTCTCACACCAAATAGACTTTGTTTATTCTTGTTCCTCATATTTTAACCCCAAAACCACACCGGGACCTATACAGCAAAAACACAGCACACATAGTTTGATTTGAGCTAAAAAGGACCACATGGATGAGGGACACAGAGGAGGGACACGATGTTCAGAACAGCAGCTGATGCTCTCTCTAGGTCTATTTTTCCCTCCTCTTGCTTGCACTTTTTGTGGGTCTTTATTGCTCTCTCTGTTAACCTGTACCCGGGACAGAAGCTGCAGAGACAGCGAGGCGTGACACTCGTTTGGATGCACCTCGAAAGGTCAAGATATGTAATAACAGCACTGGACGTTCTATATAATGATAGTGGACATTTATAATAGAGGGGCACAAGAAAACTGCTGCAGGGTTTGTGCAGAGTCGGCAAGATATGACAGCGGGTCAGATTCCACAAATAACCGTATTTACGCCAGGCCTTAATTGCACACCTCACCCAGAGAGTTGACGTTATGGCCAAGCTGAGCTGAAGTCGCCAGCCTAAAATGGGCCATTATTAAAAGGTTATTCTACCTTCAGTGCCTTTCCCACCTCCTCAGATATGACTCCACAACAAAAAATCAGGAGAGGTGAGTGCAGTCAGATCCCCCTTACAATAATTTGAGTCTTAAGAGACGTCAGAACATGAGCCGGAAAGAAAAAGACAGTCATCCCTTGTGTTCTTCTGTCGAGTGTACTGTAACTCTGAGCCAGACTGATGAAATAAGGAGAGACCTTGGCGTGACGGCAGTGATGGACACTGATAGGAAGAGATGGACAGATAAACAAGGGGAGAGTATCTGTGTCGACGTCAGTAAAGTGAGAGCAAGGAAAGAGGCAGGAAGCGATTGAAAGAGTTACATCGAGCCATAACAATTAAATGAGAAGACTGGAGGAGACTGTTAAACAGCACTCTCCCAGAACTGGCACATTCTCATCAGAAACGAGGACGCGGAGTGCTCGGACTCACAGCAGATGGGCAGCTCTGTCATGTGCGTAGCAGCCAATGTTTGTGGCAATATTCAGCCGCTTCATCACCCAGCCGAGCCTCCCCTCTGTCAAGACACTGGCTATTGTTACCTCGGCCAAGAGTTGCAGGTTATCTGATCACATTTGTCTGTTTGTCGACATCTTGAAAAGGTGTCAACCGGTTTTTAATGACATTTTGTTAAGATGTGGATCTTGGGCCAGTGATCTTGGATCACTTTTTCACTTTCAACACTGCGAGACAAGATCTTTTATGTCTTTACTATCTTTTTTTGTTGTTGCCATTTTCATGAGGTTGAAAAAAAAAAAGTAGGTCAAAATAGCCAAGCACAAATGTCTCCAAATCCAGATTTGAGATTTTTAAATATATACACTATATGTACAAAAGTATTCGGACGCACCTCTTAATATGAGGAGGGATACTGGCATAGGGTTTGCTTTTCAGGGGTTGTTCTAAGCCCCTTAGTTCCAGTGAAGGGAAATCTTAATGCTTCAGCATACCAAGACGTTTTGGACAATTCTATGCTTCCAAATTTGTGGGACCAGTTTGGGGAAGGCCCTTTTCTGTTTCAGTATGACTGTTCCCCAGTGCACAAAGTAAGGTCCATAAAGACATGGTTTGGAGAGTTTGATGTGGAAGAACTGGACTGACCTGCACAGAACCCTGACCTCAACCCCATCAAACACTGGAACTGAGATTAGGAGCCAGGCCTTCTTGCCCAAAATCCTGACCTCAGAAACACTCATCTGGGTGAAAAACTCTCCTCACCCTCCTCACTCTTATAGAAAGCCTTCCCAGAAGAGTGGAAGCTGTTATAGCTGCAAAGGGGGGACCAACTCTATATTGACGCCTATGAATTTAGAATGCAGTGTCATAAAGGTTTCTATAGGTGTAAGGGCCAAGGCATCCCAATGCTTTTGCACATACAGTGTATTTGCAGGGGGCAATACATATGAGGTCAGTATCGAGTGACAGACTGCGTACATGAGAAGGCAGAGACTCTTCGGTAAAGGTCTTTTATTGAGGTATGCGACCACCCAACGAACTCAGGAAACATCCAAACACATGATTACACTTTGAATTCTCGAAGGTCTGAACATGTGATGCTACATGAAACAAGGCGCAAAGCAAGAAAACAAAGTGTTTGCATGGATCAAATCATAAATCCAGTTCTATTCTGACACTATTTGTCTCCAGGATGGTTGCTGCTGTGTCAGTGCCTCCCCCCCCCCCCCCCCCCCCAATCTCTGATATTTTTGACTTCAGAAGCATCTGATGCACAAAGACGAGCCATTAGCCCAAGGAGCTTTGTGGCGAAGTGAAGTAGCAAGTAAAGCAAACGCAGCTATCACTATGAAGGAGATACCTCATTCTGCGCTTCAATCCTATATTTTCTGCACCGTCACATGTCTGTATCCCCTCTCTGGAACAAGGTGTCCTTTGAAATACAAGTATGTATATGGATGGAACAGAAATCTAGACAATCAAACGCCTTCACTGACCATTCACGTCAATGAAGTGAGGACAAGAGAGGCAAAAAAGGGAGCAGAAGACAGAGACGACATGGCTGACATTTGATCAATGATCACCCGTGCACCCATGGGTACTACACTACCATGCATACACTGACTCACTGATGTGACTCCTCTCCCTGCACCTCTTCCCTCTGGTTTCCTGTGTTGTCCTTTGAGCTGTCAGTGAAACTTACACTCCTTGTCATGGTCAGAAAGATCCCCATTGCGTTGTTGTTTTTCTGGCACGGCTGGCCAGAGTTTATTTTCCGCTCTTCCGACTCTAGTGAAGTCACTTAAAATGCTGTGCAAGGCTTGCAACACCCTCAGTGACCCCTTAGCGTTATGCTTTACGTCTGCCGAGTTCCTCGATGTGACAACAGGGGGGATGGTGGTTACAATTGAGATATTGACACGTTTTTTTTCCTTCTTGTTCAGGACGACCCTCCTGGGTTTTCAGAGACTTGCGAGTTTCATCTCCTGCATCATCATAGCTTAAAAATGTAAGACAACAAAAAATATAGACCCGAGACAATTACTTCTGTTTGAGTCATTAACAAGATACATCACATCGAAATGTATTTTTGGAAGTTTAGGTTCCTGTTTTTGTAGATTTGAAAGGGAAAGTTTTGTGCTCTCTTACCACAAACGAAAAGATGCTGACAGATTTGGAATGACGTTTCCTTATTGAAAATTCAGGAAAAAAGTTTGACTTTCCCCTGGAAAGATCCTCAAATCCTCCAGTTTTTTTTAAAATGTTCTCATTTATCCACTCTCTGTCGAGTGTAGTTATAACTCAGCCTGACGCTGTGGAGGATTTTTGTATTGTGTGCGCTCCTTTCATGTGATCCTCCAGACTGCCTGAGTGGCAGGAGCTTTCTCTTGCTAGCGGTGGTTATCCTTGACGAGTGCCTCATGTTACCAGTCTACTTGAAGTTGAAATCAGTCCCCAGGCCAGAGACCCTG